>VXAU01002153.1:2093911-2166059 GCA_013399695.1 Formicarius rufipectus
TGTGTTTTTTTTTTTTTTTGGTGGGGGTGCTTTTTTTTTTTTTTTATTTTTTTAAAAATCTAATAAAAAACACGGAAGGGCTTTCCCAAATAGGCTTCCAAACTGAAAATATGATGAATGCCTGGTCTCTCAGTGGAAAACATGAGATTCCTTTGAATTAACTTCCATTCAGGCTTGTCCTGTGCCTCTCTCAAAGGAAGAAACGCAAACAGCAAATTCATACTCTAGATACTTTTTTTTCTCTATCCTAATTTTCCCTGGATTAGGATGAATAAGAAAGACACTGCCAATTGAACAGAATCCCAGCACTTGTATTGCAACCATAATTTAGTCATGTGCTGAAGATGCCTAACTTAGATCTTGCATCTTTCTACTGACATCCTGGATAACAAGCAAGTTGAAACACTCATCATTGCCAGGACCTTAGACCTGGTGATGAAGATACCCATGGCATGTATAGCAGAACACTGAGTGGCCCTAGAGTGTCACAGAAGGCAACATCAACTTTGGAAGTGTTAAAGGAGCTTTCAGAGTAGCAGTATCAGAGACAGAAATGCCTGCCACTGCCAATAAATTGACATCCCACAGCAGTAAATGGAAACTTTCTCTTCAAAGGGGATCAGAATTGAACTCTCTTTGTTTCCAAATCCATTTCATTATTCCAAGCCACTTTAGTGCGATTCACATGACAGATGCTGAATAGCAAAAGCGTTGTGCCCATGGCTTACTGCTCTTTTACCATAATCAGCTTCTAAATTGAAAGGCCAATATAGGGAAGCTCTAGAAAACTGACAATTAGTGAAATTTAAACCTTTACTGCTAAAACACTAATAAACACAAAACAGGTAACTGCCCTCTCCCACTCCACTGGTGTTTATTTTATCTCAGAGCCTGCACCCTGACTCGGGTTTACAGGTGGATAGATTCTTACAGCTTGGTATGCCACTGGCAGTGGGGCAGCTACTGCAAAATACAGGGTTATTTCACATTGCACTATTTAAGCATAATCCAAATCTGAACTGATTTGCAGAGACTGGATGTCAAATGGGGGGACGTATCACTTAATGCTACTGTGTAACTAAAAATTCTTCAGGTCACTGCTCAATTTTGTATCTCAAATTCCTCTCAAGGCCACCTTGTGCTCTATAAATTCTTGCAACTTATAGAATTAAAGAAGGACCACTTCAAGGGTGATGGATCTCAATTGCATCCTATATTAATTTACATACATTATAACTGGTAATATCCTCTTGCATTGCTGCTTTGTAGGTCCTGACATTTGGCTACAATTTGGCATCAATAGAATAATTTCATAATCAATGGGCCAGATTCATGAGTATTCTCAGGCTGCCTTCCTTGACTCCACCAACATAAAGCAGCTGCAAACTTGATTAAAGTAGATGATTTAGCTGTACCTGCTGCTGCTTTACATCACCAGAGCACTGCATAGGAGCTTGAACATGCTGGTGAATCTGGCCCCACAGCTGCAGCTAGTAAAGATGTCCCTGCTAGATGAAATCATGCCTAATGAAAATGATCACTGCTCCACCTGTGCAGGCAGTACCATTTATCAGGTGGCATATTTTTTATTATCTAAATATGAATTTATTCCAAACTATATTAAAATGAGTAAGCACCTTGCCAAGGTGCAAACAGGAGAATATTGTGAGCACATAGCCTTAGGACTTGCTTGGGTTTGAAAGGCTGTTTGATCAGACTAGGGGGCCACTTCCAAAACTTGCTGCTTGAGCCCTGTGTGACACAAAAGAGATGCAGCCACTAGTCTGCCCCACGACGGAAGCAGTGTCCAAGCCTCTGCACTAGCCTTGGCTGGGCTCTCTCTTCCTGTCTTCTTACTCTGGGATAATTTGTTCCTACAGCAGCCCTAGTCTGCACAAGTCCCAGAGAGAAGGCAGGGTTTGCTTTCAGCTTGCTTGCTTTCTTTTCCTCCCAGGCCTCTGTGTGGGCACAGGGTAGGACACAATCTTACTGTTCTACTGGCAAAGTGGAAAGGCAGACCACGTTTGCAACCCAAACAGCTTGTCAATGTCCCCTGGTATGATACATTTTAAACATGTGTACCTGCAAAAATTAAACACAGATTTTCATCCAACATCAGTGGCTTCAAGTACACAAAACAATGCTTTGCCCCAAACCTTCAGCTCTTTAATCCAGGACAACAAACCTTGACTTTTGTTTGTTTTGGTTTCTTTTTTTTTTTTGGTCTAATTTAAATATCTCTGCTACAGATTCTGCAACAGCTTCTGTGGCATGTCAGAAGCCCATCTGCCAGCTGATATGCTGCAGCACTAATACATATTGACATTCAGTTATCCCTACACGGTGGGCATGCTCATCTGTGCCCAAGTGGGTCCTTGGTGGCAGAGGTTTGACTGTATTATTTAACACCATCCTTCAGGATAAAATGCAAAGCAACTCTGAGATAAGCTCAGGAATAAACTTCCACTAACACCTTCTCTGCATGCACATAGGTGTTTAAATGCATGCTCGGGCCAGGATATTTCAGAGAGCATTTAATTAAGGTTTTATTATTAAACAACAAAAAGTTGTCCCACTCCTTAAGCCTAGCAAACTCTTCAAGCCTAGCAAACTCTTCGCCACTGCAGACAGCAGGGATCAGAAGTCTCACATATGTCTGTTGACTCTTCTGGTTTCTGCAATGACCCCAGATTAATGGAAACAACCACTGGCAAAGTCAAGGGAGCACTGAACATTTCAGAAGGCTAGTAAGAATGGCCAGGAAAGAAGGTGAGAAGGTGTCTCTGTGGTGAATGCCTTCCTCTTCTCCCCCCAGGCTGGTAAGGAGAGGAGCACAGCATATTTTTTGAGGGTTAACTCAAATTTAATGACAGCTTTGCAGCTTGTGTTCAAATAGTCTGATTCTAACCTTGATGGCAGCAATTTCCCCCAGAGCGACTGTATCAAACTTAAGAATGTTACTCCTGATTTAAACCAGTGTGAATGAAGTGTAAATCAGCCTCTGAGCCTTTTAGTTCAGAAGACAGTATGTGGCAGCAGAGTAAATGTTCCAAAGGGAACCTGAAACCCCCCAAATTAGAGTTATGTGTATCCAAATCAGTGTTTTTATAGCTCATTTCTAGTGTCTTAATCCCAAGGAACAACAATTTTGCTTCAGCCTCCTGTTCTTCCTTCCCCTACACACGGTTCTGAAATGAACTAGAGGCCAAATTCTGCACTGACTCATATTCCCTGCAAAGCCCAATGATTTCTCACACAGCCTACAAAAGGCACAAATCACAAGAGACAGGCACTCCCAAAGCCTCTGATGCAGTCTTTTCTGCCTTTCCTGGCTTCAACTCATGATCTGCTTATACCACACTTTGAGTACCCAGTTAGGGAAGGAGGATGTGAAGCATACTTGGTTCCTAAAGGAGAGGTGTCGGACGGGGTCCTCAGCTGCCAGGGAGATGCTGCTGAGCAAGATGAAAAATAGGATCAGGTTGGTGAAAATGTTATCGTTAACGATTCGATGGCAGTGGACACGAAACCTGCAAGAGAGAGGAGAGGCACAACTTTATCTCTCAAAGAACTGCAAGACCTGGGAAATACTTCCCCCCTCCTCTTTTGCCAGCAGGACTGGCCCTAGAGGATTGCCCTGCAGAGCGGGTTCCCTCTGCCCCAGCAGCAGGCAGAATGATGGGCCCAGGCAGCTGTGCTGGTTGCTCAGCAGCTTTGGCTCTCCACATCATGCAGGACTCACGCTCGGTGCGTTTGAATGGAGAACAGTCACTCCCTCCTGACAGAGCCTTTTGTGCTTTCCATGTGGTCTGAAACCTGCCAACCCAAAATTATATCCCTCGCTTTCATTCACATAACCATTCCTCATTCACTTGGGAGGGAAGCAGCAGAAACAGGCTTTGGGGTGCCAGTGTCTTTCTGAGCTGGGGCTGGAGTGTCATTGGAGCTGTGGGGGATCTGCCTTGCTAACAGGTTACAGGCCTGGCTAAATTGATATAGGGCAGGCTGGCACTGACTGAGAGGACATCATGCCGTGCAGGTTGCATGCTAAACATCACCCAATATAAAGTGCTTGGTGCTCTTAGTGGGAAACTGGCAGGTAGAGAAGGAGCAGTCTCCCATCAGATGGCAGCTTGCTCATTGGAGACGATTACAGCACCTTCTATATGTTGGTACCAGGATATGAGGAGTTAAACCTCATAACAGCCCTGTGCATAATTCTAGAGGCATTTCATTAATCTATTTAGTTCTACTCTTGGCTGTTAAGTCTCCTGGTTCCTATTATAGTAATTTTACAGATGATTGCAGAGGTTAATTTACTTCTTCTACAAATGACAGTGGGTGGGTGGCAAAGCTGGCATTGGAGTCCACGAGTCCCAATCATCCCCAGTCCCTCCCTGTTACACATACCCAAGGAGGAGTGGCACAAACTCTCCTGTGGAAAAACTGACTCCAAATTCAACAGTGCTTTTGCAGCCCTGCCTTGCTTTGGGGCTGTGTCTGGAGGCCAAGTTCTCAAGAGGGATGCTGGGATACATGATACAGCCCAGGCCAGTGGGCAGTGAGCTCAATTCTGCACTCTTGGAAAGATGAATTCCCCTGTGTCATAACAGCCCTCCATTCACAGTACTGGTCTTGCATATCTATTTTGGAAAGACAAGTGGCACATTGCAAAGATGCATTGCAGGAGCCCACAGGAAAAGTATGAGAGATGAATTGTTCTCCTTAGAGTCCCCTCAGACCTATGGACTCTTCTCTTTATCCCATGTCTTCTTTTATGCTCATTCTTGATGTGCAGCAATAAGCAGAGGCACACAAACTGTACTGGGAGTGGATTTTGAGCAGCCCTTAGGACCTGATTGATTGTGTGATTGCAATTTGGACCTGAATATATTGGGGGATTCCAATTACAGATTTGCCTTCAAGTCCCTTATTTCTGAAGCTTTCATGATTTGTGTCTTCAGTCAGCTTTGCAGGTGCCATGAACTCCCATTGAATATTGTCAGGGGGCTCCCTACAGTTGTGCTCTCATAAGGATTTCATGCCAGAGCCTTTAAAGGAGAGACAGGTCAAAGGAGGTCTTTGGTATGAACTGCTGAAAGGGAGCTCTGCTTCTTATAACCCTTGGGGCCCAACATGAAAGGGGTACGTGTTCTTTGCCTCCTTCTTCCAGCTAAGCAGTCTCTTAAATACCTGTTGTTAGGACTGAAGATGAAAAAAGCACTGGCATCAGGCATGGGCACAGCCTTTTCCTTGAGGTGCAGCTCAGACATCGGGCGAGGGCGAGGGCCGACAGGCATCTCAGGTTCTTCCTCATCTTCCTCTGCTGCAAGAAGCATTTTTATCTTTTAATGCAAAATACCACTCATACTGCAGCGCTGGGGAATTTGTCTCTGTCATGACTAGAGCCAAAATCTAAGAACCATTGAAATAGGATGCTAAAACTCCAGTTCCTTTCCAAATGGCAGCATCCATTAGCCAGTGCTTGCCCTGGCAGACACTGATCTCTCTGTAAAACCATTAATGCTGGTAAACCCACAATATTCTCACAACACTCTCCTCAGATACTTCACTGTCCCTTTTGAAAAAAAAAAAAAAACCACCAAAAAACCAAACCAAAACAAAACAACCCAAAAAAAAATGCACTTGTATCTTATTTTCCATGCACCCAGAAAATTGAGAATTCTCTTCCCCTTGCAGAAGGCTTTTACATACTTGAAGACAATTATTACGCCTCTGTGAGGATATCTGGTTTCTAGAGGATCACAGCAACAGTCTTTCCTGTGTTCTCCAGGTCTCTGATCACTCTTGATACTTTCTTCCAGATTATGTGTAGGATTAACCTGCAGCTGAGGTTTTACTGGTGCAGAGGAAAGCTGGATTACTTATTACATGACTCATACTATCTTCCTGCTTAAATGTTCTTTGTGGACACTTTTCATTAGACTCTGGCATTAATTTGCCATCAGTTTCTGATATGCACAAAGCACAGATTATTTATGACAGAACAACTGTCTAGCCTGTCACCCCCCTCTCTGCATTTCTGCCTCTGACTATTCCCAAGAGGTGCACTTAGATCTCATCCTTATTGAACTGCATCTTTTTTCTTCCGATGATTCCTACAGTTTATCAAGATCTGTTTTTATCCTATTTGTGAGGATCTCCATGGAGCCACTGCCACATCTGGGATTGTGCCTGGATGAGTGCACATATGTCTCTGAGCAAACACTGAGCACAGGCACAGGGACTTACACTGATCAGAAAGTCTTAAAATTGTCCTCTTTCACAATTTAGTCAGGGGAAGATTGAAGAGATGGCAAAGGGGCTGAGATTGCTGAGACCCTCCCTCAACCCTGATGCCTATGGAGAAGATTTCCAGGCACTGTGTGGATCAGTGAGCAACCTCAAGGCAAAAAGTGCAGAGATGGGGGCTAAGGGTTATGTGGAAGAAAAGCTTCCACCTTTGAGGATTCATTCTACCTGCTGAAGTCAGATGTTGCTTTGTAAACAACATGATAGGATTTTGCTATTTTAAAAGATCCCAATCCTCTTGCTTAATCAGTAAGACAGAAAAAAATACTTCAGAAAGGAGTCTGACAGGTTAGAGGCAATTGGTTCATCTTCCAGGCAATGCAAACGAGGCAACTCTAATTAAAAGGTTCATTTGAGTTCATAAAAAGGGAGGTAAATTCAAGGAAGAGACTGTTCCTTCAGAGTGAGGTACTTGATCTGGTTACAGGACACACCAGAAAGAACAGATGAATCAGCACAGATCCTAATCTAGATATCAGAGACAGGAGAAAAGTGCCCTTTTTGAATGCATGCAATTATTACATGCAAATAGGATTCTTTCTTTACACTTCCAGTACCAAGAGTTCAGCTCAAATTCACTTGATAGATCTTTGCATAAATGTTTGAGCTGGTACATAGAGTTTGTACTTTTTCAGTTAGTCTATTTTTTAACAGCCCAATTTAATGTGTAACATACTTTATAATACCCTTTATACAGGCTTTATTAGTTAAAGAAACAGTCTTTCAGAAGTACTTTTTCTACACAGTACTTATCAAATAGATGTTAATGTTAATGCTGATATTTATATAGTATTCCATACTCTGCACTTGCACCTTTTATCTACAGGTTTCAGAGCAGATAGACAATAAGCGATGTAAGAAAACTATTTTTCTTCTTTAACAGACCAGAAAACCACTGCCCATTCCATCATGTGGGATATTTGAGACATTTACTTAAAAAGACTAGTATACTGAGTCCCTGTTTTGCACCTTCACTATTAGATCATTCTTCTTCTTTTACTCAGAGGAATGCTTAAAATACACTTTTTAATGGGTATGGAACAAGGCCCCAGGAAAATGGACCCTTAGTAAAAAGGGTCAGCCCCATGTAGACCGTAAAGAACATTGTTCTTCTCCTCTTTTCCTCCTGTCTGACATACAGCAAGAAAGATAATAATGATTCTGGCAACCACATATCTTCAGACTGCAAAACACATTCAGTTCCTTAGCCACAGATAAAGAATAATGTCTTAAATATCTTTCACTCCAAGTAGAATGTAGAGCACAGAAGAAAGGAAACACTGAGGCCCCCAATTTGCAAAGAATAACATGATTACAGCCTCATGTCAGGCCAGTACCTAACATATCTACCTATAGAACCAGCACAGCTGCTCACATTTGTAAAAGCAAATGTCATTTGGATGTGAAGAGAAGCACAAACTGGCTCCTATGCAACATCAGTGAAGAATTTGATGATGGGGATTTTATTTTTTTACTATACAAAGACCAGAGCTCTCGTATAAGGACATTGCTTTGCTTCAAGCTCCCATGAATCATCCCAAGTTTTTACTTTCATTTGACGTTCTGAATTCTTTGTCTATTTCTGTACTAGACTGCAAGACTAGCTCCCTGTCTTCCTACAATAAACATATCATCATAATAATTCTTCTAGTGTACACAAATCTCTGGAAGAACTAGTCTGTCCTTCCAAAAAAAGAGGCCAGGTGATCTGAGGAGCTGCAAGCACACAGAGTATTCTGGGGCCTGTGAGCAACACTGTGTAGCAAATTGCATAAGAAGAGGTTCTTGAGAAAACTGGTTGAGGCAGCGGAAACAAATTAGAGACTGAATAAGGTATGCTGAAAGAATAAAGGAAAAACAATATGAGGTGACCATTTCAAATTGTTTCTGAACACTGGATTAGGGTGAAGGATGTTTCCAGAGGATCGAATGGGACACAGCCATGGAAAGGTCACAGGCACTAACAGCTTAAATCATAAATAGAAAATAGGTAGAACCAGCTGACTGCATCTAAGAATCACTTAAAGCTCAGCTGAAAATGGATCCATGTGGAAGTGGGCAGGAAAAGGTGCATTCCCACATGGGCTGTGACCGTGCAGCACCTCCTGTACCACAGCTGGACTATCAGCAATCAGCAGAAGGATTCTGGACTGCTCAGATGGCTACAAGGGAACTGGTACATATGGGGATTGGGAAATTCTGGTTTGCTTACGCCAGGGAAAGCCTTGAAGTCTTGTACTCCGAAAGCAACTACACAAGGCAGAGGTGACATGTTGTGTCAGCTCAGAGTACCTTGGTGTTTCTGAGCTTTATACAACACAATGGAAGAGATGACTATGGTAAATCAGATCCAACAAGGGATTTACAAAACTTTAGTGCATCTGAGCCTTATGGCTGGTTTCCATGAAGTCTGAAAGAAGTGGTCAGGTAGTTTTGTGAGCTGTGAGAGATCAACTTCACTCTTGACTAAGAACTGGCAAACAATCAAGGGGACAGGCCTATTTAGAAATGGCATCATACACTGGCAAGTAACCAAGGTGGTGTCCTTTGCATTTCTGTTAGGAAGTGGGTGAAAACCTGATCATCCATTCAAATTTTAGGTTGTGTTCACAAGTATATTAAGCCAGAGTTTGGCAGTCCAAGGCAGGAGATAAAAGTGTTTTCACTTAATTTTCCACACTGTAATTCTATGTATGGCTGAATGATGACCAAAAAAAAAAAAAAAAACCAAAAAAAAGTAAATGTAGTTTCTGTTATGTATTTCATATGCTGGACTATTTCTAAACTGTCCACAGAAGGCAACTAAACTGCAGTTCTATTAGCAGTAGACTTAAGATCGATATACAGATGACTGTTGCTTCACTTGAAAAAATGTAATGGCCTGCAAATCCAAGCCAGTTGAGAAACTGAAACAGAGCTGTATCAAGCTGCTTTAATTTGTGCTTCTAACTAAAGACTCCCACAAACCCCTTAGCAACTAAGTGAAGATGTGTGTCCAGTAAGTGCCTGTGCCTGCAGAGGGGAAGGGAAGATTAAAGCCAGAGTGATGTGCCCCAGGCAATGTTAAACTGTATTGCACAGAGTTAGAGCCACATTCTTTTCCTGATAAATTTGCTATAAATATGGAAAAATACAAGTATAGCAAATGTGGGGACTTTTTGTACTGAAAGTCAAATGCAATGAACAGTTTTCCATTTTGCTTGTCTGAAACCCTTGTCCAGTTACTTAAAATCAACTGTTGTGTTCTTTTTTACCCTATCACATCAATCTATTATCAGACATTTATTTACTAGGAATCATGGAGTAGAAGAGAATGTGTTTTATAACCTATTATAGCCTGTTACGTAATCCTAGAAACACGTAAGAGCAGAGCAGGAAAGAATCATAAAAGGCCTTCTGGTTCATGCCTCTGCCAAGCCAGGATCAATTAATTATTCTATCTAAGCCTTTTCTGGAAGACATTTTTCTGACCTGTTCCAGACAACATTCAATGATGCCGGACTTCCACAACCATCCCTGTGATCTTTCCTAGTCTCACCATTAGAAAATTTTCTCTGGTGTGAGTCCTAAATCTGTCAGTGGATAATGGAGATAATTTCCCTCCTACCTGTAGCGGGTTTTTATGCATTTGAAGATGTTTCTCCTGCCTTTTCTAACTCAAATGATCACAGTTCATTCAATCTTAGTTCTTGCCTCCTACTGGCATTGTTTTCACCAGTCTCTTCGGTAATTCCATACTATATTTTTTTCCAATTCAGCCCCACTTCTCCTAAGAAGAGCACCCAACATGAGATACAACATTCCAGAAGAGAACACAATAAAACAATTGCTTTGCTCTGGTTAGCTTTCACTGACCAGTTAAAAGAAACCCACAACTGCACAAAAGGGTCATGTTCTCTCTGTTTGTAAATCTCTCTACTTGCTTGGCTTTTGAAAGACAGCAAACTGTTGCTGGCATCTGTTGAGCTTGTGATCACAAGATTCAGATTCTGTTCTCAAGGACTGTTACCTAACTAGCTGTCACCTCAGATCCTTTATTTGTGAATTGTTTATTCCTGTCTACGTGTAGAGGCTGGCACTTTCAATTTTATTTAGACCATTTATCCAGGACCTCAAGAGCTCTTTGAATTCTAATGCTGCCCTCCGGCATGCTTTGTGTCCTTCCTAGCCTCATGTCATCTACAAATGCAATAAGCATATTGCCTCTTCCATCATTCAAGTCATTAACAATGAACTGAACTGAACTCTAAAAAGGTTTTTGGGTTGTAGAAACTCACTTGGACCATCAATACCTTCCACATAAAGGGTCTGATCAATTTATCTCACAATCATGTAGACCATAATTTTCTAACCAGGTTATGAAAACACTATAAAGGTCAGTCAGAAGCCTTAGCAAAATTAAAGAATACAACACCTACTTCTTTTCTCCTGCGTACAAGTATTTTCAGCACCTCCTAAAAAAAACCAAGGGTGGTTTGATGTTATTTGTTCTTGGCAAATCTATGTTGCCTGCTAGTAATCTCCTTAGCTTGCAGTCATATAGTTTGTTTAATCATTTGTTGAAGCACTTTTCCATGAATGGAAATTGAACTGACTATTTCCAACCCTACCCCCCAGTCAGGATGTCTTGAAGAAATGCTACTCAGAGTTCTGAGATTTCATCAAGCAATCTTTCAACTACTTGAGAATGATGTTAATTAGGTCTTACTTGAAAACCAGCCTAACTAGTGCTGTAGTTTGTTTCCTCCGATTCTATGCTGAAGTCTTATGCCTTTAGATTTATGTTTAATAAGTAACAGTGTCCTTTTTGATTAAAAAACACCACAAAAAGACATTCATCCCTTTCCCTTTTATGACTAGCTCATGTGAGTCTCCCTGACCATTGTATATTAAAAAACACTCTGAAAACAAAGTCCTATTTGTATTTCCAAATGCAAAGATTTTTATAGATTTGATCTGGTTGTCTGTGAAACTCTGTCTTTCCCAATAAAGAGCTTTGTAGAGAACCAAATGAAATCTGACTAATCAGTATATGGACTGCAAAGGACCAAGTCCAGATCTGTGCAAACAGAGGCAAGCACATCATCCTGTCCCATCATGGAAGCATTACACGTTCAGCACACCTGCCACCACAATTTGGCTTTATGTGCATTAGCAGCTGGAGCTTCTCTTTGTACAATCAGGGATAGGGGGAAAAAGACATATACCTGGCGCTTCTGTTGTGGGATATGGGCTCTTTTCTTCATTTTCATTGGGCTGATAATCATCCACATTGATCTGACAGAAATGGAAGGAGAAGCATCAAAGCCTTTATCAGACAAGGCAGACAGTTTTCACTCCCTCAGAAACCCAAGGTGCTCATGCCACCACTGCCTGGCTGGCAGCAGACCTTACCTTGGTAGCAGGTGGGGATTCTCCATCAGCAGTGATCGATTTCAGCTCAATTTTCTCCTCCTTTGTCTCTTCCTCCACAGCTGTTTTTTCCATCTCCTGTTTCTTTTCAGGACTAGCAGTTCTAACAATTTTACAAGATAAAAAGCAAAGAGTTACAAAGGTGAAAAACTGTTTCCCTTTTAGGGACTTCATGTACTGCAGCACACACCATGAGGACAATCAGCAGGCATCTCCATTCTGAGTCCAGCTTACCAGTGGCTCCACCTTGTCCTCACCTGTAGGCAAAGGCAGAGGTTCTGCTCTAATTCTATATAGAGTCCTTTATCTTACAGCTTTCTCAGTGGCATGTGTTTGTGTGTGTGTGTACATGCAAGGGAAGTATGTGCCTGTGTGTTTGTGCACATGGATATTCCAGGTCTGTCAGTAGAGATCTCTTTGTTCACCCAATGACAAAGCCATAGTCCATTTTCAACCTGTATCTTGTGGACTTCCACCAGGTTGCCTACAAAGGTTTTGTCCCTCACTGCACCTGCAGAGCAAGGGAAATCTGCTGAGTGGCATGCAGGATGAAGCAGAAAGATCTGCACAAGAGATCCTTTCCAAACAGCCTGGATGACAGGGAATAAAACAACCAGTAAGGAGAGGCTTCCCCGCTGTTGGCAGCTGGGAGTGACAGAAAAGCTCCACATCCAGCTCGTGCCTCTTAAGGGTCTGTGGAAACACTAAAAGAACTGGCAAGAGAAGAACAGCATGTGGCATCAAAAGAAAAGGAAGCTGCTGAATCGTGTAGTGGGAATGACAGTCTGAAAATATGCTTTGTGGCCCAAAGCAATTGAAAGATTGTAGGGAGATTCAAATAGGATTGTAACAATGACACCGTTCCACACTCATTCTCTGCTGGTGCTCTGAAAGCTCATCAGTCACCCAGACTTCCTTTCCCCTGCTCACATCACTGCAACTGTGCGGACTCCCAGCTCATGACACTTTCTTGTCTTACAGTTTGATTTACTTTACACAAAAATTTCTATACACATAATTCCATATATAACTACATTAATCACATATATATATAACCTGTACACACAGAGGGAAGATCAACATACATATTACATATATATACATGTATGTATACATGAATCACATACTTATTTGTAACATGGGTAATGACAGTCACATGAATATATGCATATGAGTGCAGAGAGGTGTATGCAGATGAATTTACCTAGCAAGCTTTTTCCTTTCTTTTTCCTCTTCCTCCTCTTTCTGTGCAGATGTTAAACTCTCAGCATCAGCAAGGTTGTCCACAGCAATGGCCAAAAATACATTCAGCAGGATATCTGTGTGCTACTTAAAGAAAACAGGTTTTGAAAACTGCAGAAAAGGATTATATCAAAGGTTTCTTAATTGAAAATTTTTAGCATCCTGTCATCAGATGTTTTGGATTTTCCAAACTTCTATTTCACACAATTACTCAGGATGTGCAGTTCCAACATGCACAAACCTACACCTTCCATCCACATAGTTATCACATTGCTGCTTTCCAAAATTTCACAACAGAGTGACTGATACAAAACATTCAAGTCCAGGATTGCATTTTAGTTTCCCCAAAGAGTCTTTTGTTTTGTGCAATGAATCCCACAGAAAATAAGGGGAGCACGAAATGCTTTGCATCTCTGGCAGTTTAGGTCACATGAGTGGATTTTATGGACAGCAAGCATAGCATTCTGATGAGCATTTCTGAGGTTAGTTTAGTCTGGACAGAGAAGAGTTGAGCTGACAACTCTGCCATCTCCTAGCAGAGAGTCCATGCATGGCCAGTCATGCCCATGTAGCTGAAGGGCAAGGAATTGCAACTGTTTTCATGTCTGACCAGTGTGCAGATCTCGTGTTAAAAATTTGAACATAAACTTGTTTTATACATTTCTCGAGCTTAGGTCTTACTGTACCATGATAACTTTTAAGCAAACCCTGGTTCAAGGCTCAGCCTGGAAACACAGCCCCCGCCCCCCTCCATGGGCTCCAAGGTCTAATGGCCTCAAAGTCAGTCAGCATGTAGACTTGGCTCATATTTTCACAGGGCGATCCAAATCGCAGCTTTTTTTAAAGCTGTCAGGCAGATTGCCTACCTTGACCTTCAGATAAGTGGAATTGCACCATCTCACTTTGAAGTGAGGGCGTGTAGGTCAGCTGAAATGTCAAATAACAGGGTTTGAGAGATCTGAATTATGAGCAAAGGCCAGAAGAGCTGGGCTGAGCCTACAAGGTGGCTTTATAGAAGCATCAATATAAAAGGAAATGTCACCTCTGACACAGGAGAGCCATTTATTAGGAAAGCAGAAACTAAACATGGACAAATTTGGAGGAAACAGATATGGAACAGAACCAGAGCTCTATGTTGTATGCAAATTGCTGTGCAGAGACACTCAGAGCCTAATCATGCAATGTGCTTTGTACCTCCTGGGATATGCAGAGCGACCTCACTTCACCTTGAAGCCAGAGAGAACTAAAGTTACTTAAGACCAGCACAGGCTGGAAGATAACAGAGCCCATGATTTTCTGTTGGGAGAACACACAGATTGCAGTAACTGAAATGGAACACGGGTCCTGTTAGTTTATACATGAATTAATATACGATCTCACATAAATCAACTATGTCAAACATATGGTACTCTTATTACAGCATTTGTATATAGCATATTGTAGATTATACATATTTTTATTCCACATAAGGCTTGGGTGAAAGCACATGGAATATATTACTAAAAAAGCAATGGAAGCAAAAAATATGCAGTAAGTACAGTAGGAACACACAGAGATTAGTTTCTGGAGAAGGCAGGCAAGAACCTACAAAGGGAATGAAAAATAAAAACACTAACATGTAAAGACACTAAATAGAAGCTACCATGTGAAACTGGCACATAGCTGGCTCTTACAACTGTTTTTATGCCTTCGCACTAGCTAAAATGGAAAAAAACTTGTTTAACTTTAGGCAGTGTAAAGCCAAAATTCAGCTCTAGGAAAAAGGTAAAAACATGAGGTATGAAACTGATTATTTTCTGACATGACAAAGTAAATGGTGGCTTTAAATTCAGCCCCTCTTGCAGAAAAGAGTTGCATCAAAGGATACAGTTTCCACAGATGAAGAGGATGATGAAGTAAATACAGACCAACATTCCTGGAAAAGAGGGGCCGCCATAAGCCATGATCCCATCATACATCACCGAATTCCAGTCCTCCCCAGTCAGGATCTAAATGACACATTCCCACCAATAAGGGATACAGTGTTAGACCACACAGAGAATTTGAAAACCCCATTAACACAAAGATATCTATTGTCCTAAAGAGCACGCCCCCTCCCCCAGGATGGTAGGAGATTCTGGCTGTGTCTATCTAGGAAATGAAAGAAAAAACCAAAGAACAAACCACAGAACAAGGAGAATGCAAAGAAGGCCTGTGCTCAAAGTGTGGAAAAAACCCAAACAGATGTCCCCTTGAAGATGGTGGCTGAAGGCAAATGGCTCTCCCACACAACTCTGTTCAAGTCTTCCCACTTTTTCCAGGCATTTCCCTCCCACGTGTCTATTGTTTGAGACAGGCTGCACAACCTATAGCACTGCCCTCAGCACAGCACTCCCTGCCACTTCCCTTCCCTTCCCTTCGCATGTGAACGAGATCATGATCCTGATGCTCTTGGTTGATCCCTTCCAAAACTGCAGTAGCCTTAAGAGCCACTCGATTACTTCTGTGGTGCTGTGAGCAGACACCTGTTCCTCAGTTTTGGGGAGGAGGGAGGACAGTGGCAGGGTTGGGTTTTGGTTTGCTGCCCTGGGACATGACAATGGCTATTTTCTTGCCCAACCCTGCTAAGACCTGGAACACGTAGGGTTGGTTGCCCACTTTGGGAGGGAATACCCTGTGCTGGCAGCACAGCGTGGCACCTTGTTCCAGGAGCTGTTAGTGGGATGTCCAGTCCTGGGGACTGTCAGGTTGCAGGGGAAGGGTGCAGGACCTTTCTCACCCCACAGGGACACAGTGTGTTGGCCTTGCTGGGACCGCTCATGCCCTTACCTGAAACACAGTGAGGAGGGACTGAGGGAAGTTGTCAAACGTACTCCTCCTGGTCTGCATCTCATCAAAGTTAAACTTGCCCCCAAAGAGCTGCATCCCCAGGAGTGAGAAGATGATAATGAAGAGGAAGAGAAGCAGCAAGAGGGAGGCAATGGAGCGGACTGAATTCAGGAGTGAAGCCACAAGGTTACTCAGGGAGTTCCAATATCTGGGAGAGAAAACAGAAGCAGTTAAAATTCCCTCAATCCAAGACAGGTGCTTATGGACTGTACAGGATATTGGTTCAGGCTGCCTTCTGCATATAAGCAGGCATTTCCAAGCACCCTGTTAAGCAGTGAATCATTGATGTGTTTCCCTAAGATAATGAGACCTACTGCAGCTAATGAGTAATTTTACTACCACACGTGTACATGCCCAATTCCCTCCACCCCCCACTCCGTACGCACACCCAGAAGATTATTACAGCACTCTCCATCTAAGGCTCTGCAGATCTTATATCAATATACAGTGATTAGTTCTTGCTGCTTCAGTGAGTTACATTCTAACCAATCTCATTACAACACTCACAGATGTTATGGCAGCCAGAATACCTCACTCCAGAGAACGGCCTGTAATAACCAACAAGAACAGATGGGGAAACTGTTTGGATGCAAATACAAACTTGCCCAAAATCTGGTGTGTGTGAGTTTATGGTTGGGCTCACTCATAGAGAGAGGTTGCTAAGCTTTCTGGGGTTGAGAGGAATGAGAAAGCTATTAATGGTCCTTTTACATGGACTCCATAAGAGACTCCAGATCTGCATCCATTTAGAAGACCACCATCATTGCTTTTCTTTGAGTATCAAACCCACTGTCCTTCCTCAATTAGGCTGCAGAACATTTTGAGAGGGCTTCATTCAAGAGACAGGATAGCTAAGACCTGTTCTCACAGTGCATTCAGGATTGTGCCCAGTTCAGACTCATGTATGGTGCAGAGAAAGGATCATCTTGCTCTTCTGGTTCCCCTTTAGGGTTCAAAGAGATGCCAGCAGCACACTTGCTGCAGCACGTGAGTTCGCTTGATTTCTTTGCCAGCCTGCAGGGTAGTCAGGAGTCAGAAAGAGGCTTTAGAGAAAATTTCTAAATAGTTCACTGCATTGCCCACGAAGCAATTTCCACTTTGGACTTGCATCTGCTCAGGCACTCCTCATCTACTGCTTAGCTGGTCATGACCTCTTCTCTTTTATGTTTTGAGTCTGGCAGAGCTTTCAGACTGGGCTGAAGACTAGCTGTCGTCTTGCAACTGATGCACATTTCGATGCACTCTAGCAAGCTTCAACAGCTTTCACAGGTCAGCAAGCCAGTAATGTTTGCCTGTGATCTCTGTGACTTCCTTCTGCCTGGTCTGCCACCATGCTTTGAGATTCCACCATGGCTGTAGTCCTCCAGAGCCTTCCTCCAAAGCTCATAGCATTGAATATTTCTTTACTGAGAGGACTCTGCATTTCATACCATAATTTCCTTGAAGAAAAGAAGGATGTAAGAAGGATGGCAGACATGTCTAGTGCTCTGGCTCATTTGAGGATGCCTGACCCTTCAACACGTAAACTTTTTCTCTAATACTCATTAGAGACAAGGGTTCTGAAAATCCTACTTAAATTAGTATTTTTAAAGTGACAGTGAAAAAACAATGCTTCTCTTGTCCCATGGAAGACAGGACTGCCTGAGCAGCCCAATCACTTTAGGAAGGTTAGCAATCTGATCTGTGGAGGGACACTGCCGTGTCCTCTGAAGTTCAGCAACTGGTTCATCTCCAAGGACTCAGCTTCAAAGAGAACTGTGATGTTTTCCCTCCAGCCCAGCTTCAGCACTTCAGAGAAAACTCTAGTGCTTTAAAGTTTAACTGCAATTAAAGAGATGAGCAATGAAAAACTACAGAGCAAAGGTAAGGGCATTGGAAGCTCTTGGGCTCAGTGCCACCAGATATCCACACGGAATGTGCAATGTAACAGCTCACTGTGTTTGCGTTTATGCTTACAGCTCACATACTTTCACACTTGAGAAAGAAGGGAAAGTGACACAGGGAAAGGGAAAAATTCAGTTCTGCTGAAAGTCAAATGAATTCGGCATCCTTAAAGCAGAAGTTCTTGGGCTCCAGAATATCTCTCAAAGCCCTCCAATGTCAGCCAGGACACAGATTTTCTAGGTCTTTCTAGCAGTGCCCTTAAGGAGTGTACAGTAAAGCTGTTACACATCTGATCAGTCCCAGTGACTCACTTTAAGCTTAAATGCCTTGCTATCTTAGCAAACAACTGTTCAGACTTCTATCAGTTCTCCAGTTCTTAAAAATGGCTCAATACCTGAGATTCAGATTCTTATGCAACTATCAAACTTAATGCAATTAACTGAGATGAAGTGGTGATAAGATCAGTGCTGTTTTATCTGTGTACTGAGTGCTAGCTAGAAATACAGCCCCATTAGAAAAGTAAATAAAGCAATCAGAGGAAAAAAAAGAGCAAGAAAAAGGAGAGGATAAGGAAGGTTTGACTTGACTAAGATGTGAAAATAACAATTGCCTTATCTCAGCGTCTTCGAAGCCTGACCTGAGGTTGCCATCTGTCACATTAGGTAGTTGCAGAACTAGCATAAGCACTCATTCAAAGTGAGTTCTGGGATTACTCAATGAAACACAAGGGGTTTAAGGCAGCAATGGCTGAAGCCCAGACAAAGAAACATCTCTCAATCCTTCATCCTCCCTGATTAATAACTTACAGCAAAATAAAAACATAGCACTGTTGAATGGAATCAGAAGTTTTGGACCAGGCAGGATACAGTGGGAAGTATGAGAGAAGGCACTGCTGCTGCCTCAGACTTGGAGGGAAATGAATGTGCTTCTTACCAGCCCCCACTTGCAGATCTCTTGAGGGTGCCAGTGAATGAGGCACTGCAAAACACCAGTGAGCAGAATGTGATTATGGCCCCTGTTTCAAAGTGGGGGAACGATGCCGAGAAGTTATGGTTTGTTCAACATATCCCACAATAATCAACGGCAGAAGTGGATTAGGGCTTAACATGTTCTTTTATTCTCTTCCCTCTCCCTCTCTCTCCCTTGCCTTCCACAATGTCTTTATGATACTGACAATCATGGATGCAGAGCTTAAAACAGTAGCAACAGCTGGCAGTCTCATTGTAGGAAAGCTTCCCACACTCTTCATCCAATGTAAAACGACTGTGAAAGCAGGTACAAAAAAGAAAAAGCAGCCTGTCTCCTCCCTGCAGTTAACAGTGACATATCTAGTGGCAGGATTAGATATAAACCATCAAATGTCTGTATGCTGTTGTAAATTACATGATTTATTTTGTAAATATAAATGACAGTATGTAGGGATTTATAAAGAAGGACTATTTATAATGAGAAAATAATTTGTCTTCTCATAGCAAACGGAGATGTTCTGCACAGCACTTTAAAAATTAGGCAGAATAAAACAAATGGATTGTCTTCTTGTCTAATGTATTTATAATTTTGGAAGAAATTTTTGCTCTAGAAATTTTAAATGTGGTTTCTAAAATGATGCATTGTTCATCTGACAGTGTCTTTATATGTTTCTGTTCTATTAGGGACTTATATTTGTGTTTCTCCTAGAATTGTATCATCTTGATGCACCCAGAATCTGTTTGTGCTTGGTACTTACCATGGAAAATCCATATAAATATATAAAGAATTGGCTACATATTGATATATTCTCACTGTAGTAATTTTCCTGCTTTGTGCCTTTTTAATGCCCTTGATTATCACTATTTTCACCTCTACTGTATGTCCCCCTATCACTGCTCATGAATATTTATCTGACATAAAAACACTACACTACCTTTCCTGCCCCTCCCAATTTACTAGTATTGTATCTTTCTGTATTCTCATCACACTCAGGTGGTGAAGTGCACCAGTATTGATAATATCATCAATAAATCATCATTGTACTTAGAGCTGAATGAATAATGGCAAAAAATTTTAATTTACCAGAAAACATCAAGGTAAAAGTTTTCCTTTAAGGCCAGAATATTCTCTCCTGCATTAAGATATGAATGGGCCTAAAATACTGCTTTGGAGGCTCATGTTAGGGCTTTCCACATGAGGGTGAACTTCATCCATGGAGGAAAGAAATCATGAAGAAAATGATGAATAATTACAAAACAGATGAATTTGAAACTACTGCAACCTACTTGCCAATATTTCAGGAACAGGAAAGAAGGCAAAATCTGATTAATACATTATGCATTATGAGTTGTTCCTCATCTCTTTGTTTTACACATAGATCCATGCACAAATTGCAGGAGATATATTCCAGGTAACATATGTTTCCATGAAAAATTATATTTTAATTGTGCTGCAGAAAGAAGGCAAATATAACTAATCCTACTGCTGGTTGGTTCCATCATTACATCTCTTCCAGAAGCATTAGGAATATTTGAGTACTTCAATAGCTCAAGCTTTCCAAACTATTAACTGTATTCTCTCAGTGTTTGAATTTTTCCTAGAGAATTCTCTTAGCTAACTTATATATTTTGTGTGGGAGTGGAGAAATGTCTTGAAAAAACAATGACCTCTCTAGGATGCTATGTTGAAGCTTATGCTTTTATAGCTATTGGTGTGTTGCCCTGGGTGTATCTGATTACCCAATGCCTGAAACAGCTCCTGGTTTCCTCAGAAACCAGGCCTGGGACTTGGTGATGATAGTTTTCAGACCCAAAGATCCAGGAAAAACAGTCAGCAGACCAGAGATCCCCACTATTTCTGAAAGAGCAGGGATGCCTTTCTTGCTGGAAACTCATGTTAGCTGGAACATTTCCCCCTCTTCTGTGATTATTACGCTAAACAGGCCACTTTTATCCCCCCCTTCTCTCATAGTTGTAGGCTTGCTTTGGCCAATCCCTCCATGACTGTAAACTGCTTTTCTGTCTCCACCATCTGACCCTGAAATCCATCCATCCTGCCAGAGAGCCGAGGCTCAGAAGCTATAAGGGTAAATCTTGCATGATGAACAAGTCCAAGTCTGTTGTTTTTTTTTCCCTGCCTCTCAGCTCTGCCATCTTGACTGTCTTCCAGTTTTGGTCTTGTTTTTCTCATGTGTTGTGTTTTTTTATCTGAAATTTGTCAGAAATTTCCTTTGGAGGGGTGTGTTACAGCAGTGTTAGGGACATTTTCATAGCTGAGCATGCAAAAAGCACTCTTTCACCAGCTCAGTCAAGCTTTTTATAAGGTGCTGACTGGTGCCCACGTGGGAAAAGGCAGACCTTGTGCTACTTGGGGGTAAGCACTTGGATAAGATTTGTTCCAAGAACTCCCATCTGGGTAAATTTGGAGCTGATCTCTCCTACAACCTCCCTTCAAGCTGAAAAAGCCCTGCCAAACCAAGATGGTGTTTTTGGAGGTACCTGATTCAGGAAGCAATGACTGTTTAATAGATGTGTGCCTTTATGCAGAGAGAGGGGAGAAAGAATGAAAAGGAAAAAGAGGGGATACTGGAATCTGGAAAAAGTCTGGTTTCTTCATAAAGCTGCTGCTTCATGCTGGACTCCTTTGAAGGGGAGTAGCTGGCAGTATCCTTCCCCTAGAGCTGCTGGTGTTGACACAATCCCCCACTCAGGCCACTGCTGAGTCTACTGGAATTGGCGTGGGCTCCTCAGTCAAATTTTGTTTTCACTCAAAGCAGTCTTTCGGGCTCCTCTCTGTCACCAGAAAGCATCAGAGAAGGTCACAAGGCTATCTGCTGTTTTAGTTTTGCTTTGTCTTTTGCAGGGAACTGTAAGAGCCCAAGCTCAGATCACATTACCCTTCCAGATTTCAGTTTAACAATTTGCAAGGTATCAAGTCTCTCCAGATCCCAGTGCCAGACTTCTCATCAATCCTTACCACTCACATCAGGGACAGCCAGACTGTACAGCCCTCCCCATCCTGTTACAGACTGCAGAAGATGAGGACTGTTACCCTAGCACTCTCATGGCCCAATTAGCCATAGAAAAAGTGAAAAAAACCAGGGATGTGAGTAACTTGTACATATATGTGTTGTGCATTGAGCAGTAGCCCTCCTTCAGTCCCAAAGAAGCAATAAAGTACCTTGTGATTTTAAATATTCTTAGGAGTCGAACACATCTCAAAACTGAAATGCCCAGTGGTGACATGATCTTTGTCTCAACCAGAATCGTTTCCAGGATTCCTCCACACACAATGAAACAGTCAAAGCGGTTGAAGAGGGACACGAAATAGGCCTGGAGACCAAGGCTGTACATCTTCAGCAGCATCTCTGCCGTGAAAAGAGCTAGCAGCACCTTATTGGCAGTGTCTCATGAGAAACAAAAAGAAACAGATTAAGGAAACTTAGTCAAAAGATCACCACAATTAATCACCAGCCCTTGCTTCTGAGAAACTTCTTTGGGGATCAGTCTCAAAAGTTAACTTCGTACAATCTTGGTTCAAAGAATGAACTTCAAAAGCGTGGGCATCTCATTCACAGAAATGTTTCACCAGGATGGTTGCAGCAATTCCTACGTGTTGCACACACAGCTGCAATGTATTACACAACCACCCAAGCTCCAATGGCAGGGACGTGCCCTCCTGTGCACAACCTCCCATCACACTTGTCATCTGCAGAGGAGAGTGGGAACAGAAGAGCTGCTGTGCTACCTACTGTTGCTTAATTAAGCCTTTCAGCTGCTCTCACCTCCAGAGAGAATTCAGCTGTTCTGCAGACAGAAGAACTTTACAGATCACTCTTCATCAAACAATTAAAATTTATCATAAATGCCATTTCAGGAAAAACCTTGGAGAACATGTGGCTCCCAGTACCTGTCCATAAATTGGAAATCCAGTTGCTGCAAATATGTATTTAGCATAAGCTCCTGGTTTCCCTTACACCCAAGTAAACACTGCTTTGGCTGAAAACAAGGGACTTATTTTTTCCTAAAACTTTTCCCATTGGTGGCAGATGTGTTTACTGTATTATTTAAGAGTCTCCACAGACAGAGGACTATTTGGAGCTGCGTGTGCTCTTTTTACATTGTGTGCTTTGCAAAAGCTCCTGTCTCAGCATTCTTTTTAGACACTGACCATAATAAACAGAACCATCAGCTTTCTCCTCACCTTGGACCTCCGTGAGCCAGTCTGGTTGGTTGTAGTGTTCAGAGGCAATGGTGAGGGTGTTGAGAAACACAAGGAAGATCACCAACCAATAGAAAACATTGGACTTCACAGCAGCACGGCACTTTCTTCTGCAGAATCGATTCCATCGGCGCCAGTAGCGACTTGAAAAATTGAAAAAGGAAAAGTTCTTTTCAGATTGGGATCCATAGGCTATTGCAACTCTCTGCCAAAAGAGAATCTAGTCTTGATTTATTGTTCAAGAGAGGTAGAGAATAACTTTAAAGTTCACTCTGAGAAACATTCTCTCATTCTTATCTGAGTCAATGGTTGTGATCATCCTTCTTTTATATACGGGAATAATGTTAGTCCTAAACGAATTTGCAACATCTTCAAGCAATATCTTAATCTGATTAAGACATCCATTGCAGATACCCTGAGAGGTTTTCTTAGCTCAGTTCCCACAACAATAATTATTCTCTTTGTATTTGATGCTTTTGGCCTGCAATAGGCCCTTGCTCAGCCTCAGGACAGTCAATGGAAAGTTAACCAATATATCACATGAACCTTTGGATTATGTCTTTGGACAGGTGAGATCTAATATAATCCATGTTACATTTCCAACATTCAGCAGTATTCAGGAGTAAGCTCAGTACAAGGCTTAATTCACAACAAACCCCCAAAACTTAGGGGACCTCAGCATCTCACCTTCAAGCCTGGAACGAAGGGTACCATTAGCTAATCAACAGACTTTTTAAAGTTTGTCATCTATGAACACATCCCCTTGTGTCCCTGATTTCTGAGGGTAATTACTAACCAGAGAAGATATTTAAAGCTAATTACACACCTCCTACTCTTCAGAATTTAACTTGCATAGCAACCGGTTTCCAGGCAACACTTGCCACTGTATAATAAATCTAATAGTTTTATATAGATAATATATACATATGTGTGTTTGTCTCTGAAAGGACACACACATCCACAACATTACAGGGAGAAAGAACTTTTCCTGGCTATTCTTCTCTTGTGTACTATTTTCAGTGATAAGCTCAGGCACTACTTGAGGTCAGGGTTGAGCATCTGTATGAACTAAAGCCAGACAATGTGAACACAATGTGAACGAGAGTGTTGCAACAACATTTTAACAGGTAATAAAATCTGGAGTGTTTTATCTATGCAATTTATAAAGGCACCCAGACTAGCTATCACAAACATTCAAAAAGGGTTGTGTGTTTTGAAGTAGATTTGGGACAAGAAGACTTCCCAATTTCCACAAGGGGCACAACACTCAGATGTTATGTTATTGTTATTAATGTTGTCATTAAATTGTTAGAAATTTCACACACTTCAGTGTGTACTTGTGCACAAATGCACATGCACATGAAAATGTATGGTGGTTTTTTGTGTCCACACCTATGCTCTTTGCACAGAGATAAAGGCAGAGTGTACACACGTGTGCATCCCTAAATTTATATTACTGCTTGTTACTTGGGTAAGCTGAAAGACACAGTTACTTATTATAGTTATTCTGGAAAATAGTTGAGTTTTAATTTTGTAGTATATTTTAGTTTTTCTGTAAAACTGACTTTGAACTCAGGGTTATGGAGGCAGATAAACTCCTACCCAAAAAGGTGGAAATGGACTTTAAAACGCAAGTTCCATGAGTTCAGTCAGCCTTTCCAGTGCAAACCCACAAATAACCACCTTGGGACTGCTTCATTTTTTCAAAAGCTGTAAGCCAACAGAAAAACAAAAACAACAAGAAAAATTGCCCAAGTCCCAGGATGAAATAGAGAACTTCACAAATAAGATGCAAACCTCATCAGTTAGAATATTTACAATCAAGCAAAGCAGAGAGGTGCAACAAAGTGCAGGGAAAAGACCCTGGGGCTGACAGGGTTGAGTTGATGGATGTAGTAGAATTATGCAGTTGAATGTTTTTTATTTCTGATATTGTGTTTTATGGTTCAAGATACATAGGGAGCAGTCAGATAGGTACTTCTGAGTGGAATAATGTCAGTAGTCCCTGTGCCTTTTTTCAGTATAAAACTAAGAAAAACCATCCTGATTTTTGACTAAAGCTGACACGTTCGGCAGTATCTCCTGGAATCACCTCTGCACCCTACAGATATGGGAGTGAATCACAACATAAGGTACAAAACCAGTAGAAAGGAGGAAAAACAAAAATCAGTTTCACTTACCTAAATTTTGACTTTGAGATCCGATGCCTGGAAGACAAGAATTGCCATTAAAATCCCTGAAGCTGTCCCACACCTCCCAGGCTTTTGTGAAAATAGCCATAGGAAGAAACAAAGTTAAGCTCAATTCATTTTTTAATCAATATCCTTTTCCTCTTGGGTCTGCTGTAAGTCAGTGTAGGCACTGGGCATGGCTAGAATTCCCTGAAATACAAATCTTGGCTTTTTGGTGGGAGTTATGAGGCAGGAGTCGTGCCATGATGGAATTCTACACCTACAGATATGACTGAACTAGCTTTCCTCCTGGGTAAAATGCTGGCCTAATGTTAGGGGTACTCTACAAATGCTAACAAATTCATTTCTCAAGTATCCCTCTTTCTTTTTTTCTTTCTTTCAGTCCCTTTTTTATCTATTAAAATACATTTGACTTTACACAGTCAGACTTGTTGCTTTCACACATCACCTGTCACTTCAGAATATATAAGCACATTATGAAACCATAATAAAGGAGAAATAATGCTCTCTTTTTTTTTTTTTTCAGCTATTGAAGGAAAAACAGTGCCTGGTGGATATTTTCAAACTTACATATTTACAAATAACTCTTATTTGTCTTTGCTGTCAATGTAAATTGCTTTGCATTCAAATAGATCTGTAAAATGACAGATTCTGTTGCTATCAATGAAATTTTTGGAATTAAGCACTCCTGAAAATTTGGCCATGTTTCCATGTGTTTAAGTATATAATTGCATGTGTTTGGGTTTATTCATCTAAATAATCTCATTAACCTTTTATGAGAAGTCACAGTCAAAGCTAGAAATAGACCCCAATTCTCTAACCACAACCTTGCTCTGTTTAACACATGTCCTGTAAGACCTTTGAACTCTTTGGCTGGCTTTCAGTATGCACATAATGGTGCACAGAGAAAATAAATGTATGTGGATACAAAGACATGAGTCAGAAGTGATTTAGGAAGCTGCAAAATCCACTATCAATATCAGAATAAATGAGAATCTGGGGAGTGACTATGAACAAGACATTTCTGCTGCGTTGAAGCATTTCCAAAGGTTTCCTCTATGATAGGAAAGTGATTCATTGTTGACAACAGTCAGCAAAGGTCTTACTGTACTGTACTGTCTTAAAATTGAATTCACTCTTAGTAGACATGGGACGATGTAATTCTCAAAGCATCTAACACTACTTTCTGTAGCAGTCTTAAAAATGGTCAGTCCCTACTTGAGGACATGTGTTACTGACAAGTAATCAGTGATGGGTCAGGTTCCTTCTGTGGAAGAGATTTTAGTGATAGGAACATTTCACCAGCAGATGCTCCAAAAAAAAAGAAAAAAAGCCTTTACACCAAATACATCATTCCTGCTGTGTCACAGGCAGCTTGTCTAGGCCACATACCAGGCAGCAGTGTGGCTACAGACACACAAGCCTCTTGATAAAGAAGAAATAATGCACTGATGGAACAGAATGCTGAATTATGCTGCAGAGACAAAGCAAGCTTCAACAAGGATGCTGAGTGAAGCACGGGCAAAGCACATCCTCAATGTTAAAGCTACCCCAGCTTCTCACTGAGAATTCTGGCTTAATAAGCACGAGCTACAAACGGCAATGGGTCAGATTTACAGGCAACAGGAAAGAAGGCTCAAAGACAGGGGAAACAAAAAGATGAAAAAATCACAGTGAAGGAGAAAGCTGAGCACCAGAAAGGAGGTGGGGAGGATTTTGATAGGAAAAGTTTGGCAGGGGTGGGGAGAGAGAAAGATAGATGCATTAGGAAACCTGCCTAGTGGAAGGGGAAGGACAGAGAGTGTGAAGTCCTCCAGTGACCTCTCTGGTTAATAGTTTCCAAGTGAGGCAGCTCTGTGGCATTTAAGGGATCTTTCATTTATTTAAATAAAAGAGATGCAGCAGGTGTAGTACTCATCATACATGTGATAATTATATCTTTGGAGCATTATGAGCAGCAGCCAAGTGCATTCAGTGCTCCCACAGGTTAGCTACAGCCTTCGTTCCCCCCCCTCCACCTTTCCTTGCTGCTATGGCAGAAGGTTTTATCACATGTGGGTGTGTTGTATATATAGAACAGGACAAGGAAGGAGGATTAGATTTATATTTAGAGGTAGAATCCGAGAGTGAAAGGGAATTTTGGAAACAAACTGTATAATAACCGATTCTGAAAACATTATGCTCGAATCTGAAACATTTTTTCAAATGACTGGTATGATCAAGATTATCAGAACCAGGGTTACCAATGTCATATTAAAAAAAGCTTTTATGGCATCACTAGAAGCTGGCAAATACTCTGGATCTGGAGCCTTGCCATGGTGTCTTTGTGACTCTCCAAACTGGCACTTGAGAAGTGTGCAAAGTGGCACTTGAGAGTTTAGGGTGGATCAGAATTTCTGCTGAGTTTATACATGGATCTCTGATCACTGGTACCCTAGGAGCTTTATGTCATTGGGAAGAAAGAGAGTGTCTCCATTTATGTCCAACACTGGAATGCCTTGAGAAACCATTGTTTAAAATCATGGTATAGGAGCCTATATGAAAACCACTTCAGATCACTATGGAGCACTTGTATCATAGGAACCATCTAACTCAGATTATCTTTTAGAAAGACAAACACAAAACTCAGATGTCTACTGTGTGACTAGCTATCTTTAAAATTCTCTAAAACTCTTCTAACCTTACACAGTTATGTACCACACACAGATAAGACACTGAAATTTAACAATTTTGATCAACTTACACCTCTGGATAATCAGCATAACTCAAATGTAGTGAGATATCCCACATTCTGAGAGATAAGAGACTTCAGTTCCCTGTTCATAGTGGACATCAGAGAAGGCACTTGTGAAGGATGTGACACTTTTGTATAGCAGGGATTGAAGACTGTGTAATTGTACACGCAGTGAACAGTTCTGGAAAAATCCTGTGGGTTACCAAGCATGACACAATGTCCACATTACAGCTTTTTTTCTGGGTGTGTACATTACTAAAGGTTACCATAAAATTACCTGACATGCTGGTCACAACTAATCCCACTTAGTGGCAACTATCTTCATGAAGACTCACTAGTAAAAGCTTTCAGATCAGCAGTAACACAGAAATGGACTTTACTATGCCTCTAGGTTATACACAACTTTGGGGAACATCCAGAGTTTCACTGCGTATATTTTACAGTTTTAAGAACTGTGAAAACGCAGTTCTGGTGTGACACTGATTCTGTTTTGGTGCAGTATGGTGCATTTATGCAGTTACCAGTCAAGCAGCATAATATTTTTCCCTCTCTCTATTCCTGCTGATGACATTTCATTGCTGCCAGCCAGGAGATACTGGCATCCCTGAAGAGAAGATGCCCACCCTAAGCTCCTTTTTTCCACATATTACTGGGGCAAAAGCACAGAGTGATAAGACATTTTTCAGGAATGCATGCTGCATAGCTGATAGTCTGTGAGCCTAATAAAGTGTTAGGGCTCAGTTCTGCCCTCAGATGAGTTTCTGTGGTTCACATTGAAGCAATGGGCCTCCATCCTGCCTCTGTACAATGCAGTGAATAGTGGGCAGCTGTACAGGAACATGCAATGGCCATTTCTTATTTCTGACCATTAATTAAAAGCTTCCAGCAAAACAGAACAGATGACTGGCCCTGGAGAACTTGACTTGTGATGTGGGCTGAGATCCTGCTGCTGAGGCAATCTCTAGATTTCAGCATTTTCTCTTCCTTTTTTTTTTCTTTTTCCTTCCCCTTCTTTTCATATTCCTGCACTGGGTGAGGCATGCTAACCTGATGGGAGCAATGCTGGTTTTGAGAGGTGGTTGTTGGCCAGAAGAAGTAAGAACCTACAGAATATCCATAAGAAAATTGGATGTGTCCAGCTTAAAACTGAGCTGGTTTGCTATTCAGTAGGCCTTCTCATGGGCTGGGAAAACAGGCCAGCACTTCAGTATTCAGTAAATAATCTTGCTTTTGCTCTGGCAAGTCACAGACAAGGCCTGACACAGAGTCCAAAGTAGGAAGATATTCCTCGTCCACAAGGGTATGCTACTGTCCTTTAGACACATACCTAGAGCTGAGTGTGAATATTAAAAGCATAATAAATTGGAGAGCAGCAGCTGAGACTGACACATAAGGGTTGATCCTGTGTGTTTTCCTGCTGAAGTTAGCAGTGGTTTCAGAGCTTTTGGCAGGATTTTCTTACCACTGCTCCTGATGTGATGGGGACTTTGGTCCCATCACATCACAGGGAATCTTCTCATTAGGTGAAAAGCAGCAGCAACTACAGCAAACCTGCAAGCAAACTGACTCTTTCACCTTTATCACTGGCTCCTATGTTGATTATTGCAAGAACTGCATAGGTATTATTTTCCCAGTCAGAAAAGCATCAAGGGAAAAATCACTGACCATTTGGCTGCCAGGAAAAGCTTCCATTGCTTGTACTATTTCTAGGACATGCTGTTTTCAGTTGGAAAGCCAGTGAAGGTTGCTCATTTTGGTTTATCCTGTTTTATTGTTTGAACTGTATTTGGTGGAAAAGCAATTGAACTGTCTCCCAAATGTATGGAAATTCTGGCCAAGGTGAAAATGCCAAGTGGCTTATTGTTTCAATGAAAGCAGATAATTTTAAGCCCTCTTTCCCTTTGAGCTCAAGTGCTTCACTTTTCTATTGAGGCTCTGTGGAACATTAGTTTCCACAAAGGTCTTTTTTTAATCTAATACATATGTATAAAAGCAAGCTCTATTGTGGCACTCCAGATCTGTATGGTTGTATTAGAAAATTAACATTCTGCTTCTATTGGAAGATTATATGTGCTGACACCCTGCACGGAACAGATTACTCCTGATTATGAGCAATAGCCTGTCCTTAGGAATCCAAGTCCTGCACAGCAGTAATCACAGAGGCTCAGGGAAATTACTTGCTATTGGGAAGCCCTGGATATAAAGGATATCCTGTAAATAGAAACCCATTGCTTCTAGCTCTGGGTTTATCCCACTGATGCCTGCTGCAGAGGAAACATGTTTCTTTGTACCCTGAGGCAACAGGTTATTAAAGCTGTGACACATCAGAAATAAGATAAGTTCTAGTTCCAAGTGTTGTCCTTGAGGATAAAAGCTGTTGTGTTCCTACCTCAGGGTAGATGTCAGAGCAATATAAGGCAATACCATGACAGGGATAATATACTGTGAAAGTTGTGGGATGCTTCTTAATGTCCTCTGGAACCCTACAAAACCTCTTCCAAATTCAGATGCTGATGAAGTTTATATCCTTATGAAGGGAACTCCTGTTTCAGAATTACACCAGGAATGAATATGAATGAAATTGTGGTTTTTTTGTTTTGTTTTGTTGTTGTAATAAATAGGATTTGCACAACAAACAAAGAGATTAGATGTTGGATTCCTCCTGAAGCTCCTTCTGCTGGTTTGAAGACTGGTATTGCTTCAGACAGCACAGCTGATGGAGGCAGTTTCTATAGTGTGGATACTATAGAAATAAAAGCTTCTTTGAGACAATTCATCAGTAGTAGATAGGTTGTGTTTGAGAGGTATTCTCCTGATCTCATGTAGCATATGTCTCTGTGGAGCTGAGAAAGGCTGTCAGGGAAGATCTCCTTTTCCAAAAGGCACATTTGAACCTGGCTTCTCAAGCAGATCTTTCTGTCATTCACAGACACAGTCTTTCAAAATTCCACAGATTTTTAAAAGAACAGAAAGAACAGCCAATGATTCTGAGTTACCTTTAATGCAAAAGTTTTTCCTTCAGTCTCCTGAGCATTTTTTCCCTTTTATCATGAGTGCATTTGGATGGCATGCTCAGCCTGTAACTGTGGGGGTGGTGCTGGCGTGGTTCAATGCCCTAGGCAGCGTGATGTCACTAAAGAAATAAACATATTGCCTTTGACTTGAAATCCCCACCTTGCTTCAGTCATGTCTGGTTGCAGCTTGCCCAGGGCATTCTGCCCTCTGGGAAAAAGTGCGTTTATAGCAAAGCAATGGAGACCAGTGGCCACTGAGTGTAGAAGGCTGGCAAAAAAATCAAGACTCATGTGCAATAGATGAAACTCAACAATCAAACAAAAAACTTGGCAAGCCATTAGAACTGTAAAAACAGAGGGCAGGTGACTGCTCAAAAGTCCAGGCCTAATCTTCAACTAGAGCAAATCAGGATGGCACGGGTGTAATTATTAATGCTTATTCAATGTCTGTAGTACTCAGTGAGGAACTTTTTGAAAAGCTCAACTGACTTCCCACATGAATTTTCATTATTCTTGAACACTGGGCCAACTTCTGATTCTTAGTCAGGTTCCAATAAAAGAAAACACTCATTCAGATAAAATCTTGCTTAAATTTTATATGTTCCAGAAGGAATATATTGGCCTATGGCGCGTTGAAAAGAGGGCTCAGTGGGAAGAAGAGTACTTATACTTCTTGAAACCAGGAAAGCTGGTTTCTCTCTCTGCCTAAATGTATGATGCAGTAGCAACAGAGAGCAGAAAGGATTCCAAACCTCAACATCAAAGGCAGATCTGAATTTACCCAGAACTAAGGAATCTTTAGCTCCACAGAGCTTGAAACAAGCATTTTACAAAAGCAGGAAGCATGGGCAAAACCTGTATCTTACCCCAGAATTTCATATACAATGATTTAGCCATTCATTTTCATGGATGAAGAAGCCTATCCATCTCTCAGAGATGAAAAGCAATCTGAGTGAGGCCTTGAGGATTTCAGCTGTCCTTGGGCAAGGAGTAAAAAATTCCTCAATAACAGGCTTCAATTCTCCAACTGTACATCATCCGTTTTCAAATGAAGTGAAAAGTGGCAAGGAAACTGTTTATCTCTCCAAATTTTCCTTGTCCTGGTCTGGTGTAACTTAAGGCCCTGCTTTAACATATACATCATCAAAAGCTATGTTTTCTTGTAATTTTCCTTCTTCCCTAAAACCTGCAGGATTTAGCCATCCCTTCTCCAAATGCCAATCAGAGTACTGCCATTCTCCTGTGAGCATGCTGGGCTGTTTTAAGCAAACTCCATTCGAAGTCATGATTATGTTTAGAGTTGGGTTTAACTTCAGCTCTCCTGGCCACACTCCAGCTAGAATAATTATCTGCTCCTTGCCAAAATTCCCCATGCACTTTCAGGGCAAAACAAGCTATCCCTCATACATCCCCTTATACACTTGTGCCTGTTGTTTTAAAACACTTGTCACATTTTACCCTGAAGGTGGTTGAACTCTAATGCTGTGAAAACAATCCCTGCATTTACAGTTCATAAAGTGCTTTAGGATCCTTTGGGATTAATAATGCTGAATGCAAGAACAAATGAATGCAAGCTGTAGTATTAAAAATATATGAAACTTGATAGTATCTGTTGCCATTGTTTTTGGCACTGCAACCTCCCCTACTCCCCATGAGGGACTTTAACTACCCTGGCAAGTGCTAGAGAAGCAAAGTAGAAACAGTCCAGAAGGTTCCTGGAAAGCACTGATGACAACCTTCTGACACAGACAGCAGAGGATCCCACAAGGAATGGTGTGCTGCTCAGTTCAAGCAAACAGGAAAGACCTTGTTGGAGATGTGAATATTGGGGCAGCCTTGCCTGCAGTGACCATGAGATTGCAGAGTTCAGTACTAGGTGAGGAGGAAGCAGGGCAGCAAGTAAACCTGGACTTCAGGAGAGCTGACTTTGGCCTCCTTGGCGAACTTCTCACAAGAATTCCATGGGAACAGTTCCTCCAGGGAAGAGGTGCTAAGGAGAGTTGGTTGATTTTCAAGGGTCATTTCCCCCAGGTTCAAGAACAATGCATCCTGGTGAGCAAGAATTAGGGCAAAGGGGTCAAGAGACCTGTGTGGATGAACAAGAACTCCTGTCATTACTGAAGTAGGAAACACACAGGAGATGGACGTGGGGTCAGGTCACTTGGAATGAATATAGAGAGGTTATCAGGGTAAGTAGAAATGAGATGAGGAAGGCCAAGGACCATCTAAAATTAAATCTGGCAAAGAATGTCAAGGACAAGAAGAAAGGCTTCTTGAAATACATCAATAACAGAAGGAAAACTAAGGATAATGTGGACCTGTTACTCAGTGGAGGGGCAGCCCTGGTAACAGAGGATACAAAGAAGGCCGAGTTACTGAAAGCCTTCTTTTCACTGGTCTTTACTGACAAGGTTAGCCCTCAGGAATCTCTGGCCCAGGTAAGGAAGTGTGGGAAGGAAGACTTTTCCCTGGACAAGGAGGACTGGGTCAGAGAACATCTAGGCAAATTTGGCAATGGGCCCTGATGGGATGCAACCATGAGAGAACTGGTGGACACCATAGTGAGGCTGCTCATGATCATCTTTCAAAGATCTTCAAGATATTCAAGAACCATCTGAACACGATCCTGTGTTCAGGAATAGCCCTGCTTGAGCAGGGATGTTGGACCAGATGACCCACTATGGTCCCTTCTAACCTGACCCATTCTGTGATTCTGTGAACCAGAACTGCAGAATAGAGATGGTTCTTCAAACTGGATCGAGCTGGAAGAAGTGATCACATATCCACCTGATTCTTCCTGTAACGCACCAAGACCACAAGCAACTTGGTGGGATGCCAAAGAAAGGGCTACAACTGCCGCAGTGCTGTGAACAGATCTAGCCTGGTTCATTCAGAAAAGTGTTCATAATGTAAACCAAAAGACTCAGCAGGCAGGTGAAGGAAAGCTATCACAAATAATTTCATCTGGGGTTTGTAAGTTACTGGTTGACTCTTAAAGGAAGGCAGATTGAATTTACAACATAGTCCATGTATCACATCTTTTAACACAGATAAGATCTCCTCCTCTTCAGTTTGTAGAGGAGAGGGCCAAGGGTACATGTGGGAGATACAATCAAGGTTTACAAAGCTATGAAAGTGATAGATAAGCTGAATGTGGAACTGTTGATCACCAAATATCACAATATTAGAAGGAGAGGACATTGACTGAAAGATGTAATAGATCATCCTAGAACAGACAGAAGAAAGTACTTGTCTACACAGAGGGTAGTGAAAAGCTGAAACTTGTTTCCAGAGGATATTGTGAAGGCAGACAGCCTCAGTGGGGCTAGATAAATCCAGAGACAGGTCCATAAATGGTCACCAAAGGTAAAAAGCAGAAATGTGCCTGCTAACATCTCTAATTCAGTAAGTGTGAATTTGGAAGCAGTAAAAGGGGATTGGAATGTAGGAAGCACCCAGGGTCAAGCACTTGCCCTCCTGTCAGGACCAGAACACTGGGTCAACAGGTCTGATGAAACAGAGCATTTCTTATGTGCTTATGACGAGCATTTAAGCAACACTGAAGGGCCCAAGGTAGGCCCAAGGACAGGACAGAGTCTCAAAATACTCGAGCATGGTACAAGCTATAACACAGGTAGGCTCAGCTCATTTTTCAAGGCAATTTGGAGTGACTAACATTTATCCCCACAGCATAAGTCCATTCTTGTTCAGTCATACAAATGGGAATAAAGGACTCCTCTAGCCTATTGTAGCTCTCTGTGATGCTAAAAAATACACCACATAATATGGTATTTCATAACTGCTATCTGACACAGTCTTAAGTGTCTTCTTTAACTACAATAGTGCAATTTCAAGGAGGCATTAATTCCTGCAAACTGATGTATTCCTTTGTCACTATAGTATTCTGTTCAGCATCTGAAGGGTGTAACGCAGTCTGTTAGACGGAAGTTCTCATCAATGTATTTCTATTACAAGACACTATAAAGCGTACAACACTTATTATAAAAATTGAAACAGACCAGCAATTTCCACTCTTTGGTCTACAAATACCAGTTTTGATTACCTATCACCAAAGAGGAATTTTAAGATAAGAATGCCGTTATCCATTAGTTCCTCTTGTAGCAGTTACAATAAGAACCTGGATCAACAGAGACGTTCTGTAGCCTCTCCTTTCAACCACTGTGAGTTTTTCCCCCCCTTAAGAAGCCTGACACTTGCCCTGGTTCTAACCCACAGGTCCAGCCCAACCTGATGCAGAGCTCTATGTGTACTCACGCCAGCCGAGCCCCGCAGTTCTCGCCTTCCATATCCGCTCCAGGCACGTTGTCTGTGTTCACGGACTCGGTCTCACTGGTGGGCATGCTCACTGTAAGAGTCAAAGGGAAGAAAAAGAGAGGGTTGGCCATTAGAACCTGGCATGTCTATTAAGGAGCCACATGAGTGAAGGAACTGGCTTAATGAAAAGACCCTCAACTGTAGCTCCTGAGGATTAAGGAATTTGCCAAGCAAGTTTAGAGCCTCCCTGTGGAGAGCAGGCTGGGCAGGCAGACTTCAGGAACATACACAGGTTGCTCAAATACTAAAGAAAAGGGAAGGAGCAGCTGTTCTCTTTCTTTCAGGGTCAGTTCCTGGAAATTTTATGAATGAGAACCATTGAAAAGCAGACAACCTGATGAACTCAACAAAAAGCTTCTGTTTGAATCAACAAAACACTTTAAAAAGATGCCTCTTTACCTGCAGCAGCTCAACCACCTCAGTGCCCTCCCCAGTCTTCTGTGCAACAACTGAATACAAATAAAAGGTACCACAACTGACATGTTTCCACATAAACAGTTTCTGTTAGCCTGATAGCAAGTACCACATAATAATACTGATGGCTTAAGTGTCACATACTAACCATTAATGTGTTTCAACCTTACAATTATAAACTGGACCTATAGGTGTAAGAGAGAAACTCAGGCACTCTGACCCACTCAGCTATTACCAGTGAAGGACCTAATGAATATGGGCTACGGTGGAGATTGTAGATTGGCAATCACTAAGAACTGGACAGAATCTCCTAGGTTTTTATAGAAGTATCGTGGAATGAACATCAAATGAAAGCATCAAAAAAAGAAACAAAACAAAACCAAAACAAACAAACAAAACCAAAACAAACAAAAAACAAAACAAAAAAAACAAACAAACAATGAAAGGGAAAAGAAAACCCACAGTATCTTCATTTCACCAGTTGTTCATGGCTCCTATATGAGCACTAATAACTCCTTAATACATAAGTTAGGAAAATAGGATTTAATATGCGTTTTCTTCTCTTCTCCTGCCTTTTCAAATACACAAAGCAATTGAAAAAATTTTACTTAAGGCTGAATGATGGTGGTGTTAAACAGATCTCTCAGAAGCCTGGTAGAACTTCAGAACATGATCTGTATTAGCAGTTGGACTTATATAACAGATGAGACCTGAGAGCATGTACTATTAGCTGTTGAAGAAACTTTTCATAGCCTGTAATAATATGTAGCTCATTACTAAGAAAACATCTGCTCGTGGGCCATAGGTGCAAAAGGAGGCAATATAAAAGAAATAGGTTGTGTATTTCAGCTAGGCAGATATCATGGGACCAGGTCTTCTTTCAGGCGTAGAAAGAGATCGGAATGTTCTCCAAAAGCATTCTGGGTTCCTGCTTTGAAAGCATTACGGTAGAAATGTCCCTCAAAATGAACTATCTTCCCTTTATCCCACCACAAAAATTCACGAATCTACAACACGCATCTGGGAAATCTAACAGTCTTGTGCTGTGCAATAATGGACTCTCTAGCGCTCTTGACAGAACTATGAAATACTGTCCTCTAATGGTGCCTGTTCTTTTATGAAGACAGATGTTTTAATAGTGTTGTCTATTCAGAAAGAAAAATTAAGGATAAACTGAATCATAGCCTGATGCACATGAAACAGTCAAGTAAGCTGTAAGAAAAAAAACAACATTCATAATTAAAATTTCTGTCCAGACTAAGCCCTGCAGGAGAAAACCAAAAACGCTGGTATTTCGCAAGTCATTTTTGAAGATGAGGTAAAGCAATTTCAAGACATAGTTGAGCTTATTTGCAAATGGAAAACAATTTTGAAGACATTAGCAAGAGACGGATTTGCAGAGCAGCTTGTTATCTTGAGTGCGTGAAGAGGACACTGCACAAGCAATAGAAAAAGCAAGGCGCATGCAGAAGAATGCAAAGCTGTGTTACATGCCATTCTGCACAGAGATATACAGACACACACACACACAGGTACACGCAGAGTGGACATTGAGTGCAGTGGAACATTACCATTGGTTTCTGTGGAGTGACTAAACCAAGCAAACTTTCCTTTCTTCTCATCAGGCAAACCAGCTGCAGTGCTTCCTTTCACAGACAAGATGGTCAGTGTCAAGTACCAGGAACAAGACATCAATAGAGAACATGCAGCCAGTGACAGGCAAAAGGAAAAAACAAGGAACTCAGCTTACACATGACATCCACTTCTGTCTGAGAACTTCATCGTATGAATTAAAAGTACATAATGTAAAACAAAGGTATGCAGAGGTATGAAATACCACTAACAGGTCATCAGAGGATAACTCTTACTTGATTTATACTCTTTTTTATATCTGACTTCTGAGAATGTGAAGCTGATGAATTTAACTTTAAGGATCAGATCCTTTTTCCAGTGAGGTCAATCACAAAACTCTTCTTGTTTGACTGTCTGACCTATTAAATTGATGCAACTGAAGCAATGGCAGTCTCCCCAGGTTATCCTCTGACCTGTTGAGTCATAATCTGGACTAGTCTGTATTTGAGTGAGGTTCCTTGGCTTTTTTCCTAAGCTGTTCCAATATCTAGTCTCTTTCAAAACTGTCAGGACTGCTAACTGAAAGTTGTAGGGTTAATCCCATTTCTCTGTCTTTGCTCTTCTCCAGAGATAACAACATTCATTGAGCACTCAGATGCAGACTGCCTTTCCAAAACTAGGATATTCCTGGATTACATCTCATGACTTCCCTTCGAGTTTACATTTGACATTTGCCCCCTGATGTCATTCTGTTGCATGGCTTTTCATGGTGTTACTTAATGTTGATCCTCTGCCTATGATACACAGAGGTCCTCAGCCCACACAGATCAGAAGTGCATGCACAGAGACATCTTAGATTGTACTTCACGCTTCCCTGATGTTACTGCTGTGGAAAGTCAAACTATAGCAAAGCGAGAGGTGCAGGTACAGTGGTGGATGGGCTAAAGAGGTCCCACGGAGCAGTGTGCTGGCACCCGTTCACAGGCGCCTATTACACTGCACTGATGCAAGATGTTAAGGACAATCAAAAAAATTAAAATGGTAATGAAGTATTAGAAGAATGATGGTTCTGCAGATAAAGGTCAGGACAGACAGGAGAATTGGACTCCATGCCCCAGTGCAGTAGGCTTTCAGCAGTGCAACCACGTACTTTACCTGGCTCCTCACAACCCCTTCAATACCAGGGGATAATCGGGTGTGAAGATGCTGCGAGGCTCGCTCAGGCCAGTTAACAAAACCTGAAGATGGAAGGTGCTGCAGAAGAACTGTGTATAAACTGGGCCTGAATTTGAGAAGAAGTAGGTCAAATACTGCCCAGATGGCTTTCTTATCTGACTCAGTTCTCGGAGAACCCAGACCCTGTGCCCAAACCCTGGCTCCAGCCTAGAAACAAGGCAGGAATTTTTTGCAGTCTGGGCAATCAATTACTGGAACCATGTACCAAGAATGCTGGTGGTAAATCCACCACAGGAATGTTTTAATCAAGAAGAGATGTTTTTTCAAAATGGTGGGCTCAAGTCCAGACCAGACTTGTGTTTAGGACCACGGTATACAGACTCTGCCATCTCAATGGCCACTTCCTCCATGTAATTTTGGGAGTCAAGACAAAGGTAAAAAAGAGACAAAGGCAGATTTCCTCCCACATGGACACAAAGTGACTTAGCAGTGGAAATCCTGGTGCCTTGCATCCTATGGCATGTCTGTTCAGAGACCTTTGTAGTCTCAGAGAAGTGGTCATCTTAAAAAAATCCACTGCTTGTAACAAAATCAGAGACCCCTCCCGAGAGGCCTTGGCTCTGCGAGTTGCAGAGGGACCACACCTACCCACTTCCTGGCCTTCAAGCACACCATTAAATCTTCCATCTACTGCATAAGTTGCATCAAAAAGCCTTCAGTGTCCAAAATGCAGCAAGGGCAAGTCAGTGACCAATCCTGTGAATGTTTTTCAACTGCTCACCTAATCTCCTAAGGTATTTGGTCAATATACTAAGTACCAATGTTTTATAAGGGAACTTCTTGACAGTAAGTAACAACTCTGTCCCCACAACTATGCATCCTAAGAGACAGCAAGTTGCTGAAGGGGTTGAGAAGGCATTTCCATCATGTAGCTTGCCTCTGACTGACTGCACTGGGAGCAGCAGTCCAGCTAACAGAGCAGAGTGGGCAGCTCACTTCAACCAAACCAGTACAGTGAACCACTAACAACAACATAGAGACAGAGGTCCCGTAGATTGTATTATGTATTTCACAGAATAATGAATGGTGCAGGTTGGAAGGGACATTTAAAAATCATTTAGTCCACTCCCCATACCATTGGCAGGGACAACTGTCACAAGATCAGGTTGTTCAACGCCCCATCCAACCTGACCTTGAACATTTCCAGTGACGGTGTATCCATAACTTCTCTGGGCAACTAATGTACCTGCTCCTGAGGCAATCATGGTGGCTTTGCTTACATGGAGATCTCTTTTTCTACATTTATCATTGCTTCCATAACCCACTCTGGCTGATTAAATCTCTCATTAGCTACCTATTTTCTAGGTAGCATAGCAATTTTTCTCACTGGAAGTGAAACTACTTCTTAAAGGCATGCAAGTATTACATGGCTTCAACAGAGTGCAAACCACACGGACCAGTAGGTTTGATATTCTCTCTGCAGTTCCTTCTGAAGCCTTTGCACTTCTTACCTCTTGCCACAGTGTGGCTCATTAATGAACATAGGCTTTCTCTCCTGGACTACCTAAACTCCAATTTCACATTACTTACATAGCATTCCTGCAGTAGTTAAAGCAATAACAGCTTCCTTAAAAAAAAAATAAAAAATTGAAAAATGCTTCATGTTATGTTACTTCTAGCTCTGACACCCAACAGACAGACAGAAATAAAGGCAGAGTCTGCGGTCTGTGACTGACTAGACAGACAGACGTGGAAGACCCTTGGAGAACCTCTGTTCCGTGTCACTGGCACCAAGCACTGATACCAGCTCTACTCTTGCACTAACATATGTCCCCCCTCCAATGAAATGCCCCATGGGCATGCAATGAATTATTAGATGGCAGGTTGCCAAAAGGCAGCCAACTGCTGAAACAGAAAGCTGGCACAAGCAAATATCCTTCTGAGCAGTCCTGAGACAATTTTCCCCTTAAGCACTGGGACAATAACATTTGCTTTCCAGTTCAGAAATATCATGACCACTGTTACTTCTTGCATTTATGAAATGTTTGTCATCTTGGCAGTGGAAGCAATTATAATATTCAGATTTCTTTCCACAGATTATCTAATGCTGCCACACTTACTGCTGAACCTCACTTTGATACTGTGACAATTTAAGACGCAGAGGAGATCATGCCTGGGCAAAGGATGCCCACTTCCAGAACAAAGACAAACTTTTTACAGCTTTTAATGGGACATGACTGCTGATCTGGGCATTAATTTTAGCACTGGATATATCAGAGGCTATTCACACTGCCTGACTTCACATCTCTGATTTAGCTGTTCAAGTTGGGCTACACAGGCAGATAGATTGCCACCATAGGTTTTCTCAATGCCATACTGATGTGTCCCTCAACTCTATGGACAGGCTGGGGGCATTTACCTTATGTGCTTGGATCAGGTACCTGACTTGAAACAGCTTGACTATCCAACAGGACATTAATTCATCTTGAAAGAATCTTGCAGTTGGTTTTCAGAGTTTAAAAAAGCAACAGTATACTTGGTTGTGTTTCACAATATGCTCACTTAGACTCCAGTTTCTCCAACATTCCAGTTTCTACTGGTATTGAATTACTTTGCAGAGCATGGGTCTAACTAACCCCTTTTGCCCATTCTGGCATTTGAGGTCAGAAGGACCTTAAGTTGCTTCACCACCATTTCACCTTATGGTGTCACCTTGGCCATATGACCAAGCCTTTCTATGTATCCGTTCAGTCTCTAACAGAGGGATTGTAATTCTGTACTCACCTTGCAAATCTCTCCAAGATCTGCAGATGAAACACATTACAATAAGTGCTAAGTACTGTAGTTATTACTGAAGTTAATGTCTCCCAAGCTGGACTCTGCAGAACTATAAAGCAAATCTAAAGAGCAAAGTAGTCCTGTGAATACTCCAGCTGGGATTTAAGATTTCTTTTCCCATCAAGCACAACAAGAATAAATTGCAATATCCAGGCTGCTTCCTTTAACAGAATGTGTATTGAGTGAATGACTTTGACAAAAACCCTGCTTCTCAGTGTGCCTTTCATGCCCATCATTTCATGAATGAGTCTATGGGCAGCTGTCAGAATATCAATCATTTTTTTTTGGTGAAGAGATGCAATTTTAATTAATACATGAATATTGCCTCGCTTTCCTCTTCCCACTGCCTGTTTTGGAAACCCTGGACTCATTCATCTTATTAATTTAAATAAGATACAGTTTTCATTCTGCTACATGCATACAGTGTCTTGGGAACAATCAGTGAGTATGCTCTTAAATGCAAGCAGCATGCAGAAGATAAAGTGCAGAAGTAGGAGATTAGTTTTCTCTAGACTTCCTGATTTTGTCAGGAAAATTTACTATGTATGACTGGGGAATTCTTTGGTGTTTTCTTCCTTGTAAAGGAATTCTGCAAAAGAAAAGCTTTTACAGGAGAAGAGGAAAGAGAACATGAACTATATGTAGGATCTTGGTGGTTATATACCTCCCAAAATTAGACAGAATGCATCAATGAATCTAGTAAAGTAAAAAAAAAATCCAGAAAAACTGTGAAACTACTTAAAAAATTATTACCAAGGGCTCAGAGGTCAATACTCACAATGGTCACTATTATACACTATATGCAATATTACATTAAATGCATGTAATATATACACTCTGCATAATCTAATTTTTGATTGCGCACAAATGACTGCAATGGTAAGGGGCATGAAGTTGACTCACACTTTCACTCAAGGTCAGCCAGAGAAGCCAGGATAGGAACAAAGAACCATGAAGTCATTGCCAGTTGTATCCACTTCAGTCAAACAGCAAAAGGCTTTTGGTAAAAAGACCTTTATATCAGTGAATGAGCAGCAAAGGTGACCCAGACAGGGGGCAGTAACAAGACCTGTCATTGCCCTAAAGCCAGGTTGGGCACTGGACTGTATTAGCGTGGCTTTACTGGATGGAGAAGCACAAAGTTGGAACGTTGGCAATACTGAGACGGAGTGTCATATCGTCAAGCTTTTCATTGCTAAAGTATATATTTTACAATAGAAATTTCAAAGTGTATCTTATATAAAAAGACTTGCTTTCACTTGTCCTTCTCTTCTTCCAGAGTGTTAACATACATCCATACATACCATATGTCATTGAGGGGGTATGGCCATGGGCTACATAGATTTATACCATACACAAAGAGGAACAGGAGAGAGACTGAAATGTATTAATTGTGCAGGTCTGTGATTAACAGATCTGTCATTACCACATGCAGACTACTGCACACCTATGAATGCATTACCTTGCTACTAATTAATCTTCCTGGGACTTATTTTAGTGTAACAAACTCATCAGTTACTTTGAACAGCTGCCATTTCACTTCTTTTTATAGCAATATTGACAGTAATATGCTGTGTTCCATAAATATTTGTTCATTTCAGCCAATGATGGAATGCACATTGCACAGAGGACCCGGTAAGGGGCACAGTCAGACTCCTGGTCCTGCCAAGAGACAGCCTTTTCCAGCCTCACACATGTTCTTGTTCCGTACTTGAAAGGAAGGACTTAAAATCCTCTTTGCATTTTCCTGCCTGAAGAACAAAGCTTTCCTCTGCATAACCTGTGGTATCTCAAAATATCTTGTAAGCACAGGATGCGGGACTCACCCAAAAGCAGACTTTACAGAAGGGAGTCTAACTCTGCTCAAAAGGGCAAGAGGAGCATTCTCCCTGGGTAACTGCTTGTGCTGCTGAGCAAACATCTAAGTCTGCAGTAGGAGTCCATTCACTGCAGAGTATCTCCTGCAAGTGCAATGGAAGTAACTCCCTCAATCCCTGTGGCTGAAGAAGGACAGATGGGCTGGGTCACAGAGTGACACAGGTGTTACCACCAGAACAGGTCTTGAAAGATGTCTCCCTCCTGAATCTGGACGCTCCTATGACATCCTAAACTGGTTTTCTTGTGTGATAAATGACTTGCATTGTTTGCCTTGTTAGGAGCAACAACTAAGGTACCAAAAGTGCAAGGCATTTACTCGATGGGACATGGTTTATAGTGTAATTTCTAGTGTCAGCATAGTATTTTCCTCACGGAATTCTGAAGCAATTCAAGGATGGACAGACATAATGAAGGAAAGGCAAAACAACTGGGGATCTATGACTCTTCCAGCAGTATTTTGCAATGGTGAACAAATCACAACAGCACATTCTTAATGGTTCTACAACTTTTCGCTCCCATTCTTCATGATTTTTAGCAGAGGAACTCAGGGCAAGCAGCAGTGACATGAAGTGCGCCTGAAACTACCCCACAAAATGATATATGGGCACAAAAAGCAGGAGCATCACACTTGAAATTCTGAAGGATTCTATTATTGCAATCTGATCTGGCAGGAGCCTTAAAAATGGGGGCATGAGAGCTGAAAACACTGTAGATAATGTGCTGGGAAGTGATACAAACAGTGATCATGAACAAAATAACTAACCACAAAGAAAGTGCCCTCAAGCCAGAAAAATCAACAACTAAAAGAAAAAAAAAATCCCTCTACTTTGGTTTGTTTTGTGTCTCTAATAATCATGAAGCTATTCATATTTCCCACTGGCATTGTTATTAATGAAAATAGCCAGGACATAGGTTTTAAACACAAATGAGGTTTTAAAGCAGCCCATGTGATCTCTGCAATTCTTGTGCATAGGGGAACTTCTGCATCTGCCCACCCATACAAATATACATCTGGGTGATGAGGTAGTAGCTTTGATGAGGATCTCTACTTCAGCAACAGCATCTTTGTTCTTTCAGTACACAGCCCTGTGAATCCGTCTTCCCTGCAGAGCCCAGGAGAAGAAAAAAAAAAAATTACAGAAGCTACTTCCAACTTGATCTGCTTAGGTCATCAGAAACTCTCCAGGGAGTCTAGGTGTCTGCTTTACACCAAGACTGCTAAGCTTCAAAGTGACTGAGATGCAGCTCTGACTGTTTTATGACATTCCTGCCTGCCAAAAGCCATTTCAAGGTGGGTGACGCCTGAAAACTCTGTGAGTGGCCTACAATTTGAGGGCTAGAGCACATAAGAGGATAGGTCAGGACAGCAGGGACTGTCTGGATGGTGCACTGGGTGGGGATTCATGCCCTGGTAGCTCACAGTGGACATTTTTCCCTGAGGGAGCTTGTACAATCCCGTAATCCCGGAACTTTGTCAGGAATTGTGCCAATGAGAAGGTACATATCTTTGAGGACTACACCTGGTGTAGAAGAAGGAAACTATACTCCTCGAGGCTGGCCCTTGTTTGCATCACAAAACAAAACAAAACAAAGAAAAAAAAAAGTGAATGGGAGGAAGAAATTGGTCTGTATTATTTCAAAGAATAGGTGGGGTAAAGGATGAGCCACAGCAGAAGGAACTGTAGGAAAAAACAAGTGACTGAGAACTTCCATCTGAAATACCACTCTGCAAGCTGGAAGAGTGGTATATGCTTCCTGCATCTGGGAAGGCTTAATTTAGAAGTAGTGGTTAAAATATTTAAGCATTAATATTACCAAGAAAAGACAGCAGCAAGGTCCTGTCCGTCTGAACAGTCCCATTGCACAGTCAGTGCAGGACTGAGATGAATTCTCAACAAATGCAGACATTTTGTAATAGCAGCATTCACGTGAGAAGCCTTCTGGGTGATGCTTCCCTTGGTGGCAAACAGTCAAACAATTCAGTTCACTGATGGACAGATACAACACCACACACATAAGATCTAGGTCACTCCAGAGCCAGGGCTCTGTGACAGCATTGCACCCCTGTAGTTGTATTCATGGACCACACTCAACAGATTTTATTTAATAAGTTCCATGATCTGAAATGGAACTCACCACTCCTGTTCCCAAATGTGCATAAAATTCTGTTTTGAAACCCTAGTCTGCTGTATTTCTTCTATGCCTAGTAAATAAGATGCTTGGGATTTTGTGTGCTGCTCCTGCATGTGGTGTTCTTTCAGACATTTTTGCTAACATAATGACTAGTCTGATACTAGACACTATTATCACAATATCATATGAGTCAGAAGCATGAGACATGCTAGCTGGGCAGGCTGTGTGTTACTGTGCAGCCAGGAAAAAAGCAAAGAATCGAAGTTAAGGAGTCTTGCCCTTAAAGTCAGCTTGTCAAACCTGTAATTAAAGCTTTTATACCTCTTGAGCGGGGCATTGAGAATAGGTCAATTAGCCTGAACCAAAGAAAGAGGCATTTTATGGTGGCCTTGAAATAACAGCTTCCTAGTTTGCAAATACTTCCAGCATGCAGGAAGAGAGTGAGGGACTGATAACAACAGCTTGAGCTAAGCTTAGTGTGGGCAGGTGTTATGCAAGCTTCCCTCACACAGCTGTGTTAAAACAAGTCATTCGTGACCTGGCATAGCCCTGTTATTCTGCTCGTGGTTCTTCAAACAGCTAGATAATACACTTATATTTTGATCTGCACATCTGTGAGGATCCACGCAGCTCTGCCACTGCATCCTTCTGCTACTTCAGCCTACAGATTTTAATGTAGTTGGTAAAATCCTCATCCTGATATAAAGGCAGCTGTTTTACCTATCCTTAGGTCCACTACAAGACCTTTACAGTTTGCACTTAGAGGGACATGTCTGACTGCAGCCCTTCGTCAAGTGGAAAAGGAGAAATCAGATGCATTATGCTGTGGTTTGTGAACTTTGTAAAAGGAAATGAGGATGTGAAAAGTCCTGTGAAGATCCGTGGGCCCTAAAGCTGAATTCGAATTCAGTCCACAAGATTTGAAAGGCCAATTCTCTAATCTGTTAACCTATCTCTACAATCTTGCTGACTGAAGAGCTGCTGTAATCAGCAGGCAGACTCAGTGCCACAGCTATTTTCAGTTCAGTTCCCCACTTGGAAACATTTTCCTTCCCCCGCCACCTCTCCAGGCTTGCTGTTTGTGAGATAACTGGGATGGAGAGACCTGCTTTTCTTCCCAGGAGCAAATACAACCAGAGATTTTTATCCTATTAGCAGACTACTGGAGTGGATGGGAAGTTTCTCACCCATTAAGCAGAAGTGAGCAGGCACAGAGCGAGGCTGTCACTGCTGCTCCCTCGGAGCTGTGCCTGCACCAGGGTCCCTGCTGCAAACTTCCCGGGCTTCCCAAAGCACTGGATGCCATTCACAGCTGCCCCTTCTCCTCAGCTGCACCAGCAAGCCAGTTTGGTTACATACATATTAGTTCAGCTGTGTAATGCTGCCCAGCCTCCCTGTTCTCCAAGCCTTGCCACAGGAACATGCCAGAGCCTCAGGCCCCCTGTCAGCTGCAGCCCACTGTGCTGCTCCACTGCCCTGCCTTCACAGCAGCAGGGTCAGCATCCTAACCCCAACATGCCCTGAAAACAAAACACTGCTATCTTTGCCTTCCTGCAAGCTTGCTTAAGAATTAAGATACACAAGATACATTGGAGTCAGGGGCAGGCAAGGTGGAGGATATGAGGGTTTTACAGGGAGAGCTCTGCTAATGCACGTCTTGCCTCCCTCAGTCTGTTCTGGCCTCTTACAGACTTTCTGGCTTGAGCCCTTCCTAAAGAGAAGTCGGTCTGAGCCAAGTAATACAAGGTCTGGGCCTCAGTATTTACCTTCCTGTACATGAATCTTCAAGATATAATATAAAATACATAAGTGAAAACAAAGAGGTAGGTAGATAGGTCATGATGAATACACACTTAGACCAAGGGGGGAAAAATGCTTGTATGGGAGCAGTTTCTGTTACGGTCAGCTCCATCACATTCTCCTGTCTACACATTAAAAACATTCAGCTTATGAGATCCATATTGAAAGTTCTACTTGTACTAAACTTGCCCTATTTGTCTTTGGAATAATCACACTCAGTCACCTCTTCTGAGGTGCTGGATGGCATTTTTGATGTCCCACCTGCAATTTTCCCTTCCAACCATCACACTGGAAGATTCCAAGCCTCAGCTGCTATACTTCATCTGTCAGCTCACAGTGAAGGTCTTGGGTACCATGAAATGTCTAAATTATCATTAGATTAATATGTTTAGGCAGCTGAAACCCGTATTTCCTAGCTTTGGTTTCCTGTAAGAAGGAAGCACATACACATACTTTTAATTTCTGTATATACAGTTCCAGACACACTGTGGCTTTGATCTTGGCTGGTATTACTGTAATACGACTAGTTCTCATCCCCAACAATCGCTTCTAACTCCAAACACATGCTTTACATCCCTCAGCTACCATTACTGAACACCACAGCCTCTCTCCTGGCAGTTCTTTATACCACATCAAAAAAATGCTCAGGATTTCAGCTGCTATCAGTCCTGCTCACCAATGCCTTCTTCTCAACGAAGGGACTCTTGAAGCTACATCTGCCATGATAACTGATTTTCAGACTTTGATCACAGGTCATTCTCACTGACTCCAACAGAAACTGTTCAACATTCCATAGTTTTTAAAATCACTTTACAATTGGTCTTACAAAAATTTAAGAGCACATTTTAGGCATCTACTTAAAAAATAAATTAAAAAATGGTCTTGCTCTAGGAATACTTAGTTTAGGGGGTTGTGGCATTTCTTACAAAAATCTTCTGTGAAGATTCTGGTACTGAATGCTTTCTATGCCTCTCTAGGCATGGGAAATACAGTATTTTATCAGAAGGTAGGACAAAGGCAGTTTTCTCACAAACTAATGTCCTCTCTTGAGAAGTGGAATCACAATGTCAGTGGATTAATCTTGACAGCTTCAAGAAATACTTGCCAACAGGGCATATAGAGATTAATTCATTTGCACAAAGGTCTTCCCCAGCTATATAAACAATGGATTCCCTCTAAAGCCTTACCTTCAAAGACATTTCTATGGAACATGCTATGCTCTAACATTATCAGAGGATTCTTATATCAATGTAAATCTTGCCTCCAGCAGGCAAAGAGGTGTTATCTCATTAGACAGTCTTTGCTAAGGAAATAGCTTTCATAGCAGATAAACTTACTGCCCTATCAACATTAATGTCAGTCTCTATGTACTGTGGCTGGTCACACATCACTGCTCCAACAGTTTCTCAGTGTAATGTTTGTGCTCCAGGTTTCCAAGAGCCAGGGAAAAGTGAAGCTGGAAAAACCCGTAAATTGAACAACACAAGTCAGATCCTCACCTGCAAGAGAGTAAGAGCATGTGCAGATCACCACAAAACCTTTCATTCAAGGAGGACCTTATAGAAAGAGGGGTTTTTCCCCAAGGTGAATTACAGCAGCCTAGAAATTTATCTAAATTCTGTAAGTTTTCATGCCTTCAAGGGAGCAAGACGAAGAATTCAGCCTGTGGGCAGAAATCAGCACAAGTTTGGAGTCTGGTCTCAACTGGGATTCTTTCTTCCAAGCAAAAGTGGCACAGAGATCTGGTGCTCATCACAGTGACCCTCTTAGTGTGACAGAGCTGTCACTATTCACCAGCACTCACTCATGAAGCTGGCTGCTGGACATGCCTGAATTTAGCCTACCTCCCCCAAAAGCAAGAGTTACTCTGCTGTAACTCTTAGAAATGCTTGTCCCCTTCACCAAATGATATCAGGCCTTCTGATGCTATGTTGAAACAAATTACTGCTGAATTATGGGTTATAACCTTGGCCATGGCTTTTGCCCTAAGTCTCTCTGTTCAAACAAAGGAAACATTGTTTTCTCCACACTGTGCTTTGACAGAAAATGCAGGCTTGAGCTAAACTGCTTCTACGTCTTGTTTGGTTAGATGGGATTTACCTATCCTCAGGAATAACTTCTCAGCAGAGGGGGAAGGGGGAGGAAGTTTTCAAATGGTTGCTGGCCTTTGTTTTATGATCAAAGCTTCCTTTCAGCCAGAGAGAAAGAGAAACTGGGAAGTTGTGAAATCTACAGGACAATGAAACTAAAAGTTGCATTTTGATGAAAATTGGGTTATTAAATTATATTACTAATAAAAAACAGACCTGTTGATTAATTTACATGGAGTGAACCATCCAGGCCTTGAGGGGGACAAGAAAACTATTTATTAAAATGATCAAGATGATTATGGTGAATTCTCAGAGAAGGAAAATAGTTCAAAACTACCCTTGACAAAACCTGTAAACACCTTATGCGTTACACTCCAAGGTCAAAATTCTGATCAGAGAGCAAAGAATGGAGTGACTCTGTCAGTGACAGTGACAGGGTGGGTCACCCTGAGAACATCACAGCCTTCCTGTGACTTTTTATTTTTTAATTAGACAACAGAGTCCAGAACAATATTTCACTCCTCTCCAAATATTAACCTGCATACACATTTCGAGAATCAATGTTGTAGCTAAGCATCTTTAAGCATAATTTAAACCGCGAAGTTTTAATGTCACTTTATTGAGAAGGCTTGTTTATTTCCCAAGTATTTCCTCTTGGAAATGGGCAGAATGACAAAACATTGAAGGATAAAGCACTACTGCTTCCTTGATTTTTCACTGACAATAAAAAAAAAAAAAAAAAGATAGCAACAAGTGAAGAGAGTCGGGAGTGAAAGTCTGCTCTCAGTTCTGGATTTATTCCAGTAGGAAAAAGCCAAATGTTGGCATCATATTTTTGTTGACATTGATGGAACAAGGGGCAAAGGTAGAAGCAGAATCACACTGAATTATCTTTCTTTTGTTACTTCAACTGCATAGAAAGTTACACAATGAAAATGACACTTGGAAATGGCAGCTTCACTTTGTCTCACCTACATTGCTGAGTATCATTGCCCTCTCTACTCTGCTACCACAGCTACCTGCAGGGTCTCTATAAAGCCTAACAAATGCTTTCTTATTCTTTTCTGACAGATGTTGCTTTTCCTTTTTAGGATGTAAAAGTTCATCTGGGTCTGACCCCACATTTCCTTCAGTACAGTTATGGGAGCAACTTGCTTGTAATGACAGTGGGTGAAATTCATGGCAGATACAACTGCATTGTAGCCAGTGGAATTATGCACTGGGCAAACAGTACTATCTGGACTACTCAGTCCTGTAAGTGATTTCAGATCCTGAATAACTCACACTTTGCCTTTGGTGGACAACAGTTACACAATATTGAAGTCACATGTGAGCACTGAGAAGCCTCTGGCGCATCAAGACTTCACATTGGGCAACATTTTCAAGTGCTGACATTTGCATATTTGGTTACTGACCTCAAATGAAACAGATTGGGGCCCAAGTCCTTACCCAGGCAAAATCCCCAGGAATTCCAGTACGATTTTTGCCTAAGGACTGCAGGAGTGATTCAGCCTAATGTGAGAACTAATGTCCCAGAAGCTTTTTCTAGGCAGCACGCTAATTATAGACCCAGGCTCGACATCTGTAGCTCAAACCCATGCTGCATTTTGCAACCTGAGCTTCTCTGTGAAGAACCACACAACAAAAACAAAGCTGACTTATCACTTACAAAGGCCTTTTATTAAGTGCCCTCAAACTGTAGTATTTATATAAAGAGCAGTGTATGAGCTACTTTAAAAGATGACAAAGCAGAAAGATGCCCCTGGGACTGTTTTCTTCATATCATGCACTGAGCACAGCACACACTTGGGAGTTGCTTTCACTACTGTCCAAGCAAACCATGTTTTGGAACCTCTGCAGCTGAGTACATGGAGGGGTTTTCCTAGAAGAAACTGGTGGTGCAGTGGACACTAAAATGCACTTCTTTTGTCCTTCTGTCTCCAGATGAAAGAGAATAAATCTATCCCAGCTTTTAAATTCCTTGTGAAATGCCAACAAATTGTTGGCACTGCAGCTAATCTCTTCTTGGTTACCAGATGATTATTTTCCACATCAGTGGACAATGATAAAAGTAGATGAGATTGTGCTTTCTTTCTCTTTAGATGAGGTGTTGAGAGATAATAAATCATTTTACAACACTGGCATTGATTTCCTTGTATTTACACATAGAAAGCAAAATGCAATCAGGTTGTATGATGCCATTCTCAAACCACCAACTGCTGGTGGAGGAATTAAACTGATAAAGGTTTCATATTCCAGCCTGGCCTCTTAGAGCTTTTGCTCAGATGATCTTAAATGCCATGCAAGCACACTGTGTTTGTTTGTTTGATTGTCTTTTAACAGTTTTTTGACATGAAGCAAAAAATCCTCTAAAATATTGAGCTGCACCTGCCTGTCAAGGAGTGGTTGCCCATGTCCTTCCATGTATATCTGAAATACCATGGGTCAGATTCTGTGAACGAAACTAGAAAAATACAGGGTGAACTAATCTCCTGTCAACAGACAAATTCAGGTATGTTCTGTTAAACAAATTAAATCAGAACACCATCTTTTTGCTTGTACAGTAAGAAAACATGAGTTTGAAAGCAGTGATGGTCAAGAATGGATTTAAAATGTCTATCTTGTAAATATATACACTCTGATTTCCCCCCCTGCATCTTTCATGTTAATTCCCTAGCTGTGCACTTCCCCATTAAATTTCATCACAGAAAATGTACCAAGAGTTTTTAGGCCACACTGAAATTTTAGCCTGCAACCAAATCTCAGAGAATCCTGTTATGTGCTTGCTACCTTAGACATTATCCCACAGCACCAGGATATTTTTTTTTCCATACTGAAAGTAGTAAGTTATTTCCTTCTCAGTACACTAAGCACATGATTTGGAGGCCACTGAGGAAGCTGACATATGAAATTACTAAAGGTACAAGTTGAAAAATTTGGTGTTCTTTTATCTTTGGTATCATGATTAGGTCTGTACACAAAGCTCTCTCTATCCAACAGCTTCAAATCTCCAAGTTTGCTGAAGGGTTGCACGGGATTTAGTGACAGATTTCATTAAAGTCAGTGGCAGGTATTTGGAACACAACCTCACTGAATTCAGCAGAGTCTCCTTGTGGTACATAAGTTTGCAGAAGGAAGCCAAGTCAACAGAAATTGGATAGATAAATCCTAAAATGCCTGAACTGTTAGAGAAAGGTGGTTGTGTTTTTATTCCTTTATGAAAGGTTGATAGGCAATGTAATAAAGTCAAACTACTATTGGTACCCTTGGGAATAAAACCCCAATTGGGTTAAAATTACTAAGGTTTCTAGTTCTAGAATTCTAAAATTCTTCCCTTCGTCTGTCTGAACCGCGAGCTCTCCTGTTCTCATTCATGGCCCAATGTGCAGAAGCTGTCTTCCATAAAGACACAGATTTCCCAAAAGTTCTAACAGTCCTAGAGGTACCAATTTCTTCTAAAATATTGCTTTTGCTGCTGAAAACAGAATTCCTTGTCTCAAAATAATTTTCTTCTAAGGAATACTCTCACAATCCTCTGATTAAATGCACTCAACTGCCTAGTTATGTTGACATTCAGAAACAACACTGATTGTAGGGGCAGGACAAAATCTGTGATCCACCAAAAAGTTTGGTTGCTGTTGATTCCTTAGAGGTAGTGAACTCAGATGTTAACCAACATTTCCAAAGGTCACTAAGGTACCCAAAAAATGCACTGAAGGTGATGATTGAAGACTATTTCTTTTTAAATAGCTTAATTTTTTAAATACATTTTAGAACCTTCCTGTATTTCTGTACTTTTTTCCTTCAGTTGGGCACTGTTCTGACTTTAATTGACGCCTAAATCTGCATGTATGTGCAGTCAACTCCCTTCCCATACGTTTAGTTTTTTAACATACTATCTAAGGTATTGTTACAGGATTTTGATAGGCAATGCATTGATTTGTGCTGTTTTTTTCTCTGCTGTGTTACATGCAAACCTCATTATTTACAGCCATCAGTTCCATTACAAGGGGTCTCAGAGTATGACTAGACTTTAAATTTTCGTAGGCTAAGCTACTTGCAAATGACTCCTGAATTTACACCGCTACCTTGGATATGACTAACTACAAGAATGAATTGTCTTGAATCACGGAAAGCCTTCGTTATGAGATCCCAGGCCAAGCATTGGGCTCTGTTACTTTTAGGGACTCAGTTGACATCAATGAGGTCATATTCACACAGATAGTAGCACCAGATAGAAATGAAATAGAAGGAAACAGAGGAAGGACAAAATCTGAGCTGTCAGAAACGTCAAATTACTTCTCTCTGCCCATTCACAGCTATTTTGTGACCCCACTGCAATCAACGGGAGCTTTGCCAACTAATTTCAAGAGAAGAATTTGGGTTGGATTGAGGTTTCTTGATTCTGCCCACAGCAATGCAGATGAATTCCAGACCTCTCACAGGACGGGGGAGAAAAAAGGTTAAATTCACAGTAACTGTGGCAACAGGAGGGATGGTTCTCTTTGGTATTGTGTAATTTTGAAATTCAGTAGCTGCTTTGTGCCATGATGTGTTCCTCCCCTCTGTCAAGTTAATGTTTTCTTCCCATGCAGAAGGCCCATCAGGGAAAGGGCACAGAAGAAAACCATCAACACAAACAGCCCCACATTTCACATTTCCCACCTCACATCTGTCATAATGGCAAGATCATGTTTGCAAACATAGAAAAACTGCCTTAAACATGCTAATTCCCTAAAACACAGAGAATTAATGCAGCCTGTTCTTTGAACATCCCTCAATCCATGTGAGTGATGACTGGTAATAAACCACCTCAGCAATGGATAGCAACAGCTAAACCTGCACAGATTGTCCATCTCTGGCTGCAATTATCTTCCTTTCTTACCCTTTCCTTCACCAAGATCCTCACTGTTGCAGTCCTTGGACCTGATAATTTCATTAAACACCCAATGAGACTTAGGGCAAGGTTTGACAGCTTCAGGAAAGTAGTGACATATAATAAAACCAGGACCACTGATGCCCTAAGGACCGTCACAGGCAGTCAAACCAAAAAGGGATGCAAGTGAATTTCTCTTCCCTCCCACTTTGCATTCTCTGTTTTACAGGAGGCAGTTCCCATGCTGACAAGCGGGCAGCACTCTACAAAGCAAGAAGACAGCAAAACCTGCCTTTGCAGCTGCCAAGGACAGAGAAGAGACTGGAAACATATGTTCTCTGTGTTTGGGTTGCTTCAGTTTATGCAGACTACCTGGGTCAGGGCCCAGATGGTGTAAACTGCTGAATCTCAGAGCTTATGCTAGCTGAGACTCTAGTTTAGTAAGTATATTTTAATTAAACTTCTGAACTATTCTGATATTAGAACCCTCCCCCCCAAGCCTCCAAACAACCTCCAGGAAAAAAACAAGAAGCAAAAGCTGATGAGACTTCTTCAAAGTAACAATTTGAGTCACTGTCAGGGTTCAGGCACATCTCCTGAGCATCTGTACAATATAACTGATCCAAAGGCCACCTCTGAAATTTACTGAGCTAAGACAGCAGCTTAAGGAGGCCTGAACTGCCTTGTGCACTCATGTGCATTGCTATCTGAAAGTCTCAGAACTGATACCTTAAAAGTCAACATTAATCACTGAACAAAGTGCGCTGGAAAGGGGCATTAACAGTGGAGTTCAGGATGTTGTACCGGAGACAGAAAGAGGGGAGCTTTGAAGAGAACTTGAATGAAAAGCACACTGAAGATGCATGTGAGGCAAGAGATAAACACAAGAAGACAAGGAAGACATTGGAATCTTGGTGATGTAAGCTTGGACTGCTAGCAGGTGGGATTCAAATGTCTTGGGAGCACTCAAGCCAAAGGAATTCCTGGGGGAATTTACTACCGTGCCATCTATCCCTTATAGCTGGAGCTTATTTTGTAGATGGCTTTTGGAGAATTAATACCATGTTTCTCCCTCGGATTAACCCTATTGGTGATAGACTGCTGGCATGAATGCCAAAACATTCAACACAGTAGATAACACACCAAAAAAACATGCCCCAGACAAAACACCCTGTCACTTACAGTGCCTTTTCTGTAGTATTGTCTGAAGCTGAAGCCATTAAGGAAAGGGTCTCAATTTCCCAGTTTTTCTGACTCAATGTTCTTTCAACCCAATTTCTAGCAGATCTATCAAACCTCAAGAGCAATACAGCTGCAATGTGACTCAGCCTCAGGACAGCAGACAGACCTTGTCAGAGCTGTTTAGTAAACAAGACTGCAGAACCTGAGTGGGATGAGATGGTTCAGAGACATCCTTTACTTACATAGTCATAAAAGCCTATGGTGGGGAGACCAAGATACAGCACTGGATAGTACACCAAAGCAGAAAGGAGGATTAACTTGGGATTCATACATAGAGGCCACAGACTCTAAGAACAGTGCCTGCTTTTGAGGGGGCACATATATCAGAAGAATAGATAATTAAACTTCACAGTGACCTGTTTGCTTGGTCTCTGCCATTCTCTTGCGCTGAAGCTTTTGTTAGCATGACCATTGTCCCCAGAACATGGCCAAAATCAGTCCACAGCCTTCCTTTGTATCCCGTACAGAGGTGCAATTCTACTGTTTAGTGCGAGGCACTGCAGGCTGCAGGTGTTTGTTTCCAAGCCTGGTCTGCATGTAATAAAAACGGATAACGTACCCCAAAGTCACAGGCAATGTGCTGTGTACAAAGGACTAGTCAACAACCACTGCCCTTAGACCTGACATTTGGAACCAAGAGCACTGTAGACATTGCACTCATTAGTAGTTTGGAAAAGAAATGGGTAACAAGTTAGTTTGCTCATAATAGGTAATTCTATAATTAACAGCCAACCATGAAAAATTCTAGACAACTTCGCAGATAAAAGAGGACTAATTATTTATAAATCCTGTCTTACAAGTCTCACTGAACAGGAAGAACTAAAACCAAACTGGAGATGCACCATCTTTCAGTTCGTAACATCACAACTCATAAAAGGAGCTTGCCAGCTCAAATATGGATTGACTGCACTCAACAGCACCTGCAATGAATCTACGTCTGACATACTCATGTATTGTATGCCACAAAGCAGCAAATTTTGTTCATGAATAATGAATTCATTTCTGAATGATTACTGAGGTTATATTGTGAAAGCAAGCTGTATGACCTATGAAGATACCACCATGAAAATCAAAATAATCTGATGTGGGTAAAGCCTGAGCAAGTCATCACAGTGACTCCTTCAAGTCCAGATACCAAAGTATTATGGGTATAACCTAATATTAATGACCTCACTTTTTTTTTTGTTTGTTTGCTTTTGTTTGTTTGTTTGTTGGTTTGTATTTTTGTTGGGTTTTTGTTTTGTTTGTTTGTTTTTTTATTTGTTTGGTTTGGTTTTAGTTGTTTGTTTGTTTTGTTGTTGGGTTTTTTTGTTTTTCCCCCTGAAAGAACTTAAATGTTCTGGCAGCAATAGTTTATTCACCAAAAGGTCATGAACATCTGATAAAAATCTTGCTGAAGCAAGAAAGGCACAATTTTCCCATTTCTGATCTTCCTATTATGAGAATATATGTTTCTGATTGGATCATCCCATAGATCTTGTTTGTTTGGTAGGAAGGATGATCTCTAGGGAAATGTTTCGTGTCTTCTCTTCCAAAACTAAGAAATTGCTGCTGCAATGGAAGCTAAGAGTAGAGCCAGTGTCCATTAACTGTCTAACTGTAAAGATTCTGAGTCTGACATTTTCCAAGTGCACAATCAGCAATGATAACTGCTAATTGTTTCTGAAGTGTTCTGCAGCCTGTATTGGTAAAAGAAAAGGTGAATGGAGAAGATTCAATAAAGCTAATTAAATGTAGGGAAGCACTGTGTTCTTCAAGCCCTTCCTTCTTCATGGTTTCTAATAAGAAGAGATCATTGGAGAATTTTCACTTCGTACAAACCTCTTCTGTCAGCTCCAGAACAGAAGAATATGAGATAACACCCTTACAAGAAATGCTTGAGAGCTTAATTCCAGCCTGGCAAAAGCAAAGAGAAATACACTGATTTCAGTGGAGTTACAGATGGCCCACTTAATGTACAACAGTGTTGATTTGGCCCTTCTCCCACACTGTAGCACTGTTTTGCCTGAGAAACCTTTGCTTTCTAAGTACCAACCATGTGCAAACAGCCTGCAACAGTGAACTACAATTAGATGAGTGAATAGGAGACACATCTATATTTAAAAACTTTTCTCATTAGTGGACTTTAACAGCAAGTATTGACCTGTTTTTCTGTTTAGTGCCAGGATCTTATGTCAGTATCACAGACAAAACACTGAGGATCTGCAGAATATCAATTATTGAACTTATACTTCTGCTTCCCACAGTTTCCTACAGGAATGAAACAGGAATCATGTATAAGCACAGTGCACATCTCAGGAAGAACTTGTTCTTCCTTATAAGCCATCTCAGCACTACAGCAGGTGGGCACAGGCTCTCTTGCTAAAAGCACAGAGGGAGAGAAAGAGAAAAAGACAGAGAAAGTTGCTTACTGTTTCGAGGCTTCTCCTCATCCATGCCTTCATCTTCATTTTCTGGATCAATATCTTCTGCTTGTGTTATCCAGTCTAAGTAGCCCTTCAAATCCTCCTCTAGCTGTTGTTTTTCCCGTAACTTCTGGAAATCACCACGAGCCTTAGCCTTCTCTCTTTCTTTGGAAAACTCCCTAGCAAGAGGGAGGGAGGGACAGGACATGGGTGGAGGGAAGGAAGACATGGAAAAACAATGGGTTAGATTGATTTCCACTAGAAAATCTCCTCAGCCTGTGTAGCACACCCAGTTTTCTCTACTCTTCCAAGACAGACAAATTAATGGACCATCCTTTCTAGGTACACACGTAAAACAGCTGAGGTGCCCACATTTCTGTCAATACTTAGGAAAAATTAATACCTTTTTTTAATAAATCCTTTAATTCTCAACATGTGGTTGACAATTCAAATAAAATTCATATGTAACATTCCTGTACGATTTTCTGTACAGTGCCATACACTTTCTAATGTTCTTTACCACTTGATATTCTCCAACAGTTTTCAACAAATACCTATATGAATAATGGTTAATGATGAACTGTTTGACAATAATCTGACATCTGGAGAGTGAGATGGTGGCTCTCAAATTTAGCCAGGTTTCAATCTGTCTTTAAGACTACATGTGCAACCACAACTAAATTGGGTTAATTTAAGTGTAATTAATGGTACTCACAATTTTGTACAAATTTAATTCACACACAGTACTGGACAATATATTTAAAAACTCAGCCCTTCACTGCAGACTTTCAGTATTCAAGCCTGTTATCTGACATGAAATGTATTCTTCAAATACAAGCTGGGTGAACAAACACATTATGGGTAGACAAAACTAATAGATTCTGTCAGGAAGTGAATAGGGTAGACGTTTGATGACAGTTTGATGAAAGAACACCTATTGGGAATATAGACTTGAAATAGAAGATTTAAGAACAATAATTTCATGTTGCTCAGTTATGATCCTGAATGCTTTGCCTTCTTTTTGGCTGTGGTGCTGTTTCTTCCCCTCTTCAGCGAGAAATGCTGACCTACCTTTATTTAGAGAGTCTCATGTGGTTCAAAACCAGGTTTTAACACTTGTATTTCAAAAAGTAAGCTTAATGATTGCAAAAATTGCTGGAGCGAGAGAACTTAATCATTAAGTCTTGTACCTGCTGAAGCAGATCACTACATAAGACACACAGTGGATAATAGAGTCCACTCTTTCTAGAAATAAGAGGTAAAGCCATTCTCTCCAATTCATTCTCCATTACAGTTGCTGAGGAATATCAGCAATGAGTGGATTTAAAAAGATCCTACTCCACCTAGGATTGTCTTGGGTTTGCTCCTGCAAAAATAAACAGGAAACCTACCACTAGTTTTGGTGGCATAATATCAGGATTATGGAAATCCTACCCCAAATGTTAATGAGTGCCATGTGACTACTTCTCAAGTATGGAGGTGGATTTCTAACAGTGATGGTGAAGTACTTTCTTCCTGTCTGGTCCAAAACTCACTGAAAGATTTCCATGAACTTTAACAGGTTTTGGAGCAGGCTTTCAATAAAAGGAGCTGTGCAGAAACCAGTGCTGCAGCAGAATCAAAATAGGATGATTCCTTAACTTCAAGTCACAGCATCTGACAAGGGATGTGCCTGTGTGATCTGTACCCCTGTCACATTGCTGAGGGTTCAGCCTCTCCCATGGGACTGTGATAATGAAGGTGGAAACGAGGAAGAGAGACACTGGCACCTTTGGCCTGAAGGCAGATGACAGTCAACTCTGGGTCCACTCAGCACAGAAAAAATGAAAACCAAAATTTTCTCACACTGGGAGTGCTATTTTGCTATTTACAATGTTAAACAAATAAACAATACCCCAATAATAATAATAATAAAAACTGAACAATTTTAGAAAAAAATAATTAATAGTAATTGTATTTTCTGCTTCAATAACACCTTTCCATTGGGTCTTATACAGCGCCTTATCCAAATTAATGAATCAACTCTGAAAAAAAAAAAAATCACTGAATGAATCTAGGGATTATTAATCCTGCTTGATAAATCAAATTCCAGTGTTTCAATTGTTAGCTCCTAATTGTTATTTTAGAACCTCAAGCAAATGGGTCCAGCTTTGAAATGGACTGAGACCTCAGCTCTAGGTCAGAACTTTTTATATTCATATGGATATAAAGTGAAAGGGGCTGTTTTAGAAACCGAAGTGGCAAACATTACTAACAAGCCCAGCTTATGGAAGTGAAATTCCTACTGTGCACTGAAGTGGATCATTTACTTGTAGTGTCTCTAAGCTGCATGTCTGTTTGGGTCCTCTCAGTCCACACTTACTGCGTCCCTCAAATGGCACTCAGGTTGTGAGGGGGAGCTGACTAAACCAATAAGGGATTTTAACATGAACTCTTTACACTGACCACCAGCAGAGGAGAAAATTTTACCTAGCATTTTATAGAACAATGGAAAATACTGTGATCGCCTCATCTAAATGATCTGCAATTGCATGTCTCCTTCCTATGTACAGTGTATGATTCTCCACCACTCAGATAACTCTCTAAAGAAGATTGTTTGTCTAAATTGTCTTAGTTTTTCTGCTCTACTAACATTAAACAATTGAAAACAGGTGGCTCAGGAAATTGCTACTGCAATTCAAACCACCTCTGATGTGGAATGCCAGCCTGTACTTGGAAAAATGTAGTTCACAATCAAGAATTACTATCAATGGTCATTTGCCATCCCACGTGAAACCAGCTGATGATGTCAGTGCTGTGCCTGCTCCAGGTAGGTGGGCACTTCTGCCACCACCACAGCTCACAATAAAGGGTCATTGTTTGCACTTTCAGCAGGGAGGCCAAGGCACAAATAAGCTTTCTGATGGAAGTGCCATCTTGAATCTGGAGGTGGTCTTCTCAAAAAAGTCTGCACTATTGTGTCAGGATAAGGCCAACAAAGGTTTGCAGAACTATCAAGCAGTCTGTCCATTTTCAGTGATGGGATAAGAGTTGGTGAATCTGGTTGTTTTCTCTAAAATTCAGTTTCCTTCCCTTTATCTCTCCAAGAAAATTGTAAGATTTGTCTGTCAATGGTAATGCCAAATAACAGCATTTTGGAGAGGTGTTTTTCGTCTGTGAGGCTACAGTGGGTCAAGGTCATAAATATAAACACCCAGCTGTGCACACTGTGCTGTATCAGGGGAAAACTTCTCTTTCCCACCCTGATGATGGAATATAGGTAATTCATGTCTGTAGCTGATCTCATGATTAATTTTCACATGTAGAGGAAATGGAAAGTAAGAAAACTAGCAAAATTCTATCAGTCCAAAGCTCTTCCTTACTACTAAAAGTGGAGTACAAGACTTCAAATGTCATCCACCCCAAGAAGTACACTAAGGAATGGGAAGAGTTAAAGAGGGGATAGAAGACTAGGAAAAAATCCTGAAAGGCCTCTAAAACTGCGCAGGGAGGAGTTAAAACCATAGTCAGCCTCCCATTCACTCTGACCTCTTTCTTGGCAGTAAAAGCATCAAAAGCAGCCAACTGGGTTCTGCAGGATCCTCTGAAAGCAAAAGAAATGGCTGTTTGTCCTGCCCTCCATTTGCCTTAGGCAACTACTTGTTTGGCCTGTGTCCTGGGATTTGGATCACTGTTAGGCAAAACACAAAGGAAATATGGATTTATATACTTTGGTGTGCATGTATGAAGGTTGAACCCACGCTGCCATTTTTTATCCTCACTAATTAACTGAAACAGATAACACAGATGTGAACATCTCTGAACTCAAGCAGCTTCTAATCACTGTTCACAGAAATGATGTGGAATTGTTTTGCCTGGATTTGAGGTCTGCTGTGTGATCTGCTCACTGGATGTTTCCTTTGGAGTACATGAATTTTATACTGTGCTCAGTCAAGACAGGAATAGGTTACAGCTCTACATATAAACACTCTGACATGCTATTTAGCTTAGCATGTGAGTAGTAAATCCACCAGAAGGACCATGAATGGATGACATACTTGAGGAAAAACAAATTACAGATGAGCTCTTTAGGCAGAGCAGAACTCAGCATTTGATTTCGCAGGTGCAATCAAGATGTCTTTGTGAGTACAATTAATTACACTTATGGATTCAGAAGTGATTAAAAAACCCTAAGCTAATCTGTCAGTGACAGTCTCCCTACACAACACGCTTGCTCAAGTTCCTGAAATAGATAAATGGGAAGAAATCAGAGATGCCCAGAATGGATTTTCAAAGATAACCAGGAATGCTGCTTTGTATCTACGTAGCACAGACAGGTGGATCATTTACATAGATCAGACAAATAGCAATACTACAAGAAAAAAAGAAAAAGCTGAATCTGCAAAGTGAAGACACTTTGTAACTCAGCAGAATTTAGAACTGCTTAAAAAAGTTAATTGTTTAAGAACTGCTTATTTAGCCCAAAGAAAATTTGGAACATTTCTCCCATAATTTCTGTGTTTTTTTTCACGGATGCAAATTCTTAAGTTTCTTTTTACTTTCCTCCAGTTGGGAAAATTTTTGCAGAAACAGTGCAGCTGTCATAACACTGTGAAGACAGCCAGAAAGAGTGACTCACAGCTTAAACAAGGTGAACTTCATCTTCGATTTCAGTTCCCTCTACACATTATTTCCATCTCTTACTACTAACTGCGGTGCTCTAGCTGCAGGATGTCAGAGGGAGAAGATTTAGGGCTCAAAACACTCTCTTGAGTTGAAAATGCAAGAGAATGGAAGTTCAGTTTTTAATTATATACAGATACAAATCCAAGTATAGGTAAATTGGATCAGCAGTGCTTCAACAATATGCACTCCTCATGGCTGGGCTCACAGGCACTGTTTCTCCAATCAGATACCATATAATCTTTAACAACTGTCCTGTATGGTCCTCGAGTGCATCTCTGATAGAACAGATCACTTTCCCTCTGTCAGCTGGTCATCATCCTCCACTACTGCTGACATCCTTACCTGCAGCTCAGAGTACCCATGTGGAGAAACGAGGAGCACATGTTTTAAAACTGTATCCAGAGCATCACTCTCCAGATATCCAAACACTGACTATTGCCTGACACTTCATTACTGGGGATTTTTTCCCTGCTCCCATTACTGCTTGAGAACCTTTTATTTTGCAGCTGAAATCTTAGTGGCACATCTCTTCCAATGGACTAATGAAGTTAGTAACAATACTTCCTGCAGAACTTCTATTACCTGTCGCTTTGCCGGATGGTCAATGTTTGATCTTTTACTCTGGTCCCACTACTGCCCTTACTTTGTTGTTGGCCCAAGTACTGAGGACACAGTTTCTGTGAGGCATCAAGTCCTCACTCCTGCTCAGAGATCAAATTGCCTCCCTTATCTTCAAAAGACAGGGGACTTCAGGGCTGCCTACTCAGGCAACAGGTACAGGCCCTGATCAAATTCATTTAGAGCTCATCAAAGGAGGTAATATGTTAGAGACAAAGAAAAAGAGGATGCATTGAAGTCCTCATACCGTATTTATCCATGTACTGCAGTCATCCAGTCATGCCCAAATATGGAATTGGAAGCCTAATCCTAGGAGATCCTTTTTTTTTTTTTTTCTTTAGCATCTTGTGAGGAATGTTTGCTGGCTTGATTCCTCTCATTATGTGGCTCCCTGGGGCAGTAAAGTTTGTCACTACTGGGGGCAAAATGCATTGTTTTTTATCAAAGCTACTAAAATGATGCTCTGCAGCAAGGATTATACTGCAGAACTGAAATACAGATAAATGCATGGATGCCTTAAGAATGCTTGAACACTAGAAAAACTACTCTTGCTTTTCAGTTCATCCTTAAAAAAGGTCAGAGGGAAATGATCTTGTCTCCCTGCATCATGCCAGGCTTGTAATCGGCACAATAGAGAAGATGGGCTTACTGAAGAAGAAACGTGCCCAAGACTCTCTCGGGGGAAAACAGCCTCCTGTTAGGCTGTGTGTTAGATATACTGAGCAATGTGAAAATTTCTTCTGTGAGAAGACATAATTTGGCAGGAGTATCATCCTCCAGATGTGAGGGGATTTGTCTCATGCTCTCATTCTTCATTCAGTCCTATTGACTCTTATAGAAATTTTACTATAATCGCCCTATTCTATGGCAAAGGTATTGCTTTGCCCACAGGAGAGCATAGAGATGTCCTCTTGCCACAGAGAACAGGTAGAGGAATATGCTACAGGCAAAGAATTCTTATATTTGATTTAGTAAAAAGATTCCTTCTGTGGTATTAGGAATACCATATTCTGTTATTGGCACAGCAATAGTCTGAGGTTCTTCTCTTAAGGTTCTTGAGATCAACCCGCCACTGACTGTTGTTTTGGTAACCAAAGAGTAAGAATAGAAATACAAATTTTAAAAAATAAACAATAATAAAACATTTTCCTGGTACTGCTTACCCGCTAAGTACACCGAGAACCAAGTTAAGTACAAAAAATGACCCTATGATGATTAGTGTAACAAAATAGATCCAGGGCCAGTCCCTTCCTATGGCATCATTGACCTGGAAGAGTGGAATGATAATTAGTGAGACAAGCTCAGATTCTGAGCACTGCAAGGCTCCAGCCAAAGAGATCCCAAGTCACCAGCAGTAAGATTTTTCAATAGCCAGTTTTCTGGAAATTTATGACAGGTTGACATTAGCAATTTTTAATGTCCTGAGGTTGAATTTCTTTGCCAGAGAATAACACCGCTTTTGTTACCTGTGTGGTTATTTGCAATATTAGAACATTTTGTCAAAGTATTTCAAAGCTGATGTGAAGCTTCCTTGGATTCAGATTTTTAATCCCTCTAAAAGTATCCTGGTGACAGGGAAGAACCCTTATTATGGAGTCTTGCCCTGTAGCATTGGAAAAAGGACACCAAAACTGTCAGCTTACCCGCTCAACACACCAAGAACCAGATTTAGAACGAAAAAGGATCCAAAGATGACCAGACTGACAAAATACACCCATGGTAACTCATAGCCCATAGCGTCCTGCATCTGGAAAGACGAAGGAAAGTTAGAAGACAGAGAGGGAAAGCAGAAATGATTAGGCAAAGGAACAGATGGAAAGGTTTGTAAACAGAGCCTGTGGTTGGTTCACACATAATCATTGCAAGTGTTTCCTCTATGTTCTTTCTTATGTGACCACTCCTTTGATTGTTTTTTTTTTCTTTTGTTTGTTTGTTTTTTAATCTGTTTCCTTACAGTCAGTGATTTATACATGCTAAAATATAACCATGTGCTGTACTAGCACTTCTTTGGATGCTCAAAATTGTGGACTGTTACTTTTTGAGTTCACTTACAGCACCACGAAGAGTCCACCCCATGAATTCTACACTCCTGCCCATGGCACACACACACACACCCCTCTGCTGCCAGGGAAGATATTGCCAGTTTTTGCAAAGCATTGCCACAGTTTGTTGTCAGATCACATTTACCTCCCATATGTAGCACAGGTATAGGCACCTCAGAGAGGACCATGTGGGAACTGTGGCCAAATACTGTTCATTCCCTGGCAATGCCCTGGTAATTTTCACAGTTTACCACAGTGAAGGCAGTAGCTTTGTGCTTTTGAGGAAGGTCTTCTCAAGGCCCAACATGTCCTGACCTGGTCAAGTGTTTTCCTCACAAGCTTCCTTCCTCTCCTTGAAGGATAAATCACTTACCAAAATGTGATTCCTACACAACTGAATACTAAGAGAACTTGAGACTGTAAACTGAACGACATAAATATAGGTTTGGATTTCACACTATTACAAGTATCTGTAAATGAAGCAAGCAAACTATTGTTTTAGCACCAGAACCTGTATTATGTGTGGTTTTACTCCAGCACATAATAAGATCTTGTACATATTCTAAAAGCACCTAGTACAGATACACTATTTTATCTTGAAGTGTCCTTCAAAGTTCAAAATTTTGGAAAGTTGCTGGTTAGCTTAATAGAATCTCACTTTCATGATGGTATCAAAAATACCAGAGTCCCTTCTTTACTTTTCATAAACACTTATCTTCAGAGCCAGACGTAGCATCATTAAAGAAACAGATGGTGGTTGACATTTTTCAGGAGCACTAAATTGATTTATGAACATAAATTGCAGACTTGAAAGTACCTAAGGCATAAAGCAAGCTACGTTCCTTTGTTTTGCACTCTTGAAAATTTTATTGTATGTTGTCTTCTCTTTCCAGGAAAATGCTTTTTCCTTTGCAACCTAAAAATTTTCTGGGATCACAGAAGAAATATTCTTCCATACATGGGCACTGAGACACACTTCAAGGGAGGGGATCTGACTCCAGATTCGTAACAACTCAGGAAAGGAATTTCAGACCTTCCGTAAGACAAGGCAGGAGAGTAACACTAATAAAATCAGTTCTTTGTTGATGGAAGTCCATTATCCATTTTTCTTCCAAACCAGAGTCACTAAAGTCCTTGTCTGGCAATAGTCCACAGTCAATGGGCCGATCCAGAACTCCATCTCAGGGCTCCTTCAGCTGTGACTGAACTGAAGTAGACTCATTAAAAAATAAGCTCAAAATCTTCCTCTGTGAAAACAGTTCATCAGCTCCTTCCTCACAGGATGAATATATTTTGTGGTCAGAAGAGAGTACCTGGACTTCTAACATCCCCTAACCATATTAAACAGTTCCCTTTTATAGTTTTGTAGAACTTTTCAGTTAGTTTATAAATCAGACTAATTATTCTTTATGTTTGTAAGCCATATTTCATCCCACATGACCAAAAAGTAGACACCTCTGGTATATAATACACATCAACACTTTCACGAGAACAAAACATCATAGTGTATAAAGATGGAAACAGATATTCACCTGAGAGCCCAGTGGGGAAATGAGGCAGGAAAAACATAACTGTCCAAGCAGGAATTAAGTGAAAAAATGAGACTTAACACCCTCTCTCTTCTACAAAGAACATCACTATCTATATAAAGCAACCTGCACAAACAATGAGTATAGATAACTTTGAAAAACTGCCATAAGAATTTACCACTGTGGGCACAGTGATGACTTGACAATCCCTCTAATTATGATAGATAGTGATAAAAAAGCCTATGTTGTATGGTATTTATCTACCAACAGTTCAGGATTACTTTTGTCGCTGGAAAAGTAGAACTTCTCAAAGCTGTGGTGCAAGTGAATCCTAAACAGCAAATGCCAGGGTGCTAGGTATGGAGTTCAGGTGCATGTCAGGTATTCAGAGAAGAACAAAGCTTCCCTGGCATAAAGAAATTTCCAGATGGCAAGAAGTTCCATCATGGCCTGGTAAAGTATATAACTAGAATATAGTGTACTCTGGCTATTCCCAATGCCTGCACAATTGCATAACGATTGTACCAGCTTGCATCAGCACAAATAAGTCCTGAAAAATAGACCTGCATTCTGGTACAGCAGAGCATTTGGGACTCCTCAGACTGAAAATTTCAGAGGTCAGCTTTTCATCTCCTTTTTTTTGCACAGTGATCTACGTAACAGAGAAACTGAGGGGCAGAGACAGCGATAGCTTCTCAAGCATGGACAAACAGCTGAGTCCATCTCTCTTGCTGGACTTGCTTATGTTTGGTGCTCTCACATCTAAAACTATTCCACACATTGTGGGACTAACCCACAGGAGACAGGAACATATGATAAATATATTGATATAACATAAAGTATTTGGTAAACTATGTTAAAAGCTCCCTGCAATAAGGAAACAGAACACTGTGAGCTTGCTACTTGTTCCTGAGAAACATCTGCAGGAGAAACATATTTGATTGTTTGGTGAAAGCTGGGGAGAAAAAGAAAGAAAATAGACTTACTTAAAAAAGCAACAGCTGAGTACCAACACTCAAGAAACATTAAATTCTTAGCTAAGATTGCAGTCTTCCAAATATCTGAAAAGGTTTTCTCCAAAATGGAAGTACCCTAAAAGTCCAGGATGGACTGTCCTCAATGGTAAGTGTATGGGAGTGTTGTTCAGTAAGAACCTTGCACCTCTGTTTGAGTGAAGCCGTTTCATGGAAAGTTACCATCATTCTGCAAGTCTGCAGCTATTAATTATGTGTGAATGCACACACATGCCCGGCTGGCTACAGCTGGAGCCTTTCACTGCAAGCCTAACTTAGGTGGTAGACCTGATTTCTCATTATGCTGTTAAAGAAAAGATGCAAAGACCAGGAGTGTTACCATTTGCACAAGACTGAGTGAACAAAAAAAGGTCTGCAAAACAGGTTTTGTACTGTTGCCTACAGTGAACTGGAAATGGTTCAGTTATAGGTTACCTCTCTAGGATGGACAACTCCTGACACACAGTTCAGTTTTCTCATCACTGAGTGCACCACTCATCCCCCAGTGTTTACTGTTAACCCCATGAATCTCAACAGAAAAGGTGGATCATCTTCTAAATTCACAGTTCTGAATGAAGACTATCAGCCAGTATAGGTCTGAATTATAATGTTCCAGCTCCCGTAGTCAAGGTGATTGCAAACTGATGCCAATTTAAATGTGTATGGAACAATTGTTACATCAGCTGGAAGCACAGAATCAGTGAGAATCTGCAGATTGTCATTTATAGAAATAGTTCTGCTTTCTGAGTCAAATTGCCTGACCTTTCACAGCTCACATCTCAACACTCCCATGTCACTACTCTCAACAGTAAGGAAGTTGGCACATTTCAGAGCACTAGTTTATCATCTCTCAGAGACCTCAGGGATAAAGATCTTAGGCTCCTTCTCATAATTTGCTACATACCCTCCCTCTCCAGCACTGTGGGGGCATCATTTGATTCTCTGTGCTTCAGCTTTCCAATCTGCCAAGTGGGACACTACTTTGCCTCACTGGGCACTATCAAAGAAACCACTCATAATCATGACAAATAGCATATATGAGGTCTGTTGCACCTTGGGTGCTGCAGAAGAGCTCTTACTTCACCAGGCATTCTTAATTGCTATCATCCCTACAGCATTTCAACAAAGGCTTTTCTCTCAGTGATGCAGGCAATCACCTAGAAATAACACCAGGATTTTTTAATTCCATAGTTTACTCTGCACAGAAACTACCAGCAGTTTCAGTCGGGGCCAAGGAATAAAAGTCTATTTATCTTTATAAATAGACCTTTGTGCCCATGCCCTCTATTTGTTCAGAAGGCATGGGTGAGGACACATTGGTAAGGCCACAGAAATACATACATTACTTGTTTAGTGATTTTTTTCTTTCCCAGAGATAACAGCTCAGCACATTTTGCAAGTATCTCATTCCTTACACAGGCATCATAGTTCAAAGACAATGTTAGAGGCGTATTACCTATTAACATAGTGGCTGAGCATGACCAAGTACACAGGGGAGGGCTTTCAGTCACTTAATGGGAGGGGGAGACACAATTCACTAAATTCTGCTGACTTTACAAGACACACACTCACACCCTAACACTTTGTGGCAAATGTCTTTCAAAAATAAGGGCGAGTTACAGGAAGAGTGTCATTCATCACAGAAGGGCAGCTGTCACTGGAAAGTAGCAAGCTGAAGAAAAGAATTAAATCTGCCTTGTTGAGTGCACAGTACTGCAGAGCTGCAGCTTCATGGGAAGCGAGTTAGGACACCTGGGCTAGGTTTCTATTTCTTGGATTAATTGTGACTTGATTTCTAATGACTATAGTGTGTTGTGATAAACTTTTTTAAAAGCAAGGGCCACAGGTATTCTATACTGAAGTCCATAACCTTTCACAGAGTAATATTCATGGAGAGGAACAGACTATTCAATAAAATAAAGAGTAGCAAATTTGGAAATTTTGTGTAGAAATGCCATTTTATGCAGTCTATCTGTGGAATTCACTGCCTCGGGAAATGATCTAGCTAAAAGTAATGATTATGGTCAGTAGCAAGGTTTCCAGTTGAAACCCAGTCTTTCTTGTAACAATCTAAAATTGGAGAACATCTGGAGCAGCACACAGCTGAAAAAATAATTGTCACTGAATATATTCTCCCGCTTGAAGTCTTTATTTTGAAAAGCATCTTTTTCAGGAGCAGTACTTAAGGACCTCCATAACTTAAAGGATGGGCAGAAGTGATTTCCTCAGCTTAGATCAAAGATCACATGGTGGGCTACGGGCAGGCATAGCTCACGTGATCCATAAAGGACCATGAAGATACTAATGTGAAATTTAGATATTTATCACTGATCAATTAAAAAGAGGTTTGGATTAAAACAGATTTTTATTTTCCACCTTCTCTTTCCTTCTCTGTCGATGACTTTTTGGGTGAATGCACTTTATTTACATGTGTGCTTACAGAACTACAACTTTAAACTCTGCTTTAACAACACTGGCAACACTTGTGGGTGTTTATTGGTTTTTTTGTTTTTGTGTGTTTTTTTTGTTGTTGTTGGTTTTTTGTTTGTTTTTTTTTTGTTTTTTTGTTTGTTTGTTTTTTTTTTTAAATGGGAAAATGCACTGTTTTGCACTGTGAGGGAAAAATGTTTTCCCCTACACCTTTTAGTCAGAACTTCAGTAAGAAAACCAAACAAAAATCAACAGGGGATGGAACTTTGCCCTTCACAGCTATGGCTGAGTTGACAATATAAAAGAAAAAATTGTCTTTATTTTAGATAAAACTAAACCTCAGGCAAGGGTTATATGACCTAGAGAGTACTACTATTCTTACTTCTACACTGCTTTCATGATAGTTAGAGCTTTGCTTTGTTTCTGAAACTTCACTAACTCAAATGCTTTGCATTCATACAGTCAGGTAACAAAGGTCCCATAAAACCATCTACTAGTTCTTCATTACTTCAGAAGTAACTAAGGTGGGGTAAATTCTCCGTTTGTCCAGTGAAGAAGCAGGACTGTGAAAAATCTACCTTTCCTCATGCCAGATATAATGCATCAGCAGAAATAGTTGAGGAGTAAAATATTGATCTCAAATGAGAAAAAGGATATTGCTGGCAGTTCCTAAGAACACCCAACCAACAACTGTAACAAGCAACAGCAGGATTTTTTTGAGGCTGCTCTGCACACAAAAAGAAAACTATTTAATTCAATAAAACAATCTCTTCTGATTAACTTCACAATGCAAAACTTCTTCGGGCTTAAGAACCTTTGGCTCCACAGTACTTTGAGTCTTTGCCTTGAAAGCTCTTGGCAGAAATCAGAGCAGGCAGAGGACTTGTGATGAGAAGGTTTGACTCCTGTCTTTCAGCTTCTCCTTAGAGACCTAAGACACCTGACAACTGTCTCTTTAGCAGTCTTGCTCTTAACTTGTAGATAGGTAATAGGATTGTGACACAAATAAACCTGTCCCTAAACATGCAATATTTAGTTTGTTAGCTCTGGTAATGAAACCTGCAGATTGTACTTTTCTCTGATCTCTAAACAATACACAGCTTATGGTTTTTGGTTTTGGTTTTTGCTTTTGTTTTGTTTGATCTCTAAACAATACACAGCTTATGGTTTTTGTTTTTGCTTTGTTTGGTTTTTTTTTTTTCATGTAATGCTTGTGATAAAGGTATTAATAATACATTTTTAAATTTATTGGAAACTTCCTTGCTTGCAATATTGCTTTTAACAATATTACTCATTCACAATTTCTAACTTTTCCATAAAACTACAAATGCTTAAAAGAAGGCCCAGAAGGATTCAAGGAGGTAACACAGAACTAAATGTATTAGTAAGGATTGACACAGTACTAAAATTGACTTTCTGTGTATGTTAGGCTTGATAAGCACTTTTTCCAGCCTAGGAGGCAAAAACATGGGATTGTTTCTTTAGCATTAAAATCCAGCATATCCTGAATCTACTGATTTGTTTAAAGCCTGAATGTTGTGAGGTTGCTGCATATCATGTCAATAAAGACATGAAAGAGCTTGTTTTTACTGGATAAACTCCTGGTTGTTCTCCACAGAAACCTCAAGTAAGTCTATACACACAGCATTTATCCATCTGACTTCACCATTCACAAAAGGAGCAAGAAAAGGATCATATTTCCTATTATCCAGCATATATCCTTCAAGCTGGATTTAGACAGTGTATTATTACACTAAGGATGCACATTCCAGCTTCCAGATCCTTCATTATTTAAAATCTAATTAGTTGTCTTTGCTTGGTTGCTTTTTAATCCAACACTCAGGTATATGCATAATTTAAGGCATATAAATAATTCCACTGAAGCCAATGGTCAATATTATTGTTACCAGTGGAAATGAACTGATATGCATAAGTGGTTTGCTTGAATAGGCTGGGGCACAGGACTGGGAGGAATGTATGAGGAGTTCATTTTCTGAAATTCCCTGTGAAAAAGTATAAATTTAATGTACATAGTGACTAAAAAAAAATGACAAAAAAATTTTAAGCATTTCTATCTAACCATTCTACTGCACCATGAAAAGCACTATCATCTTCTCGACCTGGAATATTCATTCAGACCTCCTGAGTCATTAAGACAAGTGATAAGGGGTGGGAATTTAAGGTCTCAGAGCTGACTCGAGAAAAAAGGGAAAGAGATGGGGGTAAAAAGAAAAAAAAAAAAAA
>VXAU01002153.1:2166095-2218354 GCA_013399695.1 Formicarius rufipectus
AAAAAAAAAAAAGAAAACTCCAAACTTTGTAGCAAGCAAAAATATAAAAATTAAGATAAACTAGACTTATTTTTATGGATTTAAAAATTACTTCTGAATGGCTTAAAATATAAGAAAAGTACTCCAGATGCCTTTCCTCTTACTCTGATATTTCTAAGCATTAATACCCTAATAATCTTAGAAACTTTAGGCTAAAGTCACTCCTTTATGATTGTTCCAAAACTGTCCACATTTCACAGCTCGCCCTATGAGATGGATGCAAAGGAGAGACCAGAGTTTTCAACCCAGCCTGAGTCTGAATCAATGACAGTCAAAGGAACGAGCAGCACTCCATCAGTTGCTTCTGTTGAAAATTACTTGTTTTGACAATCATAATTCTTTTATTTTGAAGTACTGAAGGAAAAAGGAAATCTTAAGCTCAGCTGGTTGGTTTTTTTTTTCAAGCTCTTAGTTTTAACTTAAGTTACCTCAATTACAAAATTTTACAAATTCTGTATGTGCATTCTCTAGGGGCATAAAGACATCTCTAATCTTTTTTCAATGTCTTCGTGGGTAAGGCAAGACAGATATGGGTGAAGCCAAGAGCACAGGGATCATGAACCAGGGCAGAGACTGCTCCAGACAGGTTATTCTGCTATAGAGTCCCTGCAGGATAAAAAAAATGTAGGCAAGATTGATCATATATGAGCAGTAGGAAGAATAGTAAGAGTCATGTGTGTAGCTTGGTTCCCCAGTTGTTCTGTATGCTCAGTAGTGATGGAAAGAGCAAATTAAAATTCCACTCTGAGGCAGCAACATTGGCAATTTGTACAGAACTCTCTGCAGGAGCTAAATGGAGCCATTAACTGAGAAAGGACTGCCTCGATGAGAACAACAGAAACATCAAGATCAATCTGCAACACAGAACCCTTGAGAAAGAATCCAAGAAACTGTAGCAATGGAAGATGAGTCCCGAAGAGAGAAGGGGAAGGGGGCAGACAGCTCTGAGAAGACTGAAGAAGCAGAAGCTGCTTTTTCATGCCTGCTAACAAAGATTATGTTGAATCTGCTATAGATGTCCTCACCCTCATACACCTGCTCCAAACCAGGTGAACTGTAATTCCTGGTTTATTAATGAAAACCTTTTAGTATAACTATAAGTCACTGTTATGCTGCCTGATCTCCCTGATAAGAGGGAGAGGTCTCCAGAACAGATGGAGCTTCTCGCACCACACCTTAGAGAAGACAAGCAAAAGCAGTGCTGGGCTGGTCTCAAGAGCCATGAGAGAAAACACTCCTGCCAAAGATACACCTCGACTGCCTTGAGCTTCCTGGAGAGGCTGTGTAAAGCCAGGAATTCTGCAGGAGAGCCCTGCCAGGCTGCTTCAACCTGTGCAAGAGCAAGGCTAGAGCAGACATCTAGAGGCACTGCCTTTTAACCATGGCAGCAACTTGATGGCAAAGCTAAAACATATAAAACAGCTCATGTGAGCTTCTTTAAAATTATACAGGAAGGCCATTTTGCTGTTACATGAAGCAAATTGTACTTGCTTTTTGTTGCATACAGTTTGTGGCAAGGGCACTGCTTCCCAGTAGAATTTGCCAAACTTAATTCTTTACAGCAGCACTGAGTCACATTTTCATCACTCATTAAAGACTGGCCCCACCTTTTCAAGGATACTCACACTTTATTGGCTGGGAAAAACCTGTGTAAAGTCTGAGGCAGAAAAAGACCCAGCTTTATCTATCTAGCCTCAGATTACTGTATGCTATCAGTGAATCCTCCCACTGTGTTATTAACACTCAGTACATAATTACTGTATTCCACAACATTATTTCATTCATTAGTGAAGTTCCATATTCATATTTCAGCTGTTTTCAGTTTGGGTGCACATTGTTGGTTTTTTTTTACAGTCAGCTGTTCATTATCAGACTGACCTATTATGAGAAATATAAAGTCTCTGTCTGAGAGTGGGAAGAGAATTCAAACTGGTATTGAAATACCAGCAGGTCAAAATGTCTGTAGCACACAATGATTTAGCTGAACTGTTTTCCACTGCAATCTGCTCTTGTTGAAAATGCTTACTGATCCCACACAAGTTTGTTCTTGCTGGAGAGGTAGAGAATCATAGATTCATAAAGGTTGCAAAAGGCCTCTAATGATCATCAAGTCCAACTACCAAGTTAGCCCAACATCAGGTTGACCACTAGAGGGGAAATACTGAAGGTGTTTACTGGTGTCCTAATTAAATCTGTAATTTCAAGTGGCCTTCTCAGTTTAATGTACAACTTCAAGACATGGGAAAAGCCACTGGCATTTTTCAAAAGAGAAGAAAAGAAAGTTAGACTCTCCCTTGACCTAAAAAATTCCAGTGGTGTTACTGGCTTTTGTTTTCACGAAGTTGCACCATTTATTAGCACTAGTAGCTTTCCAGAGAGACATGGATTGCCATGGCAAACCGGCTATCTGAAAAGTGGATTTTGCTGAAATAAAATCTCAGCATATTAATTTTTGTTAGTACAACTACCACTGTAGTCCACTGCACTAGGAGAAGGAAAACAAATACAATCAGGAAGCATTTACACCTCCTCCTATCACACCTGTACTCTTTGTGCTTTCTTGTGGAATGTCTCTGTTTTTCTGTAAAAGCTGGAGGGGACTATGTACCTCTGCAGCATGTTTGGCAATACAGGGATTCTGAACTGCCACTGAAAACATTAGTTACACAGCAAGAATTCCTTACATCAAAGACAAATTGTGAGTTCCAGTAGGACTCCTGCTTTTCCACCTCACTCTCTTTCTCCAGACTTAATATGTAAAAGTGAAAAAAAAAATAAATCAGTTTAGCATAGAATGAGTTAACCAAATGTGAAATATTAAAATTCATTTACTGTGAAATGATACAGCAGTTCACACAGGAGAGTGTGCCGAAACTGTTGTGAATAGCTCCCTCTAAACTGTTCCCTCAGAAATTAGCTGTCTCCTTTCAGCTCAGGTCACTCTGTCTGCGCTGAGGCTGACTGCATCATACACACCAGTGGGGAGAGAACAGGCCATATTCTGACCCAGGCTGAGCTCTTTAAGTCAAGACCCAGACTGAGCAGGTCGTCAGGACTTTCCACAAACACATTCTGGAGTCTGGAATAACAAGCCCTTGCTCTAGATCCATTTTGCTTGTTGATGTGGGTGGCTGACAGACCATTTTCCCTACTTCTTCCATCCTCAACAGCTAACATCAATAGTGATATTATTTTTGCCTTCTTGTTACATTACTTTTCTTAGTTCTTGAGCAGTAGATCTATTTAGATGAGGTTCATGTCACTGATCATCCACAGTGTTCTGCCAAAGGTCCCTGTACGGGTAGAGGAGCCATTAAAACTCTCCATTCTCTTGTGTGACGGATTACATGAGTGGGTTAGCTTGGTGAGTGAATTTGCAATTTCCAGAAATGCCATGTGGTGACCTCCATAAATCGTTTGGACTTGTGTGACTTTATCAGGATTTGAATTCAGGCCTCCAGAGGCAAAAGTCACACAGCTTTACGTGAGTTGCCTCATTCCCATGTAAGTGTGTGCAGCTTTTCTTTTCCCCTTTAAAAGGAAAAGGTTGGGCTTTGAAAGAGTCATCCAACAGCCCAAAGGCTACTTAGCCACAGGGATGATAATTCTTTCATTAGAGCTACTGCAGCAGTTCCATCTCTTACCGTTACTCAGTTATTTAAAAACTTTTCATACTTTAAAGTCTTTGGAAATTCACTCCAAAAGAATAAAGTAGTCATTTCAAGGATAAAAATATCCCCTACAATGGTGGGTTTGCAAATCTAAAAATTTCATTTAATCTTAGAATTCTGGGCTATCCCTTCCTGTCTCTGCTTATTTTGTATTTACATTTGCATGGTTGATTATCCAGAGAGGATTTTCTTCCTGTTTTACTGTATTGCTGTTTTATAACTGCTTCTATTTATCTCAGTGTAGACCGATAGCAAATTCTACCACAGGTATATCAGAACAGTACTGATTGCTGCATGCACAGGAATACACAAGCACATACTGTTCATTGATTCACATAGGCAATTAAGTCTTAAAATAAAGATAATGAAAAACACTAAGTTGTAGATAATCACTACTTCCTTTAATAAGTGGAGGCATGACTGTCAATTCTTTTGTACTTGATCAGTATATCCTAGATTCTTTTGTAGCCAGTTCCCGATCTATGATATTCCTAGACCTCCATTCTACATGTTAGATGAATCCAGCTTCCAGTTGTGAAATCACACCCAAAATTCCCCCAAAAAAACCCAACAAAAAAGTGCAATATCTAGAACTCATAGTACAGAGCTATGAGAAACTTCCATCTGATAGGCACACGAGCCACTCACAAATATTGTAGAAGCACTACAGGTTTGATGGAGAAATTACTGTCAATGAGGTACAACTGCATTGACAGACAAGACTGCCCCTTCTCTTTTTCCTGTGAATCATAAAAGCAATACCATGTAGGCAAGATCAGCACAATGTCCTGACTGATTTCTTCCAGATACAATTTAAAACTTCACAGAGTGGATGCTCTGGAGTAAACATTCATAGAATACTTTGGATCTGAATGGACCTTTAAAGGCCATCTAGCCCAACCCATATGCACTAAGAAGTGAAATCTTTAACTAGATTGGGTTGCTCAGAGCCCCATCCAACCTGACCTTGAACATTTCCAGGGATGGGGCATCTACCACAACTCTGGACAAACTGTTTCAGTATTTCACCACCCTCCTTGTAAAATCTTTCTTCCTTATATCTGATCTAATTCTACATCTAATCTGCCCTCCTCCATTTTTAATCCATTACCCCTTGTCCTATCACTACATGCCTTTGTAAAAAGTCCCTCTTCAGCTTTCTTGCAGCCCCTTTAGGAACATTCTGGAAGCTTCTGTAAGGAGCCTGGAGCCTTCTCTTCTCCAGGCTGAACAACCCCAACTCTCTCAGCCTTTCCTCACAGCAGAGGTGCTCCAGCCCTCTGATTATCTTCTGGATTTACTCCAACAGGTCCACGTCCTTCCTGTGCTGGGGACCCTAGAACTGGAGGCAGCACTGCAGGTGTGGTCTCATGAGAGGAGAGCAGAGCAGAGGGGCAGAATTCTATCCCTCAATCTGCTGCCCACCCTGCTTTGAATTCAGCCCAGGATACACTTGACTTTCTGGGCTTCAAGAAGCACATTGCCAGGTCATGTCTTGCCTCTCATCCGCTATGAATCACCAGTTCTCAGTAGGAAGACTGATTGTGCTGATTTCCCCTGATTGAGTCCTAAACCTTTCATTTTCTGCTTCTGGTCACATTGTATGTTTAAGGAGATGAGACCTTTATTGTTTTCAGGTCTCTACTCTGGGTGCAGTTCAAAGGATTAAAGTTAGAAGGAGACAGTTCTAGAAGAGGCCATGAAAATCAACATTTCTGATTGTATGACCATACATCAGACTGAACCTTCAAACACTACTTAGGCAGAAATCCCACTGAAATCAACGAAAAAATCCAGTATTAATGAACCAATTCTCTTTGCAGACAGGAAAAACTTATTATCCATAGTAAGACTGGTGGGGGTTTAGTTGTATTGCCTTTTGTCTTGAAAACAAGATTTTGAAACAAGTTAAACTCAAAATAATCATGAAGTTTATAAATAGTCAGCTCCAGAGACATGACTTGTGTCCTAACCATGGGCATATTCTCTTGTCTTTTTCTTTCCCAGGGTCTAGATAATGAACCAAAATTGGTTACTTGTGAATTTGTCTTGTGGATATAGGTCCAAAGCTATCAACTCTGAAGACTTTCTCAGAAGGCAGTGAGCATTAGTTCTTGACAAAACTGGTAGTAGGGCCAAAGTAATGAACCCACAAACAGAGGCGCTCAAACTCCTAAGCCAAATACAAGTGTCCCAGCAGCTTAGCTCTTAATTTTATAGCTCTGGGATAAAAGATTAAAGATAAAAAAGGTCTTTGTGGTAATTAGACAGCAGTAATAAGGAAAAAGTCTAAAGAAGAACAAAAGACGAAAGAAGAGAAAGGGCAACAGAAAGACAGGGCTATTAAAGAAGTCCTTCCCACGCAGGAGCACTGGGCAGAGGGTCTCTATTAATACCTCCCCATAACCAATGCCAAAAAGCTTATTTTTAACCGAGAGTTTCTTTCCATATAGAGGAAGGGGTTTGAGAAGTTCCAAGGAGAGTTCTGAAGGGCTCATAAGAACTTCATTTCACACAACAAGTGCTTTGAACAAATGTTCATCAGCAGATCTTTGTGGCAAGTGCCAATGAGTAAGTCACTGCTGTTACTCACTTTCAAGGCAGTGGGACAGGCAACCAGGGCAGTTGCTGTCGTTCACAGGAAAAAGGAAAACAGATTTAGGTCAGCATTTATGCAAACTAACTGTGGAAACTGCTTTTTCAGTGCATTAATGCTGTGGCCCTTCAGAGCTCTGACCGACAGTCCCTCTCCCCTTACCCACCACTGTTACAGCCCAAGGAGATGAAATACCCTCTGCAGTCACAGTGATGGGTTGCTCATACTTGCATGCTTATTTTTCATAAATGTTTCACATCCATGCAAACCCCTGCCAAAAAGCTGATCAAAAAACCCTCAACCCCACAACAATAAAAGCCCAGCATTTTCTTGGAGGGGTGGGGGCGGGTGGGGAATAAACACCATGGAAACATGTAGACAGATATATTCTTAGGATCAGATCATTCTCTTTTGTGGAAAGCCTTACTAATTCAAGCCTAAGCACTGCAAGAATAATGGGTTAGAAGGAAAAACACAGCTGGTGAAAATTGGGGGTTGCAGCTCTGCTTTTAATGTCTTCCACTCTGTGGCACTATCTCTGTATTTCTCGCATCTTCCCCATTGGCGGCAACGGGCTGGGGGAGGAGGGGTGAGAAAAGCTCACAAGATCTGTCAGTGCTGTCAGCAAAGTAAATTACATCTGTTGTTCAGTTTGTTACATTTTGATTCCATGATGGGACTTGTGAGGGTGACTGTAAGCCCCTGTTTCAAGTTGGTTTAGTGACTCCTTAAAGTATGATCTCACGGAGTCAGAGACGGAGGGATCTTCCTGTCTTAACCCACAGCATCTATGTATGTTACTCTACGCTGTCCCTGGGGATGTGATGCTTCTGAAGGTTTGCACTGATTCAATCCCACTCCATTGTGTCTCTCACTGCAGTGTAGTGGCTCCACTGCACTGCTTTAGATTACTAACACATTTTCCTGCCCAGGGTTTGAGGAAGCCTAACAAGGATTTTTCAGTTAAATCTGCACGTGTCAACCTCGTACGTGCCAGTTTGGGCATCTCTTCCAGGGAAAGGTTAGTGCCCTGGATCTCATCCAGACTTGGCCTTAGTCCATCTATAATAGTACCACACTCTTTAGTTTACAGTTAGAGCCTTGAGGTAAACTGTTCCTGGAGGCACTGCATGTTATTTTCAGAGACACGACCAAGTTTTCTAAAGCGTTGTCCAAATGATGTGGGCCAAAGCCAATACTCCAAAAATGATGGCAGGCTCAAGGCTGCTCATTATTAATAGTCTTCAAGCAGATCAAGTTAGATTATTCAATCCTAGCAATCAAGCTGTAATGGGCAAGCACAAAAACTCAGGACCAGGTTCTCCACCACCCAGCAGTATGAACAGCCCAGTGCAACAAAATACAGTTGCGTTTCATAGTTTTCTCTGGGCTCTGTTTTCATTTATCTGTGTGATTGTTTAGATGCAGGGGAGTGGAGAGACCAGGCACGTAAAACTGAGGCTACAGTGGGCAGATTTGCATGCAGTGTCACAGGTCTCCAGCTGCAGAGAGCACATTTCACACAAAGACAGAAACCTTTCTAGAGACAGGGCACCGTCCGAATTGTATTTAATTCAGAAGCAAACCTTTCCCTGAAGGACAGTAACAAACTGATTAAAAATAATTAGAAAGAAGACCCATCAGGGAAGGTTGAAGGAACTGAATCGGTTCAGATTAGAAAATGATTAAGGGAAGACAACAAATGCCTACAAATACTCTAACAGGATGTTATAAACTGCACAGGGATTAATTTTCCTCCTTGGTCAACAAGACAATACGAAATAATGGACTGCAGCAGAGGCTGATCACAAAATACCAAATGACTTAATTTGTAACATTTGGATTTGCATCTGCTGCTAGAAGTTTCCAAGACTGAGAGGTCTTCAGAAATGGGTCTTGGTGTCTGCCCCATGCAAGCTGCTAATGCTGGCTGAGCATACACTAAGGAGAGTTTTGAGAATAATGACCTCATTCAACAATGCATAAGGAAAAATTATAATGTGGCATATCATAAGAGGTGCCTGTCTATTCAAATGATTCTATGAACTGACTGCACATGAGACAAAGACACCTGGCATTCAGACAGGGACAAAGTAAACCCTGTAAGACTGAGGCAGGATAGGAGATGTGTTTCTACAAACACTTAATGCTCCCTTAAACAAAGATCAATTCTGCAGTGAAGAGTCAACAAGGTTGTGTTGCATGGATTTTCATCTTGTCCAATATAGTTATTTCACATTAAAAACTGGTCTCTTTTTAAGTAATTGTCCTACCTTCCATGATAACAGTGTCAAACTGTTTTCCCTAACATTTTTCTTTCACATTTCAAAAGGAAACAGCCTATTCACAAGTCTTATCTGCTAAGTGAGAGAGGAGATTGGAAAGTGTATTGATCTTAGTGATGTCAAGTCCTTCTAGGGAATAAAAGTTTATTGCTTTCCTGTCTCTGATTATCTTTTTGTAAAGATGTGGATCACAAGCTGGGAAATAGTATTCCTCCATGAGAGAGGAGACAGGCTTCTCTAGACAGGTGAAAAGCCCACACAGGGAAGCATGAACAAGGGAGCAGGAAACTGAAGATAGAATTTGAAGAGTTATTAAGCAGATTAGGAGGAGTCCAGGGCTTGTGGAAGGTCGTACAGCTGTCTAACTTTTACACATGCAGGTGTAATCTTGCAAAGTGTGGCACATGACAGACATAGGTTTCATGAAATGGCTACTATATTTTTCAGGGCAACATGCTAAAATGTGCTAAGCTTCCTCCATTCCCACTGAGAGGAATGCAGAGATCAAAATATCCTTGAAAAAGTAAATTTTTTTGAAAATAAGAAGATATAACTGAAAAGCATTTATAGAAAAGCAAGGGAATTTCTTCATCGTCTAAACACTTCCAGCCAAGTAATTCAGCCCAGAGCTTTATCTGTTGTTCTGCTGAATTTTAGGTCAGGCACATATTTTCAGATTCAAGAACGGAGCAAAGAAAACTCCTTACATCCACATGTATGTCCTTGGAAGACTATCTGAGCAGATACCAAGGCCCTGATTAGGCATCTGTAAGTCCTCATGTTGTACTATGACTAATTGTGGAAAATCTCAACAGCATAATCAAGATTATGCAAAAAAATTCCTGACCTTTTGAAAATAATAAGAATTTTGCCATTAAATCCAGCAGGACCCCAGAGTCAAATCTAGTTATCTACCTTGAATTACAGAGGAGCTAAGAACTTGACAGTCTGCTTGAACTTTGAGTGCTCAGCACTTGTAAGTATTAATCCATTAGCTTATATCATTAAGTTTAATGAATGACCTCTGAAAATCTTCACCTAAAATTTTTGTCTGATTTGCAGCCAAAATTTTCTTATACTGTTCTTTAATCTGCACTTTTAGTGTAAAATGGACAACAGACTGTATCTCAGGATGTAGCTGGAGAGAAAGGATCCTCAAGTCTGGATTTCTAATTTAATTAACTGTGCAGATCTACTGTCTTACAAAGCAAATTTTAATTACCATGACATCAGTGTGGATGTAGGAGATCTTTCAGAGTTATCTACTTGAGAAGAGCCTCCTATACCTGCATTCCTGTGAAGGTGTAACCCACAGTGTGTTGTCTATGGCAAGTCTACTCTACCTTGGACAAAATGGCAAAGACTGGGGAGGGAGAGTTGTGTATGAGTCAAACTGCACTAAGGAAACCAAGGCTTGCACTAAGGTTAAGACAGATACTGTTATCCTACTTCACTTCCTAAAATCCTTCTGTCACTTTCAAAAAGTGAAATGTTGCATCTCTTCAATTCTTTACTACCCGGAAGTCCTGGACTGTAGAGGTTACCTTACAAACCACAACAGATATGGTTTCAAACCACATGAAATTACTGTGTGTTTAGAGACTTCTTCTACATATAAATATTAAAGGGATATTGCTTCTCATAGGCTTGCCCTTCTGTAAGTGCCCAATCAACACCTGGCCCCAGAGTGGCACAGACCCCTCTGCAGAAGGAAATACACATCCCACCTCAGATATCTTCTTTTCTGGATGGCAAACACTGATCAGAGCTGACTTCTATCTGCTCTTTCAAGGCAGCCCAAATTGGCAAAAGTCATACGGGAGAAGAGTATTCTTAGGATTGTTTACAGCATTACAGCTCAGGTGTTTACTCAAACTTTGTATTTCACTGTCTTGAAACATACATAATGGTTGGTGGGGGTTTTTTTGTGTGTTTTTTTTGTTTGTTTGTTTGTGTTTTTTGTTTTGTTTTGTTGTTGTTGTTTTGTTGTTTTTGTTCTAAATTTCCCCCTCCTCAATTGCTGAAATTTCTTTCTGCAGCATTGACTCTTATCTTTTGCAGTCTTGTCCAGGAATAACTGGGAACTAAAGATAACAAATATTCCGTTTGTTTCCAAAGCAAGCATTCTACCAAAGCCATAATCCAAAAGGCTAACTATATGGATGCCCCTAAAAATAAGGGACATCAATCTGTATTAATTTCAGGTCTAAGTTCACCATCCTGTCTCTAAACAAACAAACAAAAGAAAGAACAGCTCAGGAGATCAGTAAAAAAAACTGTCTCAATACCTAATAAAAGGCAACATCTAAAACCCAGGTTGGCGCAGGGACACCTTTAAAATCAGACTGTCAGCAGAGTCATGGGAGAAAATAATCTGGCAATGAGTATATGCTTTTGGCTCCTGTTATTAGACAACTGATAATGAGTTCTGCATTATTCATGTCCAGCCATGAAAATGACACAGGGGCCCAAAAGGGTGGGAATTGGAAGGGTCTTTCACAGCACGTCTTCGGAGAAACTAATGATAACTTGTGGGCGGGTTTCACAATGCTAAATGGTATACATGGCCAAAACTATTTTCATGTTTGTTTCTGATAGCATTTACTCTCTCCTGTTTCCCCTGTACTACCTATAAATCCTCTCAATTACACACAGGCTGGAGAAATGTGAGCTAGGTGTGATAAAAGACAGGTATATCATACATAGCCAGAGTTGAGCTGTGGGGCAGTTTTGCTCAGTTCTTTTTCTGACCTCTGCTCTTCTTCATCATTTTATTAATCTGTACTCTCTTCCAAGCAAAATATTCATAAAAAATATTTGTGCTGATACCCAGGTTCCCTTTGTGGTTTGATCTCTGCCCTTTATCTCAGGCATTAGAAGAAAGCTAGAGTCACAATTCTAATCTAAACTTACAAGGATAAAGAGACAACTTCTAGCTGTTCCACACAGAGACCTTCTATTGCAGATAAGCTAAATCTTCAAAAGGAAATCTTGTCAACTCTAAATCACTGGTGGGTAGAAGACAGCTTCAGGCTCATGTTTAAGAGAGAAGCTGACGTTGATTAAGAGTGCAAGCTGCCTCAGTCCATATTATCCTTTTGTGTGCTTTGGGTATTCTTGAGTTAAGTTGCATCATGCATTACAGCACATCCAAGAGTCTCATGTTCCATGACATGCCAGCCTTCCAAGGTGGTGAGAGTCTGGGTTAGCTTTATACAGATGGGGCTGTGCTGTGTGAGAATTACATTCCTGGACCACAACACACTGCTGCAAAAGTTGATGGCAGGAGTTGAATCCAGAAACATGTTTACGGGTGAAGGCTAAGTATGATTTTAACTCCTAGAGTATAATTGCATTGTAATGAATTTCCCAATAAATTAGGAATTAAAACCTACAAACTAAAGCTACTGACTTGTCCAGAATTAGGGTACAGGACAAGATGAGACTCCATATAGACTGAAGATAATATCATATTTTGGCTAAACATGTAATCATGACTCAGACCAGTATCAGAGCTAATAGTATTAGAACAAATTCTTCTATTATAAAAGCCATAATCATCAGCAGTGCTAGAATTTGTAAAGTCTTTCTTACAAAACCTACAAGCTGATCAGTGTAATGCCTTTGTAACATGAATGTCACAGGTAGAGCACATGGTTATCTGTCAGGAATACTTTTACATCAGTAATCTGTAGATGTACGAGATATTTCACTCCTGCAGAGGGGGTCTTGACATGACTTTCTGCTCAACAACGGTACGTTGCAAATCTTCAAATCAATAAGCCACTTGCCCCTTTCAAAATTAAAATATCAATGGAAAAAATCAACATTTATATTTGATTTAACTACACCAGATAAACCCTCCCATTTTACCTAATAACATGCCAAGTTAATTAAAGCTCCATGCTAGCAACCATGCCTTCACTACATAGAGCAAGCAAGAAAGCTGAAGCCCCCAAGCTTCAACAGAGCTGTAAGCACACGAGCAGGACTTTTCAGCTTGTCATTTTCGGATACGTACCCAGTACAGCACATCTGTCCAACCCTCCATGGTGATGCACTGGAACACTGTCAGCATGGCAAAGGCAAAATTGTCAAAGTTGGTAATGCCATGTTTCGGTCCCTCCCAGCCTGCCTTGCACTCCGTGCCGTTCTGACACTGCCGCCCGTGCGCAGACTGGGGGGCACAGGGGGACGGGTCATCTTCTGCAGGTGTATCTTAAAGGAGAGAAGGGGGAGAAAAAGGGCATGAGGAGAACTAACTAATTGCTATTTGACACACTGAGGAGAGAGTGAAGGATATCTGGGTTTAACAAATGTGTTTTGCAGGGAGTTTGACAGATTTCTCAGGAACACACAAGCAACTGCTCACTGTTGTACTTCACTCTTTTTTTGTAAAAAATAATAGCCAAGCTGTCAAATTTTATAGCCAAAACTGAGATGAGCTTTTTTTTTTTTTCAAAGCATACCCTTCTATGAGGAAGAAATCATTCCTTTCAACATGAGAGGGAGTATTAGATCAAGTTTGTTTTGTTTCATCAGGCTGTGTGTTATGACCATAACAGCAGCATGTCCATTCTGCAACCACTCAGCATCTGGACTAACCTTGGAAGGGAAGTGCAGCACTGACAGGGACTGTGCTGAAGCTGAATTACAGCACAGAGTGTCTGGAGCTCTGCTCTTCTGGTGTTTGCTGTGTGGCATTTTATCAGTAGCCCAGTGGTACTCAGAAATTCCATAAGACTGTTGTTTGATTATTCACCACTCACTCTGCACATGGGTTTTCAGAGATCTGAGAACCCATACAACAAGCCAAACTAAATGCTTTGATGTATGAAAAATGCCACAGAAAGCATTTTCATAAGCACAAAACCTTCTGCAATATTTTTACAAATATATGGATTTTAGATCTCAGTGCTACATTTTTATCTGATGAAGGTATGTATGCATAGGGGAGCAGGTAATTGTGTTTCTTTCTCATTTTAATGGTAAACAATTTCATTTTCCAAAAGTTATGAATAAAGTCTGATCATTAAAGAATGCCAGAAAGAGTAATATTAGAATTAGATGCTGTAATGTAAATATTTCCAGACAGAATGGAGAAAGATATACACACTTTAAAGATGTAAACCAGAGTGACAATTCATTATAGTTCGAGCATCACTTCCAGAAAATTACATCTGCCAACATTACAAAAACAGAAAATACAGAACTTCTGAAACAGTTCCCTGCTGTACAATATTTTCTTAGTTATGAGCTCAACTGGGTCCTAGGCATTAGCACCCACCACCACATGAGAAATCACTGCTGTTCAAGTTCAATAAATCAAATGAAAAAGAGCAGATGGTTAAATGATTGAGCGGCAATGCAACTGAATTACTTTGAAATGTGACTATTTCTTTCTGTAAATAAGTTGAAAGTTCTTTCCTTATGGATTTGATGAAGAAACTTTCTCCTCATTAACAGAATTTTGTTTTCTTTCTAACTGCAGTTCTAACCACAGTTACAGCATGTGATTAAAAAAAGTGCTCTGCCCTGCATTATGTATTCCTTTACAATAATACCAGTTTGAAACAAAGATGCATTTCTGTATGACATGAATAATATACAAGTTATTAATTTCTGTGATGCCATCCCATGCGTAGCTCAGTCTGCTAGAGATGAAATTATCAATACTTTAGCATTGCTTGAGCCTCTGAGAGATTTTTTTTAAAGAACTCAGTTTAGCTCATTGTGCCAAAGGTCCACATTAACAAGTCCATGACTCTGTTTAGAAGGAATGGATAGTTTTGCAGAGAGGCCAACAGCTGAGTGCCCATGATGAGCAAACTAATCTCCCCATTAAAGTCTCTCTGTATCACAGGTGACTCATGTCCAGGAAGAAGAACAGAGGTACCACCACTGTGAAACCCCAAACAGGTGCACAGGCATTGAGCAAGAGCCATCCATCTCCTGTGCCAGAACAAATGCCCTATTACATAAAGGAGAAAAGCCTCCCTCTGAAAACAGTATTTATCTACATGTTCCCCTTACCTATCAGTCCCCCTTGCACATGGTAGCAGGTCTTATGCATCTTTCCCATGAATAACTCCAGTCCAATGATGGCATAGATAATAATGACAAACAGCACCAGCAGGGCAATATGCAACAAAGGGACCATGGCCTTGATAATGGAATTTAAAACCACCTGGAGACCTGCAGAGAGAACAGAAGGAAGCACTTATTGGCAAGAGAACAAAATTACAGAGGTTATAAATTGTGCACTACTATGCCAGTTTCATTTCATTCTCCTCACCTGAACTCGCTCTCTTGGTGATGTAAAGATGTACATTCATAGATGCCCCTTCAGAAAATCCCCAATATTTCACAAATTTACAATCGCAGCCTAGATTACAGACTAAAGTAAAAAATATATTAACTTACCTGTAATCAAAATACAACCTCTAGCTATTTTGCCTACTCATGAAAAACAGGCCTAAGGTGTTCCACACACAGTACTGAGGAGAGTGAAAGCATGGGAAAAACAAAGAGCAACCAGAACTAAAGTGAGACAAGAACTGTGAGACACACAAGAGGGCAAATGCTGGGGTGCCACAGAGCTGCACTCCAGAGCATGGGGAGAGATGGCAAATTGAAGTAACATCTCTGCTCTGACTCTGGATTCTTCCAGAGGTCAACTCTGCCCCAGGCAGAGCATGAGATGCTGAAGGACCACCAAACCCACACTGAGTGAGAGCTCCCAGCCCACTTAGGATCTCCCTCTGCTCCACATTCCCCTCACCTTACTTCAGCCTCAACAGAGAAAGAGTCAGAAACAGCAGTGCTGGTTTTACTCCAAACTTAGGGGTCACTTTAAAACAGAGCTTGTCCAGAAAGGGATATGAATACAATATTATTACATGACTGTTGTTAAGGCTTGAATCTGTTAAAAGTCCTAATCATGAGGAAACCAAACATTTCCAGAATGGCCCAGGGAAGGTGACTTGTCTCCAAGTTTTCTAAAACACTAAGCAACTGTACCCTCAGATGCACTTGGCTCAAGCTGCAGATTCACATGTCTCTGTCTCCTTCTTATTCTGTAAAACCAGAATAATAAAGATAGCATCATAAGCCTTGAGTAAGGATTTGAACTTACAAATGTCTTAACGTTGTTATTGCTGGTAGCAATGATGGTAACCACTGTCACCGGCAAGTTATTTATGTTGGAAGTATTGAGAAGACTCTAGAACTCTACAGTCTACAAACAGCCAGACCAGAACAATTATGAGCTCATGATTTTGCAATAAGTGAGAGCCAGAAGTCATTAATGTCTCCTGCAAATGCTGTCATCTCCTCAGAGAAGTTGATATTAGCTAGGATTTTTGAAAAATGTGATTCATGAGTTGTAAATGTCTGTTACACATCTGCCAAGAGTGTGGTAACTTTTAACTTTAAAAATCTCTCATCTAAGATTTTTTTTTGTTTTTACTTAAAAACTAAAAAACAATTGATTTAAATACTTTCTAATAAGGATAACACATCTCTTGACCAGTACTTTCACTTGTAGGCAATCCACTTGCCAATTCACAGCTAGGGCTGTGTTTGCTCTGCAGCTGTGACAGAATGCAGCAGAAGCAATCAGAGGTGCCATCAGCTGCCCGGCCAGCAAGATCAACTCACTGCCTGCTAGAAACCCAAATGTGGATACAGCCATTCCTCCAGTCAGAGCATGTTTTCAGACTTCTACAGTCTGTTCAGTTATATGTTAATGGTTCAGGCTACTGTCCAAAGGGAGTGACACTGAGCACCAAATACCGTGGCTTACACAAAGAGATCCTTACATGAAGTATATTACTGACAGGATCAAAACATCCTGTACAAGAGTGGGCCACTCTGCTTGCTCAGTTGGCTCTGGATACTCTTCTGGATAAGCAATATCTCTGGAGAAAAAAAAGAAATTGCTGTGCTTATGTGAGGCAGTCAAGCTTTTCCTCTAAATGCTCACATCCTTCAGTCTACTAATTCTAAATATGTACAGAGAATGAATTGGAGTTGGCATCAATATCATCCAATTCTTTACATCAGTCAGAAATGTCACATTCACCAAAAATTTAAAGAATGCCCCACCTCCTCCCAAACAATGTCAACAATACAAGAAAACTAATAGACTACAGATGGTTACAAACCTGGGGAAAAAAACCAAAAACTTTGCAGATTGAAATATTTGTAGCTTTAAATAAATCTACACAAAAGCAAATAAAGGCCTCCCTTTTAAGTGATTTTGGGAACCTTGTTAATTCAATATGTAGCCAAGACTATGAGGTTAAGAGTTATAATAGCAGGTTTTATGTAATTTACCTTTAATTATTATTATTAATTGATTTACTATGCATCAAACAACATACTCAGTACTATGGAGAGGGCACCGAGAACAGGGAAAAAGATGAGCAAAAAAGCTCTCTCATTTTAAATACAGCTTCATTATCACTCACTTCATGAAAGTACTTCAGCTACTACAGATGTCCAGAGAAGATAATATCTTCACAAATCAATGCCCTCTGTGTTAACAAAGCAGTACTTGTGAAATCAAAGGCTTGCACCATAAACATGAGATGACAAGGTGTTTAGACAGTTAAGGGGAGCGTGTACCACCAGAAGAGGTACAGGACCTTCAGCCAGCTTAATTAGGAAAATCTTCTTGAGGATAATGAACCAGCTTTGAAGAGGAGATGAGGTAGTGAATACAGTTAGCATGAATTGATGTGTGTGCAGTGCAGTGCCCCATTAGGGCAGCCTGTTTTTAAATCTGGATGATTCCAGCAATTAGCAAGCTTAAATACACTACCAATAAAGTATTCAGAGATTTAGCAGAAATTAAAAAAAAAAAATACTAACTATGCAGCAACTTTAGAAATGTCCTCAGAATATGTAATGAATGCTACTTGTAGAAAGGCAAGAGATACATGCACATCACCAAGCTGCCTGCATTGTTGTCTAACTTATTGCTGCAATATAGTTACTGCCTGTAAATTACTTTATTCGTGGGCAGCCACATGCAAGAGGAAAAGCTGTTGCAAGGAATGGCATGAGGAACCGTGCCCAGGGAAGTCAGAATGCTCAATCAGAAAAGTCAGTGAAGTAGCAAGGGGGGAGAACAGGGAGAGTAGATGAAGAAGGATTAAAGGACTGGGGAAGAGCCATGGGTAAGTGGAACAGAGAATCTTTATTACTATAAAAACTCCACATGCCTCAAAACACATCAAGTCTGTGTTCTGAAACCCGAGAGATGCAGATCAGTGCCTGGGGATGATCAGATGGGTTTCAGAGGAGAATAATGGAGGCAAATTATCCCCTTATAAGCAGTCACAAAAATTTTTTCTAACCAACTGTGAGAATTCTACACACTTTTGCAGGCTCTTTTCCTGTGCAGAGAAAGAAAAGACACTTCAGCTTACTACAGAACTATTTCCCTGTCCCAACTCATGCATGTTTTTAATTTTTGCACTGGGCAACACACAGCTATCACCCAACATGGGTGTTCACACCATTACACACCTTTGGCATTTTGTTTTCTCACTTGTGAAGGTTAAGCTTGCACTCCTAGCAATGGGCTGTGCAGCTTATAATCACAATTAAATCAGAGTGGTGACCTGATCAGATTGCCAAGCTGGCCTCTACATTGCAAGAAGGTGATGCCACTAACTGCCTTTTCACAGCAGAGCCAAATTTTTACAGTGTTGGTTTACAGAGGCTGGCAATGCCACCGTTAGCCAAGCATAAACATGGGGTCTTGAACTTAAGTCCCAACAAGTAAATATAAAAATAAATGGTTTTCAAATATTTGGTGTCCTAGATGTAGTTACTCATTTGTGGAGGCTCTTTCCATGTGCAAGTCACTCTCCAGCCATCTGTGAAGGTACAGCATCTGCCTTGTGGAGCTCACTCCAGGGTGGACAAAGAGAAAACTGCACAGGGAATAGGCAAAGTGCTACAAAAGGGATCGTTTGCAGTTTTTAAGCCCACACTTTTCCTCTGTTAATAATTGAAGATCTTAAACAACTCGTAGTATTTATTTTAAAAGCACTTCAATTTACCTTAAAAAAAAAAAAAACTCTCTTGGCTACATTCTCTTTGCTGACACTGATTCCATAAATGTTTCAGCAAGCAAAACACATTAATGCCATTCCCTGCGCTTACAGAATTTAGCATTTATTTACACTGATAAAACGTTTTAAATATTTATTACATAGGAAAAACATTGCTTTTTATACCAGGTCAAGCCTTTTTTAGCGTCTAGAGGACTGCATCAACCCAAAGGTTTAGGATACAACTGGGGAGTAGAGAGTCTAAGGAAGAAAGAAGTAAAAAGCTTACCCCGAGTAACATTGATCTTTCTCAAAGCTCTGGGAAACACACTGTTGGGGATGCTGCAGGTGTTTGAGAGCTATTATATAATGCTTTATTTTTTCTCTCAGGAAGACAATGATGAGAGGGGCTGGTTGCTGTCTCATCGATTCAGGTAGTTATTGAAGAATGTGCTTTGTCTCTGAGCATGCCAGTGTGTGCACCTAAAGCAATGGGATTACATACATCCCCCCTTGTGTACTTACAAGCTTTTTTGGATTTCAACCAATGCCCAGCAGGATGACACACACAAAAAAAGGGGCACCAGACCCAGCTGCTAAAACTCACTCGACAGTGCTGCATTGTGGAACATATCCAAGGAAACTAATGGTAGGTTGGTCTCAGAACTCACATCTGGGCCTTTCCAAGCACAGCCCTATTGCACATTTTTACGTGTCTTCAATTCTGGATCTAATTTTTAATGCTGGACAGGACAGTTTCCTGTTCTCACCATCTTAGTCATCCAGGTCTTTGGGGAAAGTGTATCCCAAGTCTACTCTTCCATTGGTTTTGCAGGGCTATATTTTGGGTACCCCATGGGGTTGCCTGAACCAGGAGTATGAGCAGGGACAGTCTCATAGAGATGACCCCTTGAAAATGGAAAGGAATAAAAGGAAAAGGAGAGGACTTTCAACCCTATCCATCCCTCCTCTGCCTTCTGATACACACACAAATACACATTTTCATACTTAAGCCAGTGCCAGGGGTGTGGGAGGCAATTATTTTTCTTCTAATATCGTTCAGAAGAAAACCACTACTTTCTGCATGCAAGGAGGAAGCAGGGGAGGACTTGTGACTCAGCACAGTGCCTGAGTCAGAGCACTTCTGGGAACCACTCGTCAGTGGCAGAGTTGATGCACCATTCCCAGCCAGAAAAGAGGCCTATCCAAAAATCACAGCTATTTCTGACGATACACTGAAGACTGGCACCACAGTTATCTCTAGTTCCTAAGCACAAGAAATATAACCAGCAATATTCCCCAGAGTGGCTGTTTATAATTTAATAAATGGAGACATCGGCTGAGAAAATTGAAAATTATTAAATATTCATAAATATGAAAGGGTTTGTACCCATTTCAAAGGAAGCCTGGAAAATGACAGTTTTAGCACAAAAAGGTCCACAGCCGTGGCAAGATATCTTGGGTAAGTAGATTTGCAATGATTTGTGAGGGAAAACATGGAGGACTTTCTTCCCCAGTGTTACAAAGGGAACTCATATGACACAGTTCAGCTAAGGACAGCTGTACAATCACAGTTTGGGGGGGTAGTCCCTTTCTGTCTTGCTGGAGTCTCAAAATATTAGTAGCAGATTGCTAGATAAAGCAAATTCTGTGGGAGTAGTGCAGCATTCTTGGGGCTGCAGATGTCATTTCTATTTCAAGAATAATAGGGAACTTCTTAGAATAGGAAAGAAAGACACGACACAGGACAGAAAACGAGTTGAAGTGAAAAGAAATAGGAAAGACATTTTTTAGGCTGAGTGGTGACTATTTTGGTGCAGGTATTGCCATTTAAACATATACAAGCATTTAATTCAAAACCATGTGCTGGAATGAATAGAAAAAGGAAAGTTTTGGCATCTGCTCACAATGTTCTCATTCCTGCAGTTTCAAACCACGTCTTCATTGACTTCCCAAACCAAAATACACACACAAAAGGAAACTCATACAAATGAGAATGTGTATGTGAACACAATTGCTTTATGTTTGCCAAGTCTTGCAATACCACCCTTGCCTCATCCTTTGAGGCAAGAAGGGAACAGCAGAACAAAAACAAAAACCACAACAAAACCCAGCTCTTCCTTCTGGATTCTTTTCTCTTGAGAAACAATTCATCTTAAGTATGCTCTGCTTGTCAGAGTGACCTAACTTAGACAGTCAAACAATACAGCTTGCCCTGAGCATGGTGGCCACACAGCCCCAGCTTCTGGCTGCCTGAGGAGGGTGGCTGGATAAACGTACACACTGTCTAAGGCTCTCACTCTCTGCTGGAAGAGACCTCTACTAACTCTCATAGAAGCATCCCTCTCTCCTCTCCTGGGGGGCTTTAACACTTTTAAACAGCTTTTTGTTCCAAGTATATAAGTGTTCACTTTCTTATAAAGTTGCTTGATGACTTAAAGATCCTGCTTATCTTTCCAGATTCAGCAAATTACACAGCTCCTACAAGCTCAACTTTATTTTCTAGCCAGTTGATCTTAGCTAAGTTCAGCCGAGGATGAGGTCCAGGCAAGGTCTTTAGACTTTCAATGTTAAAAAAACCCACCGAAACAGTGTCTGTCCCATGCAGCTACCTGCATACAGAGAAGGAGCACAGAGAGAGAAGTGGCAACTAACTGCCTACTGAGAATTGCACATTACAGAAAAAAAGGCCATTTCAGAAAAAAAACACAAATGAAGTTAGGTAATGCAACTCTGAGGCTGTTTTGAACAAAGACCACAGTGTGCTGTAAAACAGTCTTATGAAGAGAGCAGGGAAGGTGAGGTCAAGCACTCCCTGCCAGAGAGGGACTTCTAAAGATTAGCTGAAGGTAAGGCAGGCAAAGGGCATGCAGGAGCCCTGGAAGTTCCTGGGCTAGCAAGGATCAGCTGTCACCTTTTCCCAGGAAATAGCTTTGATTTTTTGCTGACAGGGTGATCATGAACAGACAAAACTGTTCTTGGGCCCATTGGAAAGGTTTTATCTCTACTTAATCACTGCGGAGGTTCACAAAGAGGAAGGCATTCTCTTCACCCCTCTTCCCACAGAGCTGTGCAAAACCAAAGGCAGTCCGGCCTGAAGACTGCACCAGTTCTCAGTGAAATGACCCATCACATTTCCACCTTTTTAATTTCTTTATGTTCAAGCACAGCTGTGACAGAGAATAGTCTTTCAAGCTCCAGTACAGGAGGAAATTGTGGTCTAGTCCTGTGCCACTGGATTTAATCAAAATGTCTTGTATATAAGAACTTGTCAAGATGCTGTACTGCCTCTAGTCTGGTCAACTGAACATAAAAAACTCCCTGAAACTGATAGTTAAATAACCCCTGAACTGACATAAGGAGTAAAAAGCTTTGTTTCAGGATGGCAGATGCTGTTTGTAAACAGCTCTGAGAAATGACTACTCACATTACTGTGTGTTAAGGCTGTAATTTTGAAGACAAGAACCTATGGACACCTGTAAGTGCTAAGGCACCATGGAGACAGAAATGAGCTCAAAGCACTTGGGTCTCAATTCTTTGAGTGGAGGACTAATAATTGTTGGGTTACAAATGCCTTTGTAAAGTTTTCAAGATTTTTTTACTATTTATTCTTATAATTCCTCAGGCATGTGGTCATTAGTCTCCTTTCTGAATTATAAGTAATAGTGTATTTCATTGTTTGAGGCCCTTCTAACTTGTCACTTGTGAAGAAGTTTATAAAAGGCAAAAGCTTAAAAGGTAACAAATGCTCAAAGGCATTCTGCAAATGTTAAAGTGCATCCAGGGATGACAATAGTATTGTCTCCCACGTAGTACATGGAAAAAAATATATCGACAACAGAAACTGATTTTCTTGCAGGGTAAACTCTCCCACATGTGATAACTGGACTACTACAAACTACATTCAGTTTTAACTTCTCATGACAGAATGAAAGAATTTATGCAAACCACACCGTGTGGGATCATTGTTGTGTTACTGTCTTGATGTACACTTTTTGGCTTTTTCTCTTTTTAAATTACTGAAAATGCTGTTAATATAAAACATGGTATGAGGCCAAAATCCTTGAAAAGTCATGGCCAGATAAATCTGGACAACTCTGAGTCTTAGTTTTAAGAACAGAGTGTGGATTTAGGGACTTATCAAGTCAGTGGTTTATCAGTCTCATTTCAGGATGTCTAAAACTTCATACTTTCTTTTCCACACTAGTAAGACTGTTTCTTTTGATTTTTATAAACCTGATCAGACTTAAAACTCTTCTTGAATGCATCAGATAATAAAATGCTTTAGGGAAAAAAATGCTTTCTGACAAAATAAGCAAAACCTCCTTTAGCTCACTATCTAGTGATAGCTCCAGTATGTTTGGACAGAAAAATTAATGGTTGCCATTTTCACCAATATGTATTTGTCAGAAGAAATAATGGTTCTCTATTGATATTTACTTTCTTTACAACTTGCACAATTCAAGATTTTTCTACAGATTGTGTATGTATTGCTAGAACATACTGAAACTAAACAAGTATTTATTTTTAATTTCCTTTTATATATAATAAGCTGTCAAGAGGGAATCATAAGTCACTTCTGTTGCAGCCTGAACACCTAAATTAAGTTCTGAACAGATACAGAAATCTACAAGTATAAACCTGAGAGGAATTTGGCCCCCTCCAAGTAAAAGTAAAGTGAAAGAACGATCTCAGCACTGGAATGTGAAAAACAAAAGGTGGGCTAAAGCTTGAGTTTAAATTTTCACTGATATTGTGAGAGCAAGGGTGAGACTCAACCCTAAATGCTTTCATTTGGTGCTGTTTATACTAAACAATAGAACTGTTAGATGTAAAACAAGCCTTTGTAAAGCTTGTATATATAGATACAAGGACATAGTGGCTTGACTTCTGACCAAGACATCAAATCTGATTAAAAGGGACCTTATCTTTTGGTAACTTCCAGCACATATAAAAACTAATGTACAGCAACAGCCTGTGAGAAAATGCTAATTGCAGAAATACGATGAACAACAAGAGAAGATAGCTATAGCAGAAAAAAAATTCAAATCCCCAAACCCAACAGCCAATGCAAAACAAGACAGAAATCTCAGCCACACTGCTAGTTTAATGCATTATTAGTAATAGAAAGCAAATACCCCCATCTGATATGTAGCATTATATCTAAGATATATAGCGTTTGATATGTCCCAGTTCTCACAACCAGCATGTTCTACTGCCTTCAAAAAAGGGGAGCCCTCTGTCAGAAGAGTATCTGCTTGAAAGATGAGGTGCCTGAAGAAAGTTTAGAGAGGAGGTTTTGTAATCCAGTAATGAAATTGAATTTCTATAGCTCTTTCCACTGCTAAAGAAGACAGAATTTAGTACATCCTATGGAAAAAAGAGATAAAAATAGAATTTTTATAATTTCTTCTATTTCTTTTATCCTGTGAGCTACTTTCCGTCAAAAATGCTTCTGATGTAAAAATGTTGAACAGCTTTAGCATTACTGAAATTGAAAAAAGATCCTTTGCAGAGGGTTAGCAGATGTTTTCTGAACCGTGATTGATGTGGCAGGGCAAATCAGCAGAAGATAATCTAAAACTGAAAAAAGTAAGAGGCATAGCTACTCAGACAACTTGAAAAAAAATAGTTGAAACAAAGGGCAAAACACATGTGGGATAGGTTATTGTTACATGTGTTAAACAGAAATTGGATTTGCTTCTGGAAAAAAAGGAAGATTAAGAAAGATGTCTGATCTCTTTCCCTTTTCTTTGGCAGAGAGAAAACTGATAAAATTTTAAGAGACTGGGCTGTCATCTGCCTTTTATGCATCCTTCCCCATGATCAGAATAGCAAATTTTTTGTTCCATCAGGGAACATCTTAAGCATAGAAAAGTTTATTAGTTTTTCATACCAGCCAATCTCCCCATGCTCTCAACTAGCACAACAATAAGACAAACAGACATAACTCAGCAAGCTGTAGCTGATTTTGGAGAAACCTACATTGATGAGAAGAGAGAAGGTCTCCGATAGATTTATGTCTCTACTGACATTTTAAAATATTATTCCTCAGATTTGCTTCCTTTCAATTTGGTGTGCTTTGTTTTTTTTTTCTCCTACTATATATTGTTATAAATTCACATCATCACTGAAAAAAATTTTTTTTCTTTGGAAACTTAAAATGCATTCACTGGTTGAGAGAACTACCTAACTGCTCTGTGCTTTGCTGATATTTTGATAGTTCTTTGTGAAAATCACAACAATGAAACAAGTAACCTAACAATGCTTTTGCACATCTGGGACAAACCAAACTAATTCACATGATGCCAGAGTCATGGAATATGGGTGTACCACCTTGTGTCCTGAGCAAAGCCTATGAACTCTCTTCTGTCCCTCCTCTGAGATGACTGCCACTCAGTGTGTGTCAGTCACAACTTTGAGAGAGGACAGAAAGAGAACGTTGAAAAGTCCAAACAGGTCAGTAACACATTAATAGCCATACAGTCATGGGAAATGAAAAAAAAAAAGGACTTGAAATCACTGCTTACAAGATCAAATTAATAAGCAATGCAAAATCCAGACAACTAGAGTCAAAGTATGCATTTGGTGCAAGACATCAGAGGCAATAGAGATGTCATCTGGGAGGGAATGCAAGAAAAAACCCAAAGTAGATCATACCCTTACTGTTTTGATCTGGCCCAGCAATATCTTCCCTTGCTCATCATGGTGACAGCAACAGCCAGCAATTACAAGTGAGCAACACACTCCTGCTGATACCAGTTAGCTACAATCTGTATGGATACTTCTGCTCCTTTATGGTCCAGACAAAAGCATTTCTAAACAAAAACACAAACTATTCTTAGGAGACAGCAGATGGCATTCTTTGATTTTCAGATGCTTTAGGGACAAGAAAGTTGGGGCCCTCTCTCAGAGACGTGCCCTACACCCAGTTGTCTGAATGAGAACTCTGGGCATTGCTTGAAGAATGAAAAAAAGGTACTAGAAAGAAAGTCTGATCCACCCAGAGCACTTCTGAAAAATCTCTTACTAAGCCAAGCTAGAATTTTTTTACTATCTCCATGTCTGCTCTTTGATGTCAGCATGGGCTTTGTTCTCTTCATTTGGAAGGGACTGCCTGCACACTGATGTGGTCCCACATTATGGTATTGGGGTTTTTTCGTTGTGAAGACATGCTGAATAATCATGCCAGCATGCACAGTAACTGGTAGGATAAAGGCTGACACAGTTATTGGATACATTTGTAGCTAGTGTTATTTTTAAAAGAGCTACATAGCCAAGATCAAACAAATATTTCCCTGTTTTCATTGGCATTCCTTAAATATGAGCAAAATCTTTATTACAGCAACAGCGTGCCTCTGTGAGTAATCCTCTTTGCTAAGATAAACCTCTTCTTGCTACTCCGAGGTAACTACTTCTGCCATAAATTACATGGTTCTGCAGGTTATACCTCTCAAGGAAGCATGCCTTAGGTCCTGATTGTGCAATTCCTACCCACAGGAATGATCTTAACCTATGGGAGATGCTATGCTAGAATCAAATTACTCCCTTGAGTAATGGTGACCTGAGTAAATAAAGGACTTGCAAGCATGTGCAGAGTTTTAAGTTAACTACGAAGAAACAAACTTAATGAGGACATTTGGTTCAGACTGTTCTATCCTTTTTAATCCACTCCCTTCCCATTTGTAATGAAAGCAAAACAAATTGGCCACTTGAGATTAAAAACAGCTAAGCAAGGACATGGGAAAGGAGGTGCAACTTGTCCTCTCATGGTGCTGTATGTGCTGGAGAGATGGTGCAGACAGTTGAGAAGTCTTGTTCAAGAATGGAGAACATCAGAAATGTTTCTAGAGCTCAAGAGCAAAGAAAGGAACTGAACTTGGTGAAAACTGATATTATTTAATGTAACAGCAACAAAGTTTAAGGTAGAACTAATATTTTGAAGCCAAATTTTGCCTAAAAGTATTTGCAGCAGTTCCTTCTGTTGTCAAGGACCTTTATTCTCATAGGTTTGGCGGCAGAAGACTGCCAGGTATATTGTCTCCTCCAGTCTACTGTATTGTTTTGTTCCTACACACAAACCTTCGATCAGGCCACTTCTCTTATCTCCTCACACTGAAGGCAAGCCAGAATTCTCCACTGGTATGCAGTTCATACCATAACTTCACAGGCACCGGGAAGGTAAATTTAAGTCCATTGCTCCACCAGTGGCAGTGGATAAAAGTAAACCCTGTGCCAAACACATGACTGTCAACCATACCTTGATAGAAACATACACATTGTGAAAGAAAATTGACTTGCTGACTGCCAATTAGCATTTCCTTAAAAATTAAGACTTAACATATTCTATTCAACATATTCATCACATTCAACAGTAAATAGCTCACATTTCTTTGCCAAATTCCAAAAAAGACATGGTTCTCAAGAGATGTCGTTTTGGATTTCTTGAATTCTATGTGTTCATTACCTCAATTACATTATTTCCTCATCTATATGAAGTGGTGTTAATTTTCTTGCATAGTGCAGAAAGCAATGAGAAACTCCAGTTGAAAAGTTTGATTGGGCAATACAAAATCCTGACCCAAAACATCCCAGATGCAAAGCAGGTAAATGCGCTACATGGGTTTTATTGAAACAGCTGCAGAATGGAATCATTGCAATAGACTGAGCTGTCCTGTCTCAGTGGCTGGGAAAGCAATGCAGGCCAAGCAAGAGGCAATCACAGGCCATACAGTCGGGTGCTGGGGATGGACTAAGGCAGATATCACCACACTGAGATACAGAGAGAGCCAAAAACAGCTTGAGCTGCTCTAGGTCCCATCCTCACCCTCCAGCTAGCTGGTTCAGCACACCCAAGTCGACGTGGTGCTATAAATGAGAACAGTGTATTTCCCCTGGGAAAAAACATTGGAGGGTAATTAAAAAAATCACCATTTCAATCTCCCTTCTTTACACAGTACAGACAGAATATAAGGTTCCAGGAGCAGAGTGACTGCAGCAGGAACTTGGCCCTCTGCATGGTGTTTGATCCCTCTTTACTGGTCTAGCCTTCTGCACACAGCACTTGGAGGGGCTCAGAGGATGTTTCAATCACACCTGAGTTGAATTTGGTGTCTAGAATAATTTGGGTTTACATGGATTACACAAGAGAGAAAATGTTCTATCTGGCCTCCAGCCCTAGTTAACTACACTACCTCCAAACCAGCGGTAGGGCAAGACTAAGTCTTTGGCATAGTACCAGTTTCTAAGAGGAAACACAGCACTAAGAGGTCTTCTGATAGGCAATAAGCATTAAGTCCCCATTGTTTACAAATTCAGAGGAATTTATAATTTTATAATTATATAAAATTTTATAATAAAGAGGAAATTTACAGTCCTGGTGTCAAAGATGAGATAGAGTAGTTGCTTAGTTTTGCATTAGGAGGATTGCCACAGTGAGTCTGACATGTCCTTACTGTCTTAAACTCTCTAAGTTACTCTATATTTTGCTATAGAAGTCCCTCTAGAATTTTCTTTCAGTGTGGAGTATCTCTGAATTATGAGGTCATACAGGTAGAATTCCTCTATGATTTCAAATTATTAGATTAGATAATATTCCTTAAAAATGGGGATAAAAATATTGCCAATCTCAGTGTTAAGAATAGTCATCACTGGAAAATGCAGGCTACAGTCTTGTAAACATTTTAAAGCCTTTTGCTCTTCTCCACAAAAAATCTGACTGCAATTTAACATGCACAATGTACTTTAGGCAGTGTCCCACACAGGAGAAAACTAGACAGAAAGATATCCAGTCCTACCAGCCCTGGGATTTCCTTTCTTCATCTACATGGAACAATATGGCAAATGAACAACAAACACAACTGGATGACTTTGCCAATCCTGCATCTCTCCAATGGGCAACACTTTCCTTGTGCATTACTCTCCCTACAGAGCCTTCAGGGGTTTTTTTCTTCTCATCTTCGCTGCTGTAAGTGGTGAATGTGGCACCATGTATATAGTCCTGAATAGTTCAGAACTACCAGGGCACTGCAAGTAAAGGCAGATTGCTTTCCTACCTATCACAGAGTTCAAAGAAACAATTTGATTAATGCCAGAGAGTTTAGGATAAGGATGGAAGATGACTGTGGCAACAAGAAAATACTGCGATGAATATGGGGTAGAGAGCACTGCTGGAACTGAGGAAAGAATAATAAATTTTAATAAATAAGAGCATATCAGGGTAAATGAGAACTAATTGTAATGAGACAGACCAAAATCTAAAAATGTCTAAATTTTTCATTCACCTTGTCTGAAAGTGCCCAATTTTCTCATGAACTCAGAGTAATCAGGGACTTCAACCGAAGCATCATTCCGAAAAATTAGTCAGGCTAGTTAATTATTTAAATACTTGTAAAGGTAGTCATCTCTAGACATTCACACAGGAAAATTCTGGTCTTAATTTTAACTAAAAAATGTACTCAGCCAGATACATGCTGTTACTTCAGTGACAGGAAGACACTGGTCTGTTGTGAGGAGCATTTGGCTGAGGTTCTGTTGCTCATACCATCTCTTTCGTGGTTGTGCAATTGTTGCATCTCCAGCAGACCATGTAAGTACTGGTGCTAGAGAGCTACTTACACTGCCCTGGAGTAACTCTCCTGCTACAAGACTCCACTGAAGCTTGAACACATTACAGGCTTAGGTTTTTTTGCTTTAGGAAAAAAAAAATAAAAGAAAATTGATGGCAAGGTTTTGTTCTAGTGGAACAGTCAAGTTTCCTCTCTACCTTTGGTAAGCATAACATAGTCTTCTGACCACATAAATCTGTGTTTCCAGCAGAGGACATCATTGAAAATACAAATATGGAGTACAATGTCTACTCAAGTTATAAGGCTCCCAAATTGTGCAGTAGCAATTAAGCCTGCCAAATATCAGATATACAATAACCAGTGGCAACAATGTAGTTACATTAAGACAAAGTACAACATAAAGAGGATTAACAGAATGTATGAGGTGGTATAATTGAGCAGCATGAATAAAGGTGATAGAAATGGAATTTAATAAGTTAAAAGGGCGTGAGTTAGCATGCGTAGGGGTAATTGATTGCCCTTTCCAATATTCAGGAGTGATTTTCTTTTTTAATTGGATCATGCTTCTTCATTGCCGAATTGGATGCTTCCTTTGGCTCTCCTCAAGCACAAAATTTTTAAAACAAGTTTTAAAATGTATAGTAACGTAAAATTAAGAGAGAAGGCAAATCATCAGAAAAGTCTTAGCACAAAAATGTGGACTTGATTCTGTCCCTAGAAAGCTTTACAATGCTTTACATTCCTGCCAAAGGTGATGCTGGGTAACAGTTTTTAAGACACCAAAGTGATTTTGGTTGACATGGTGATTTTGCACTTGCCTACTTATGTCCATCAAGGGAATTTTTTTTCCTTCTCTCTCCTTTCTCAAACAAATATATTGATCTTAATGCCACACATTAAGATGGGTGCAACAATGCATGTGTGAAGTTTTTCTTATAAGGAGACTGCTTTGGTACACCAGCAAGCAAAATAAAGTATGCAGTGCCTGAACTATGTTAGTATGATAGTGACAGAATAGCTGAATAGTGAAATCTAACCTGTGTGTCAATTGTATCAAGTGCTTGTGTATAATTTTCAAAAGTGACCCACCACTGTGAAACCTAAATCATCCACGTGCTTTTGAAAATATTCATCACTAACTTACACATTAATCCCAGGCTAGACAGAGTGAGTGTGGATCATTTTTCCAGAAGAAGTATGACTTTAAAAATAGTTACAGGGGGGAAAAAATATTTGCTTAATTAGATCTTACACTTTGTTTTGCTCACAAAGCAACTGCCACTATGGGATGAGAGTTGTGGGGAAGTATCTAACATACTGCTCTGCCATGCACCTCACATAGCCACAAAAGAAAAATCTTGTACTTCTTACGGAAAGAAAAAAAAATTCCAAAAAAGAACTCTAACTACTTGAAACAAACAAACAAACAAACCAACCTCATCAGTCCCTATTGCACTTCTTTTTCAAAGTTGTAACCAAACACATTCAACTCAGTGCCTTTGAAGGTTTATCCCATGACGCTACAATTACTTTTTCTGACATGGGTAAAAAATATATGTCCTATCTTTCAAACAAAATGTCCATCTTCTTCTTTATGACAAGTGGTCTTGTGAATGTCCATGTAACCACAAAGCATAAAAGTATCATCTGTTCTCTTAAAGGTTATCAAATATTGATGTGTCCACCACAGTCATCCAGATCTAGCCTTCAGGCTTTGTTGTATTCGTAGCCCAAACCCTTTTGATTTTAGGAGGCAGTGAAATAATTTGGGGCCTCAGTTCAGGCCTAACAAAGATCGTTGAAGGTACCTTTGCTTGTCTGCCCATGGGTGAACCAGCTTTGCTTGCAGATGAACCACTTACTGGTCTGGGCAGTCTCTGATTCCCTTGTTGGCAAGAGGCAGACAAATCCCGGAAACTGAGTATGCATGGAACTTGGAGAAAAGAGATTCTGAGCTCTGAGGTTAACACCCTCAGTCCATTTACAGGAAGCTTTCAGATACTTGTGTTGACTGAGGTGTCTAGCACTGGTAGACAATGTGAGACATAAAAAATCAGAAGTCATTTCTGGAATTTTTAAACCTTGAACTTTTGCTTCAGTCTCTTGAGCTGCAAAATGCAGACACCAGTGATTTACTTTAGAGAGCAATTAGTATGTTTTCCCCCTTCAGATCATACTTATGTGGAAACTCTCTGTGTTCTGAGACAGGTCTTTAAAAATGCATGAACCTGAATACAAAAGATGTCCCCCTTAAATTACATTATTTCCTATGGATTAAGACAGAGAGAAAAAAAGTCTACCTAAACTCCTTGTAACTCAAAAATGATTCCGTGCTGCAAGCCAATCACTCCATCTCAGACAACCTCTTTCTCAACACCAGTTCTGTTAAATTTAAGATTTGTGTGCAAAAATTCACCACAAGTTTCACAAATCTGGTTTATAAGAATCATTGTGCCTTACAGACTTTTTTTCCAAACAGTGGTAGTTAGATCTAGACCTCAAGCCAAACAGCAGATGTTGGAATTTCCATGAAGAATTCGGCTGCCAATGACCCAAAGGATCCCCTCTTACTAATGAGATGCTGCTTCCATACACTTACAGAGTCTGTTCAGTGAGAAGAAACTGCAGTGCATGTTACACTCATGTAATTTTAGGACAAATCTGTGCAGGTTGTTTTCTCACAGGGGAAAAGTGTGCTGCATTTTGGCAGGGAAAGGAAGCAAAAAGCATTTCTTTATGGACGGCAAAACACTGCAAGTGCAAAAATGGTAACTCACCCATGGGTGGTTATGATGCCTCAGGGACAGAACTTGAATGGGACCCAGAGATATGACTTCCAAACCTCTGCACTAAACTTATGTAAGAACATAATCCTGTAATGCGCTATTTATGGTTAACTTAGGCAACCTTATCTAAAAGGCCTCATGAGAAAAGTTACGCTCTAATACATATGGATGCGATAACATCTATTCTAAGCTAATCAACAGGCATTTGTGCAATTAAAAAATGCCCAGTGAAGATTGAGGCTGTATTAGCTACAGAACTCAGTAGGCTTTTTAAAGCCACACCAGCACAAAGAAGCCTTTTTCAATTAATATGTCCCTAGTCTGAACCATAAAGACTAATAGAGGATGTCTGCCAGGTCATGTTGATGGTTTGCCTGCTTCACCCTGCACTATCAGCTTGTTGTCTAGAACAAGTATTTGTCAGCCTGCACGAGGCTCCCTGTCTCTGTTCTGGTGCAAAGTAAACACTTCTCTTGACGAGAAAACCCACAAATGGATTATTAAGTAGTCTACACTGGGATCAAGATTGTATATGCATATGGGTGTGACTAGAGTCAGATTTAGTTCCCTCAGCTTCCTCTGGTCCTTCAAGAGCACTAGCCAAGAAAGTTGAACAGTAGTAATAAAATTTCCCTTTGTCTTGAGGAACACATGTTGTTCTCCAAAATGCAAGAACTACAAGCACTGTTCAGCTCAGTCTATGTCAGAACAACTCTCAGAACCTGTCCCAACATAAGCAGCACCTCACCCAGAACACTCCTCTTCAGAGATGCTTAAATTCAAGTACCTTGCCCTTACCATAGAGTGGGCAACTAGAAAGCACCAAAAGGCTGAGATCAGAGGATTGGGAAATAATAATACCTTAATTTACATCCAGGATTTAGGTGGGCTCCAGTGCAGACCAAAGACCACAGATAAAACAGACTTCATGAGACAAATCTGGCCCAAAGCAGAGCTGTGTTCCTCCAGCACAGGCTGGAGGTAGTACATGGTACATGACTGCCTGAATGAAACAACCCAGTGCAGTAATGCCTAGCAGAGGTGTCATGAATAGTAGATGTTAGCTCTGTATGACAGGGGAAGGTTCTCAGTTGCCAAATGGACAGCATTTGCTGGATTTTTTTTTTTTGGTTGGTTGTTTTTTTTTCCCCTGCTACTTATCCCCTGATGCCCAAAGAAACGTCAAGCTGGGCACAAGCTGAGGCCTTACCGACAGGCATGGCTTTTGTGAGACCAAGCAGCAGTGCTATCAAAATTGCCTCAGTATTTTATGTTTTTATCAATGCTTCAGCTCCCCTTACACAGACCATCAGCTTTCAATAACAAAGTTTCTACCCTTTATGTCTGTGGAGAAAAGTCTGTGACCACTATTCTAATATAACCTAGTGGGTCAGAAAACAAGCCAAAGAACAGGAACCTCACACTTCTGTTCCTAACAAATAAATCATGACTTTTAAGTTGATCTCACAGTTTATGGTAACTTGACTTGAGGTTTTTGAATGAGAAAGGTAAGAAGTACTTTAAGTTATCAAACTAGCAAGCTCTTCAAAAAATCCCCCCAAACCTTCAAAACAAACAAACAAACAAAAAAAACAAAGAAAAAAACCAAAGTGCTCTCACAGCTATTCTGGAGAAGATGAACTCCTTGCCCACTAACTACATCTATCTTTGCTATGAACTTGGAATGCAATGACAGTTTTCAACTAACCTTCTCTCCAGAAGTCAAAACAGGTCCCACCTGTAACAAACGCTCAAAAGCCAAATGATATAATCCTCCCACATTGACATGTTCATATTAAACCTCCATAATGGAATTACCAGACTTACTTACTCATACCTTTGTAGTAAATAAGAAAATGGATGATAGACTACCAAAGACTACTCGAGGACTTTCTCAGGGGCATTACAAGTAATTTAAGTAAATAAGACTAACAGAAAACATGACTCTGTCATTGCCCTATGTCCTGTTGCTTCTAAATTGTTCCTAGTGCTCTTAATCTGAATATCACCAGCAAAGAAGAAAATGCAATTTTAATGTAAAAGCTTCTCTGTCCAAAATCAATGCACATGACCATACAGCATTTCCATCTAGGTCAAGAAATTGTAATACCAAGAATGTGCTACAACTTCACAATTATTTAAAGGATTTTTTGCTTGAAATCACAAAAATCTTGGATCTTCCCCTTTCACTATTTACAAAGGTTGCACAATCAGATTGACATACAATGAGACTTCCATTCCCCTCCAGCTCTGGTTTGGTCACCCTCTGATTAATATCACATTTATCACAAATTTAGTAATTTAAAAAAGGCTTCCCATACACACCAAAAATAACCTGCATCACCCTCCATCTTCAAAATTATTACACAAATTACTTCTGCCCCATGCCACACCAGACATAGAAGGAAAACAATGCTGTTACTTACTAGGGACTCCAGACACGAGCCGTAATGGACGTAATACTCGGAAAGCCCGCAGTGCTTTAACATCAAATCCGGCACCTTTTCCTCCTATTGAATTCCCCCCATCTGCTTTGGTTGCTTGTTCTAAAATTGCACTAAAAAGCCTGTAAAAAGAAAGAGGAAACAATCTGTAGGCATACAGCAAGGCTTGGGCTAAACAGGAACAGAGATCATCATCATCATATCACCCAAACTCTCTCACAGACCTGTGAAGAGTGTCACACATCTCAGTCGACATTCACATATGGTAGAGACAGACTCTTCCCATATGCAACAGCCTATTGGTGATGTCTATACCATTTCCAAAACACTTGTTTCTGGAGCAGACAAACATGACATGATCCTCCTTCAGCCCCATGGCACCTTGCAGTCAGCTATTAGCTACCAATACTTTGCTATCTTTATTAACCAACAATCCACCTTTGGGAAAAAGAATCATCACCCATACTTAATCTGATCACTCATTCATTATCTGTCACCCATTTTACAAGGAATTAAGATTCACCGAGGTCATTGCAGGTAGAACTTGATGTAAAACTCAGGGATCCTTCAAGGTGCAAATTTTTAGGTAAGGAAGTATGCTCACATTGTGTGCTTGGGTACCAATTTGTAAATCCCCCGATGCTCTGGCTAGGCAAAGCACAAAACTGTACGAGTGCTAGTATTGGAATGTCTTATTATGCCAGCCTTAATGTTTTATCTTGGCTAGTAGGAGTAGTTGCTTTAAGGAGAATGTCTCACTCAGAATGCATTTTAAAAGACAGTGCAAGGCAAAGAAGACAATGTTCTTCCATGAAAAAGCTGAAGGTTCAACCTATCTGTTAATAAGAACTTCATTTAAGAAATTAGCTTTCAGGAAGCAGCTTGCATTTTTCTAGTAAAGCATTAGTACCTTTGGGGGTGGATGGATTCTTCATGAATTTGCTAATGATATTACTTTCAGCCTTGAAACCATGCGCTTGAACCCAGCCAGATTCAGTAGAGGTTAAAAGCTGTTACAGTCTAAATGGATGTTTGGCACTCTGCAGCAAATGCTTGCCTGGGAGTGGCAGAAACCTCCTGGCCCATGGATTGCCATGGAGGTACCACAGACCACTTTGCACGAACTGCCTTGAATACCAGAAACAGTCTACTTGGAATGGCTTGGATGCAACAATGGCTGGTTTCTCTTCAGACTTCGCAGTCTGCAGTGCCTCAGTCAGGATCTCACCCATAGGTCTTGACTGGCACATGCCACAGAGAGGTCCCAAACCTCATCCAGCAGAGCCTGAGCTGCACAACTGCTTAACAAGGAGCTTCAATGCCTGCAACTTGTGCTAAACCTTATTGATAGGGCCACAGACACAGGGAGCTTGTCCTGGATAGGAAAAGGAGGATTCATTTACTGAAGCATCTAAGGAAACATTTCCCCAGTATTAAATCCATACAAAAAAAATTCAATTAGAGGAGAGCAAATGTGAAATTTGTTTATTAAGTGGGTTTTTTGTTTGTTTGTTTTTTAAAAGCCATGTTAAGATTCTTACAAAACTTGTCAACTGTGAGGAACTCCGAACTGGATCTATTCAAAGCCTCAACTTCAAGCACTGCAGAAAGATTTAACAACTAGGTAACAAGCGTGGGAAAAACTGTGTGTGGGGAGGTTGGATGCTGAGTTTGAAGGTGTTGCAGACTGAAGCAGGATGCAGAGAAGACAAAAACAGAGCCTATGAGAAATACTGCATTGACTACAGATATCATACAGAGAGATAAACAAGGGCTGATGCAAGGAACATGAATTATTTGGAATGTATGTATTTTTTGAGCTGTGTATACAAATTATACAGTTGCAATTTTCTGCTGGTCTTTACAATAGAAACACTGTAGGTCAAATTTGGCCTAATGTATTTTCAGTAAGCTGGTGATTAAGCTCTAGCAATGTGCTCTGTTTCATATTCGAACGTTTCTATCTTTCTAGTCAACAGAATTCCCATACTACATGCTGAGTGACATACCTATACAACAGTTCCAGTCTCCTGGGATCGTCTGGAGGAAAAAGCAGTTACTGCAAAAAGGCTTCTAATGCTGTTTTTCAGCTCCAAGAATAGAAATCTCATGGAACTCTGAATCAGCAATTAGGTAAAACTGGGGGCTCATCCTCCTGGTCCCCATTTTCACTGGCTCCCTGTTTTACCAGAGAGCATCTCTTGGCATCAAGCACCAAGGCTCTTTCTACTGCCACTCATGCAGACTGCCGCAGAATTCTGCAGCCTATGCAAAGCTATGCATTTCCTACATTAGTTCAGGAGGAGCAGAACCACAACCAGTAGGACAGGGCACTCCTATGGAGTTAGAACCTTCTCAGAGTAATGCAGCTCCACAGCAGGCCAGTTGGTCCTATTTGTGTTGAGGTGCTAAACATGCTGTTTTGAGGTATCCACAGTCACCTCCCTACTGTACTTCAGGAATAACTTGCAGTAATTCCTGCTGCTCTTAATTAAAAACCCTACGTTTAAACTTGAATTTCTAATCCTGCTTAAATGCATTTACTCCATTGTTAACATCTCCCCTGCATTTTATCAATGCATTACAAGTTTTGACTTCTCTCATTTATTTCACTCTCTTTGTCTTTTGTATTGGGGTCTAGATTGCATTCAATGTGGCCTACTGAATGTCTACTCCACTCTTCAGATTTATAGTACATCTCGCCAATCCTGCTTCATTGTCCTCACCACCTCCTCCAACAACTATGATTCAGAGGCTACACCTACCTAATGCTCTTATTTTTTCAGCTAATTGTTTTCTTAGGCTAAAACAGATGGATGGATGGTAGGCTACTGATAGAAAAATATGAGGTCAGAGCCTTTCTATCCTATATTTACCTGGGAAATTATGCTCTTTGATGGAAACCTTTGGGGAAAACTTCCAGTAGGTACGTGGAGTGAGGTGAAATTCTCTCCTTCTCTTATCAGTAGGTGAGTTAGCTAAAATGCATGCTCCAAGCACAGTGTGAGAGAACACTGTGCTGACAGAGAAATCAAAGTTTGGATGGCACAAAAATGCAAGAGGGATAATCTCTTGTGGCCACTGAAAATATCACCATGAAAAACAATACAGAAACCAGCCTTATTTTCTTCCACTTAACTACTTCCTGCCCTTAATTCATGCCCCATTTTCATTTGGAAACAGTACTTTCTACAGAGGAAGCACAGTTAATAGCATCTTGATTTCTGAATTTCACTTGTGACATGACTACACCTTAATTAAATTCATCTGACAGACATGAACTATAAAAGCAGAAAAACAAATTTCTACCACACACATGCACATATGGACACACTCCATGGCTTCATGGTTGCCTTTTGTTTTGCATTTACTTGTCAAGTATGAAGCTAACTTCACTGGTTTTCTTTCCTATATTTTTCTGTTTTCCTTTTGACATTTGAAATATCAAAAAGGTTTCAACTTTGCTAGATGACCCCAACAACAACATGATAAGGCTGTAACCTGTTCTTCATCTCTTCCTCTGTTGGGAATGCATCATGATTTTTACAGCATAAAGAATAAGAACTTGTCAAGGGCCTCCAGAATATAAAAACAAAACGGAGGCCCTGGTATTTTTAAGGCGAAAAATCAGCAGAAAAACATAAGTGAAAGAATGCTCTTAAGTACAAAAAACAGCAAAATACAGAGATTTTTTTTCACGGTGTGGAAGGGTTTGGATCTGCCCTTTAGAAACTCCCCACAGGTCTTCAGACAGACATATACTGTGACCACATGTTCCAGTCTGCTCAGTTCTGAGATCCTTTCCACATACCCTCACTGCTTACCTTCCCAAGTAAGACTGCCTTTCAAATTACAACACCTCTTTTTTTCTGGCAGAAGCTACAGGTCCTTGGAGAATGACTGTGCTTGGCAGACAAACCACAGCACAGCCAGGAAAGACTGATATTTTCCTATCACAGCATTCTCAAGTTGGGCTTCTCTCAAAGGAAATTTCCTCCAACAGCCTAATATTAAAGGACATCACTGCAAAATCTAATAGTTTTACTGTTTTCCAGAAGAGGGACAGCAAAAATGAAGGAAGCAGGTAACAGTTTGACTAACCATTAGTGTTTGTGGGTTGTGCCTCATTAGGCAGCTTAGGGGTGTCATCTCTACTCTTAATTAATAATATTAGTGGAGCCTCTGATTGATATGCTCACACACACGTTTTTCTTCAAAATAGTGTTTAATGGTGCTGCTATGGCAGGGTCATAGGCTATTCAAAGATAAGCTAGAATCAAGTCTTAAAAGACATAGCTGATGGAATAAGCAGATCTCCCACACTTGAAGAATAACAAGCTGCCACAACGCTACAGGTCTAAAGTGCATCCTTTCACCTGAAAATACAGAAGCTGTGTTCAGCTTCTGCTGCTTTTACATATTCCTGTGGCTCTGTTAAAACCACTGATTCTAAAACCCCTTTGCCCAGTGCTGCAGCTGTGTCCAAATTACTCAGCTTTCTCCAACAGCTCTATCAATAGGCAGAAAAAAAGCAGCACCACAAGAAAATACTGTTTGCACCACTTCTTCCTCCCCTCTCCTTAACATTTTCCATGGGGCTTCCTCCCTGGCAAAATATTGAAGTACAGTGAAGTTTAAACATAATGTCATTGAGGGATTTCAGACAGTCCCTAGGAAAAGAAGACAGGGCAGAACGGGAACAGATGGTATCACCACGTAGATTTTGCAGCGGGGTTGTGGAGAGGAAAAGCAGTGCACCAGCCTAGGCCATGGTACTGTACGAGTGAGTTTAAACAGATAAACATCAAAGGAACCCATCTGGCCTTGAAGTGGAATCTGTCACTTGAGATTGTCACTATTTAACAGAGACCTTGGGGTCTTGGACATGTTTATTATATTCCTGTAATCCCTCCCCAGTTACAGTTTTTGTTCTCTGTGTAGTGACTGAGAGTTGCTGGAGGCAAAAGCAGATAGAAGAGCTGAGAGCTGCAGCTTCTGTCATTGGCAACAGAATTCATTTCAGCCTGAACATCATCTTGCTGATTAACTGCCCTAGTAGGAAAATTGAAAAGGACTGTACTTAAACTAGATATAATGATGCTCTGTGATTTTTAGAGCCCTGTTCTCTTGCATTCCAATGGAAGGAGAGGAGGTAAAGTGTCCCCTCTTTAAAATGTCTTTCTCATAAAAATGAAAATGGAATAATCAAATTCACTGGACTTTTTTCTCCAGTCTTTCCCCAACTTAAGCAGCAATTTCCAAGCAAGTAGGATATCTGAGAGCATTCAAAGGCAGAACCAACTATGGAATTGGACATCAATACCAGGGGAGGTATTGGGGATTTCCCAGTTTTCAATTACTAATATGTTATTGGATCCTCTGCCTGTGAACAGGAACAAAGGAGAAAGACAATGGGCATTGCTGTAAGGAGTGTTGTCTATGTGGAGGCAGAGAGGTCTTGAGACTAAGAATAGGTTTCAGCCTGTTGTCCTTCACCCTCACCGGGAATTCTCCTTCCACCCACTTTTCCCCTTGATGATAGAAAGTAGGAGGGATTGTGTAGCACACAATAGTTTGCTGATGAAATATTTTGGGGCCACAACAAAAATGGTCAGGAAGGTAGATAGTTTGGAGAAGAAATCATGAGGGAGTTTTGATAACTAGGAGTGTCCCAACATTTTCCCTAGGAGCAGATGCAGAATTTCCTTGGTAAAGAGGTGAAAAGACTACAAGTTTTCGTGGGTGATGAAACTCTAACAATGGAGTGGTGGGAGGATGGGACAAATTACTCAGGCAAAGAAAGACTTGTTCACTTGTCTTCAGCAGTAGTTTATCCTTCACCTCTTCCCTTCAACAACCACAATTCAAACCCCTTGCTTATTTCTTACACTTAAGTAGGAAAAGCAGGTGTATTACATTGCTTTTGTTAAAAAACAGTAAATGCCAAGCTTGAAAAACATGGAGAGGAATAACAGGATTAGAAAGGTTGCAGCTCAAAGTAGCAATTTCATCTGCAATAGTAAAATTATTCTTTTAAAAGGTTAAAATGCTAAAAAGGGTCAAAATTAAAAGTGTTGAAATCACCAGCCGATCAGTGCAATCGAACTGAGATACATACATTTGTTTGTAAGTAGGAAAATCTGGGGCTTAAATTTTTCATCCATCTTTCAGAATGAAAAACACCAGTAAAAGTTCACAAGATGGCAGAATTTATCTGTCATCCAACTTTTGATGGTAATTAAAGGATTATCTAGATAACAACATTCACACAGATTTAAAAACAAAGGGTTTTTCTTGAAGTTAAGCATCTTCAGGTGTTTAACTTTGTCCAACAGCCTTGCACTACTTCCTCTTTTTATCCCTGTTCCCAAAGAGCAGTTTAACCTTTGTCTTGCAAACCATTAAAGCAGTGGTTGTAGCAGGAACAAGATGGACAGCAACCCATCTGTAAAAGTACCAAGCATTCCCCCACCCTTACGCTCCCAAAGGCTGCCAGTATCCCCATGTGCATGGTGCCTTCAAAAGCAAACTGTAGGTACTCACCCTACTACCACAATTATAAAATCTAGTAAATTCCAGCCATTGCGGAGGTAAGCGTTGGGGTGAAAGAGAAGTCCGTATGCTATTACTTTTAAAAATGCTTCCACTGTAAAAATTATGAGAAAGAGATATTCCACTCGTTCCTGGGGAAGAGAAGAGAACAAGAGAGAGAATGGTTAGTGTGAGTGACAAACCATAGATGCTTTCTTTTGTCAGAGTCCACCCATGCATCGTCCAAGTCACTGAATTGCCACTTGGGTGCACCTAACACGCATGGCTTGCTTTCCTCCTCGTTCTTGCATAGTCTGCAGTCAGTGTGACAGGACAGCAGCAGTAAATTTTGGTTAGACTGAAACTTGCTGCCCTTGCCTTGGCAGGGACTGACCCCTGCACAGGCCTGTGCAAAGCAGGAGGGCAGAGGGTCAAGAGGTGCATCCAGCCACTCAGACCTCTACAGCGTCCATGGCCAAGTGCTGTCAGCCATGAGAACGAACTGCAGCCAGTCCTTGTCTACCTCTGGAGAGGAAACATTGCTGGATGCAACACTAGGCAGAGAGATGGGGAAAAAATAAGCAGAGCCCACCTGAGATTAACACACGTGTCAAATGGAGCCTTCTTTGGGATTCCCTTTTCTATTGCTGGAGAATAAGTAGGCTGAATATTGGTGGTAAGTGATTTACATATCAGGCTGACTAACACTAGAGGCTTTGAGTCATTCTGTTAGAAATGTACATGTCCCTGTGAAATGCTGGCTGCAATTAAGCACATCAAAACAAAGTCACTTCCAGTTACAGTACAGCCTGATTCAGGACAAGCAAGCAGGCTTTTGGAGCAGTACAGAGGCTCACCATCTCTCAGCCCTGGGGCTTTTAGCCCTGCTGTGGAATAGGGACAGCAGTGTTGCAGAAATGGCTGGGACCTCCACATAAGTAGGAGGGAAGTTGCAGCATTAGGTAATCACTACAGAAGTGCTGCGTGGGAGATAAGTACATGAAAACTAGATGGGAGACTAGGTCCCTGCGAGGTTAAACTGCTGTTATTAAAGGTTTACACTGCAGAAATAAAATCTGAGAAAAATACAAATTAAGACATCCTAGGCATTCCTGTTATATCTTGAAGAATACCCAGTGAGGCAGTCAGACTATTTTTCTTTTCAGCTCCAAATTTTATCTGCTCTGCTCGTCTGTTCAGCTGAACGCATACATGACACTTTCAGGTATACAACACTACAAAATGTGCAGGATTACAAAAAGAACCCCATTCCATCACTTGACAGCCGCCCATTTGAATATCTTCCATTCAGGTCCAGGTAATTAACAACTCACTAGAAACCTGAACATCCAAAAAAAGCAATTGACAGCTCATCTGTATGTTTACATTAATGTGTGATATTATACATGACTGAGAAATTCCATCTGACAGTAGCAGGCGCATGTTTGTGCTTGAAAATATTGTTGGTTTCCCTCGGATGGTGGTTCCACAATGCCTGCAGTATCCCCCAGTGCTTAGTACAAGGAATACCCAAAAAAAGAAAAAGTATCATACTGTAGTTATGTGACCCAGTAGTAAAGCTTTTGAACATGCCCACAGCACAGAATTTGTCTATTGTTGTCCCAGATGGAGACACAGCAGTACACTAAGGATTTCCCTTCCCTTGGACTCAGAGAAGGAAACAACAGCATGCAGTACTAATATCTGCTGTGTCCCCAGCTCTGCAAATAGGAAGTGCTATTTTATTTAGCCCAGGAATTGGCACAAGTGCTAACAACTAGGAATCCAACCACGGGTTTGACCACAGGATAAAGCTCCATAATGGCTTACACACTCCTAGAAGGGACTAAGAGGGCAGCCCTTCTCCCTCCACTGCTGCTGACAAATCCTAGCCAAACAGACCCAAATGATCCATGTCTACGCACAAACTTGTAAAGTAGGACTAGCTGTCATGAAATCTCTTAAAAACCCCAAAAGCAATACAAAATGACTGCATGATGGGAAGTCTGTGTGGTCTTTTGGACTGGCCCACATCTTTGTGCTGCCCCGTATCAGTGCAGCCTAAAGTCTGACACAATCCCATAGACAGTTCACATTAGCTCTGCCTGAGAAGAGATGTCCTTCCATGAAAGGACAAAGCAAACCCTGTTTAGAGTTCAGAGGAAGATAGAAATGGGCTCTGAGGGGGAAGAATCTGCCCTGAACTGATGGAAGTAGGGAGTGATGTGCCTGGGATGGCCATGCCCTCACTAGGGATGAATAAACATCCTTTAAGAGGGAAACAAAGACTTCTCTTAAGACAATTGAACTCACCAATTAGTCTCACTCCCTGGTTCAGCCAACGGCTTTCCAAAGTGGTGGCAAGTTCTCTCTCCCTACCACAAAAAGGGCCAAATCATTCTTCAGTCTGCAATTGAGGCTGCCCTGAGCTCTCAGTCCATCCAACATCCCACTCTGCACACAGAAGCACAGGCTCATGCAGAAGTGCTGTAGGTCCTAAAAAAACAGCCTTCCCCTAAAACCTCTCCCAGTGGCCATAGCTGAGACAGGTACAAGGAGACGTCAGGAGTCCACACTCCCATTTAACAGCTCCAGGTCCAGTTTGAAGCTGGTGGGCAGACCAGTTGAAGAGGAAAGCCTAAAGCTGACCCTGTGCCCAGCAATTTAACAGCAAATACTGTCCTTGACCTCTGGCAACCCACGGACAGATGCTGCTGCCACCTCTGTCTGGCTTTGTGCTGCTTCTGTGGCCACAGCCCTGCCTGGAGAGTCTTTCCACTCCATGAATTTCATTGGAATACCTGTACTAATGGAACCAAAAACTCCATGAAAGCAAATACTTCAGAAAATTCTGGAACAACATTTTTTTTTAATTACTTTTAAAAAAATATTTAATACCTCTCAGAGCAGACAGCATTTCAACAACTCACAGGTTCTGTGTGCCTGGGTTTGGGAGCCTTATACCTTTTCGTCTCTAAAGATGTCTATGGGACTACCATCACCTCTTTTGTTATTGTAAAAATGCTGCTTGTTGAACCATATTATTGAGGAAATAATATAACAAAACATTACACACACATGCATATATATACACCTATACGTAGATCTATAAATATACACATATATAACTACAAGCTACTTGAATAAGTTCTTTACAATGCCTCAGTTAAGGTGGATAGATCCATAAAAAATAAAATTCTATAAAAGCCTCTGAAATGAACATAAGATACAGAATGCTGAGCAGAGGAGAGATTTTATGATCCTCTGCACTTAAATTAATGATTTCAGAGTCTAAAACTGAAGGAAAAATACTGCTGAAATTAAACAGTGCAGCTGCTCCAAGATCATTTCAGAAAGCTACTCCTATTCAGACTCAAGAAGAATTTGAAAAGCCTACTAATTAATGTGTTTCCTTTTCTCCTCATGCTATAAAACTGAAGAGCCTTTATGAACACAGCATAACTTGGTAACGACCTAGCATAACAGGGTCCCCTTGATTGTGGATTCCAGTCCCAGTTCTGATACCACAGACGTGACTCAATCCCACCCCCTGCCTCAGCTTGGAAATGACAGGACCACCTCTTGCCTTCAGCAGCCACAGAACAATAAATCTGCCTCTGTAGAATGGGTATCTCCACTTCCACTGCCCATTGGATGCTTTGCTCTCACAGGTTAGGCCAACCAGGGCTCAGTGTTTCAATCTCCCAAGGGACATAGCACTGGAAAGTATCCATAATCCCAACACCTCCAAGAAGCCAATTTGGTACAATATTCAAAGAAACCAAACTAGACAAATACTGGTTTCCCTTTGAGAGAGTTCCCTGCTGACAGGGAGGGAGGGAGCTGCCCACTGCCCTTATGGGAGTGAAAAGAGATAACAACAGGATTGCCCCTTGAAACATGAATCCAAACCACAGCATCAAAAGAGAGGGAATGTACTTTGAAAGAAAGAAGGAACAGTATCTCTTTTTGTTTTAGAAATGAGAACCATGCTCACATGGCTGAGGCACATGAAGCATACCACAGGTTGTAGAATTACAAAGCAAGAACTTCCTGCTTGGGCAATAGTGATGCAAATATTTTGAAAAGCAAAGAAAAAGCACAAACAAAATACGAGTGGAAGAGGAAGGATAAAAGTTTTAGAAAACTGGCCAGTCCCTGGAGCACATGTGTTCTGAAACTGGCTCTAGCACTGTTTATTTAAGTTTGTTTGGTTTGTTTTTTATTTTTGTAGATATAGGACATAAGCATCAGTTACCCTAGAAGATAGATTAGCCAGCACTAACACTGCCAAGTAACAAGCTGTACATCATCTTACTTTTAACAAAGAAACAAACATTAACTTACTGTTCAGGCTCTAAAATACACTTCCAAAAGAGGATTACTGCATTAAGTATGAAAACCCTCTAATCCCATGTGCCTTCCGAAGAAGTCATAGGTTTGTTTTTGTTTATAATTTTTAAACTGTAGCTAATGTAACCCTGGGTTCATAAAAGGAGTCTGAAAACAGGAAATCACTATCAGGGTGCCATAAGGATTTCCCCCTGTCAGAGAGCGAGCAGACCAGTGGTGTTTCTGAGAAATGGTCGTCAGAATGATTCACTGCATCTTGATCCCAGCTCTCCAAACTCCAACCACCCAGCAGCACTGTGAGTTGAAACATTTCCTTTGCCATAGTTACTCAAGGATCAAATCCCAATCAGGTTCTTGCACCTCATACACATTACGAAGAGTTTACAACCTAAAATTTATTCACTAGAGGTTTTCTCAGACTTTACTGTCTTTCTCTACTTGCATTCTGACCAGCATGTTACAAACCATGTATCAAAAACTACAGCTTAAATGTTTGAAGTAATGAGCCACAAGCCCTGCACAGCTAGAACCCTTATGAAACTGCCTGTTTGGCCTTAGATGTCAGAGTCTGCATTATTATTCCCTAATGCTTCCTTAAACATAAGAGAATACATTTCTGCAGTAATGCAAATACTCAGATGTCCAAGTAAAACAGCAATATTTTTAAGGGCCACTGTCATATAGGATGCTTTGGCATTACTTATATAAATAGACTGTGAAAGAGACAAATCAGAGGGGAAGCACTCCAGACTTTTTCCTAGTAGGGTAAACAATCTTTTCTTGTGGGTAGTAAGGAGACTGAACTGCTGTGCGGGGAAAGATGGCCCAGAGATTTAATGAAAAAAAGGTTCCATGTTTTTGGGATTAGAGGTTATCATCACATCTGAGACAGGGATATCCTCACTGTGTGAATATGCTAACCTGGAAACTACTGTTAGCATTAAACACTTGGACCTGCACTGAGGAAGACCCACATGTGTGGGGACCCAATTCAATGAAGCAGATTTTAAGACAGGTTCGTTGACAATGAGATACTTCTGAATGCCCTCAGTTACCCAGGAGACATTTTTAGCTAAGTATGCATAGAAACAATACACAAACACACAAGGGAATAAAATTTAAAGGAGACAATATGTTTTAATTTTTTTTCTAATTTCTCCTTAAAATTACTGCCACTGCAGAAACAAGTGGCCATATCCATCTATTTGATAAATAGAAAGGGATGATAAGAGGGCATACTGCTGAACGTGACTACACTTCCTGTTACTGCTGGTCCTAAAACACAGCATCCCTTCTTCTACATGTCCCTCAAAAAGAATATTCCCAAAAACTGAGCAAAAGAACACTACCTGGTTTTACCTGACAAGGACTAAACAAGCCCAAATTAAAAAGCAGGTGACAAGCATCTGACCAAACATTAACGCACTGTGTTGGTAAATAGAAGTCAGAAGAGCTTCTGAAACGTTGGATTTCCAAATATGATCAGCACTGCCTTCTCTGCACTCCAGCCAAAGGCAGTGCCAGACTTTGCAATGAGCAGTTAAATTCACACCAAGCACTGCAGAAACACCACCTCTTTAACTGGGACGTGGTAAATGAGTGACACGTTTACATACAGCTGCTTTGAAGGTGTCCAACAGCAGAGGAGTAAAACAAAGACCAAATTGTCACTAATCTGAAGTGAGCAATTATAAAACAGGAATACAGTGCAAGCCAGCCTTTGGTACTTTATGATAATTCAAAACATGCCCACGATCCATTCAAAGAACTTTCGCTGAATTGAAGATATAAATAGTTTTGAATTATTATAGGCCTGATACAGGCACCCTATATTCAAGGGTTTCTTGGCAAATCAAGCAATACTTCAGGCATTGCTCTCTTGCAGAATCTAGCATAAGGTCCTTATTTTTTATTTTTTTTTCTTATAGCACTTTGGCTAGGATCAAGTTGAATTTCTTTCTGGGTTTAGTGGAACTACATTTTGGGTCAGAGTCCAATTGTACTGCAAAGCCAAGGCACGTGGGGGTCAATCCCCTGTGCTGGTTACCTTTTACAAACACGCTTTCCTTTTCAGTGAGCCGTATGTTCATATTCACTCACACCAAAATACAGATGATGAATGCCATTGCTGTTCTGATTTATCTTCATTTTCACCTACAGGTTTCACTGACATTAGGTGGAGAAACAAGCTCCAGCTACACAGAATTATGTAATTATTGGGAATCCTACATTTCAGAAAGGCTTGATATGCCAATAACATTTGGATGACTGCAAGAGGAGTATTATTTTGATACCTTTATACTGGACAAGATTCTGAACAGCTTGATTTAATTCTGAAGACAGCCCTGCTTTGAGTTGGAATTTGGACTAGACAACACAACCCACGAAAGTTCCTGTTCAACCTCTATTTTTTTCATGGCTTTATATGCATATTTTGTCATCCTAAATGCACCTCTAGTCCTCAAAATAATCTAACAAACTTGGTATTTCTTTTTCATCGCACATCAGCGCTTCCCAGTGGGATGCCTCATTCTCCACAAGAGAGATGGTCAAGCATGTGCCTTATAAAGGATACTTATAGAGGATTGCACACCCATTCAAACCTAAAATTTGGACTCTGGTGCCAATTAGACAATGCCTAATATATATAAGATTTTCTTTCTAGTCTTTGGTTGACAACAGCAGAATTCTCTTGGCTGTTCTTGTTGTTCAAGATTTTTTTAATTTTTTTTTAAAATTGAAATAGAACAATAAGATCCTGTCTATATATGAGTTAAATTCAGAGAACATGCCTTTTGGCTCAGTTTTTCTTTGGTATGACCAAGAACTGAATCCATACGAACATGCCACGTAAAAATATTCCAACCTAAACAGCTCTAAAGAGGCAAAAAATGTTGTAGCCAAGGACTTTTTGTTTTGTCCCCTACTCTGATTAAATTGAAATGAACTGTCACTTGCTATTCTGATCAGACCAGTAAGAGATTACCCTTCTAGGAAGAAGCAAAATTAGAGAAGGCAGCATAAGGTTTATGACTGTGAGCGCCTCATTTAGGATCTCTGTGTAGAAATTAAAAGCTGGCAAGGTGTTGTGTTGTTTCCATACCTAAGAATTAAATTCACCCCTAGAAGAAGGCTTTTACCAGCTCCTCATATGCAGTTTCAGAGGCAGGCAGGTAATCCAGCATCTTCTCCCAAAGTTAACAAAGCCATTAGGAACACCCCAATCAATTGTCCATCTACCAATCACTGATTAAAGGCAGGATACCAGAAACATCAGTTTAAATCAGAGCACTCCCAGTACAACAGCTGTATCTAATAGACCACCACAAGGCATAACCTGTCTCATTCAGCTCCCAGAATCACTCAGATAAGTTAGAAATTGGCTGCTCACCATGCTCAGGTGTCTGAACTCAGTCATGTATGCAATGAGATATACAAGTCTATCAGCCATAAAACATTTCAGTGCTCCATTTTATTGTTTTTTTTTATTATTAAATAATAATATTTAAAAATTACTAGTGTTAAATATTGAGCATTTTGTTGCCAGACAGAACAGTAAATACATATCCCACTTTAGGAGGAATTCTAGAGATCTAATGAAATATTAATTAGGACAGTTTCTAAAAGTCTTCTCTCCAATGCATCATCTAACCAGGATATGCAACTACACTTACTTTTGGAAACAATCTAAGTGACCTCAGCAGTAACAGTTCTCATGATTCTATTGGTTTGCACCATCTATGAGCTGGTTCCTGAAGTCATAAGTCTGGAGTTCTTATCATGATATCAATTTAATCTGACCATCATTACAGAACCAGTGCTTTAAGCACATTATTTTTCAACTAGTTGCTAAAATTCATAGCGGCAGCACAAAGCTTAACAAAGGTGAATCTCAAGCATCTGACTGCTAAAGAAAAGTAAACCCTGCCCCTATGAATTTATTCATTTCAATTCAATTACATAGTTCTAGAAACTGATGATTTTTTAACTTCTTGAAGTCAAGATTATGACAATTGTAATTTGTCTGCCTTGTAACCTCAGATTGTTGTCTTATGGACAGGCACACTGAGAAACATTCATGGCTGTATTTGGTCATCTTCTCTAAAAGATGACCAAGAATTGGGCCTGAAAATGAAGGGACTGAATTTCCAACAGAGCTCAACAATGGATAGTGAGTTCCTTTGGATATATATCCATAATGAGAATTTCTGTGTGCCAAGGGTTTTTTTACAATCCCCTCATGGAAAAGGGGCATAGAAGAGTTGCATTCCATACACTTCATTTAATGAAGCACCTTTTGTTTCAGAAATTTGGTTTCTGGGGTTTGTTTGGCATTTTTTTTGTGTCTTGTTTTCTTTTGTTGGTTTTTTTGTTGGTTTGGGGTTTTTGTTTGTTTTTTTGCATTCTAAAAATTATCTCAACTTACAAGGTTTCAAATCATTCTAGTGCGTGCCAGGTTAGAATAAAATAGTGTCTTAATCAGGGAGAATTCTACTACTAATTTTGTCTATAGACTGAATTGCCCATTTCTCTTCATCCTCCTTACAACTTCTCATGTAACACTAGATAATCAGAAACTTTGTCTAAACTACCTTGCCAGGGGAACCCAAATTTGCAGGTGCCATGACCAGGTACTGAGCTGACAGAATGAATGGTGTTGCCTCTCTCCTGCAAGCCCTTGGCACAGAGGACAAGTTCAGAAGAGAGAAGGGCTAGCAGGGCAAAGAGGAGAACAGCTGCCAAAGAAAGGGGTATTCAGGCAGCTCTCATGGGATCTGATGTCAGCAAAAACGGGCTCCTCAAGAAACTCTGGCCACATCCAGCACTATTTAGACCCTCTGAATCTCTCCCAGCTACTGAGCTAAGAAGTGAGAGAGAGCTGCCAGTGAGCCCCTGCGGAAATCTGCCATGAATGTCTGTTTCAAGAGACCGCTGGGCAGAGACTTTTCTCTGACTGACCACCCAGAAGAGCTCATCAAATCCCACTTTTGAAACATTCCTGTCAAATGCATTTTAATCTGATCGCTCTTGTGCATTTTATGATGCTCTAAATTTCTGGGTTTAATCTACTACAATTCTTTTATAATTGTTTGTGCAGTGACGCCTGACAGGGGATGCTTTATAAATAAATTGAATTTATGACTATTTATAACCTCTCTCTCTTGAAATTTCTTAGCACATAAATTGGTCCCACAGTTCAGTGTTCTAGGGGTTGGGGTCTCACTGTGCACATTCATACAAACACAACATACATGCATGAAAGAAAGAAAGGGAGAGAGAGATGGAGTGTGTATGTGTGTGTGACCTTTTCTTTCCATGAGTAACTTCAGAGCGTATTTAACATTCTGTTCACAGTGCTCATGGCAGACAGGAAAAACACAATTGAAGGGAATGAAAAATGAAAAGTCCTTGCAGTTTCTCCATCTCAGGCTCCATCTTTCCTTTCATGGGACAAAGGTTTTCAGGTTTCGTTTACTACCCCAAGTAAGTTTCTGTTCATTTACTTGCTGCTTGAGCAGACAGGACACATGAAATGAGGCAGCTATAAGGACCTTTGACAACCAGCACATAAAACTCATTTTATTTCCTTAATGGAAGGCTAATTGGTAATTAAAAATATGACTGTGACCTGTGCAGTACCCAGAGAATAGAAATTGACTTAATTTTAAACAGATAAAGCTCATGGGGCTGCAGCTCTGCAGAGTAGCAAGACTTCTGGGGAAGGAGAAGTGAAAGAAGTGCTTTAGTTTTTAACAGGTTTTGCTAATTTAGGGGGAAAAAACAACAACAAAACAAAACCAAACAAAACCAACAAAGAACTTTGCCAGTTCTTCTGTCCCTTGCTTGACTCCCAAGAGCCACTCTGCTGCACTGTAGTGGCTGCTGACGTTGAAACAGACTCAGGGGTAAGAAGCTGGAAAATGCAATCTGGACTTTTGCCTGGCCTCCCCCAGTCAAACTGGAGCATGTGTTTTCATTTTTTGTAAGACAAGCACACATTTTGTCTTCATATGTGTGTGTATTGTAGGGGTAAAGGGGCAAACTAATAATCCTACTGGATGCCACCACCTTCCATCCAGTTAGGCTGGGTCGAAGTGTCAAGTTGGTGTAACCTCAGCCTGCAGGACACAAGATCAACCTCACAGGGCGCGCAGCAGTGCTTGGGTGGGTGCAGACTAATGCAAGGTCATGTCATAACAAAATATTTGGGTTTGCTTCAAGCATGGATTTGGGAATGTTAAAAACATTTTTGCTCAGTAAAGATGTTTAAACACAAGGCTCTGTTATTTCTGCACTGAAGCTTTCTGAGAATTTCCCTTTACATACACTAGAGAGGAAGAATATTACACATAGACTACTTTAGGCTTTTCATTCTAATATTCAATTAAAAACAAGTTTTGAAATACTGGAGTTTCACAAATAATGCTTTGATTTTCACCGGGCCGAGGAGCAAACCAGCAGGAAGAAAAATTGAAAAAAGAACAGCTCCAAAATGGGTTAATACAGTCTAATGCATTTAATAAATTAAAAACAAGGAAGAAGGATTTCTAATTAAGTTCAGACACTAATAAGAAATGAAGATTGCACCCATGACACTTTTTGCAATTGAAAAGTCTATAAAGAACTATAGTGAACTACTTTTTCCTGTCAGGGGAGAAGGGAGGCATCCAGTGTACCTGTGTTTTCTTTCACTATGATAAACCCATAAAGGCAGTATTTACTCTCATGTAGATAAGAAAAAATACTAGAAGCTGGACAGTGAGAGGTCAGGAATGTTATTAGTACCCTATAATGCCCTTCAATAAAACTGATTAGCTTCTGGAGAGTTTACAAAGTCTTCCTACATTCCCTGACTTCAGGGATGGCCCTGTCTGCAGCATCTATTGCAGTCTGTGGGATCTCTGTCTAAAGGGAAAATTAG
>VXAU01002153.1:2218401-2277265 GCA_013399695.1 Formicarius rufipectus
GGAAGATATCTATATCCCACCCACAACCAGAATTCCCTTTCATCAGCATCAGTACAATCCCTACAACACCCATCACTTGGGGCTGGGGGGCCCTCCCGGTGAAATGATCTCCAAGAACTCTGCCAGATTCCCTCTCCATCACACACGTTCCTGCTCCGGGTTGGCAAGTGTTCTGCCAAATGGACTTGGATTGCAAAGATTTTGTGTTCACTTGGTGAAAATAAGATGTTACACGCTGTTTACACTCACTCTGTTCCCAAGGCACCCTTTCTCTTCAATCACCCCCAGGCTCGAAGCAAACAGAATTCGTATTGATCTGTCTGAAAATTATTTTTAATGCTATTAATGTTTACAGGCTGCTGTAATGGATGGCTTCCAAGATCCCCAGCCTGACTAGCTGCTCTGACTGATCTGTAACACACTAAACCCATCACTTCTGCCTTGCTGCTGGCCACGACCCAGCTCACAGCGCAGAAATAAAAGACAGCCGACGCCTGTACTTGAACTTTGATGGAGTGCAAGTGTTTTCTGGTGCTTGGCATATATTTCTCGTGGCCCCACAGGCTGCACAGTGTCACCACATGACATTTTATAGGGTTTTAACCCCCCCCATTCCCCTACTCTGCTTTCTGTACATTTTAGGTCACACTCTTTCCTACCAGTGCAAAAGTGGCAGGAGTTGGATGAACTCCTGGATGCCATTTTAAGACAATTATTCTTCTATCATATTACCTCCCAGTCAAGCATGCAGCAATTACTGTGCTTAACTGAAAACTACCACATTACATTCAAAAACATAAAATCAAAATAGATATTGAATACTGCAAATAGTAATACCTTAAATGACTGGAATTTCAGGCAAAGCTTTTAAAAAATATTGTAGAATAAGCTTAGGCTCAGAAAGACAGAAGGTTAAATATACAAATTTGACAAACATAATTTAAAATCTGTTCCTTGAGAATTTTCATAAAGTCCTTATTTGAATATAATTCCCACCAACTCCTAGAAGGACTACATGAGGAAGAACTGAGTAAAAACCAAGATTTGGCCTAGTCATACTAAAAATATTCTATAGTACCAAATTGCACAGACTTGGAGGATTTTAGTATTTTCTTTTACTTGTCTAGAAACTGTGCCAGAGGTAGTGCTATACTAATGTTTGAGCTCAATGGTTGAATTGATTAAAAACTATAATTAAATTGGATAAGTTATTATTTACAGAACAGCAAAAAGGGTGTTAAAACATAAAAATAGCAACAATTAATTTTGATATTGCTACTTTATTCTGTTTTGACTGTCTTTGGTATGGTTAGTAACACAGAAGGAAGGAGAACGAGCTTTGCAGGTAATAAGCATTTCTCAGTCCACAGTTTATTCTGATTCTTTGACTGACTGCAAGAACAAACAAAGCAACCTAAAATTTGCTCATAGAATACTTTATGAATGGGAAAGGAGAGGATGATCAAATTTTTGCAAACACTTGTGTTTTCTGTTGAAGTCTTTTCCTTTAAGCCAAGCAGTCTGAACTGAAATTTTCCAAAACAGAGGTTTGTTGTTGTTGTTGTTTGGGGGTTTTTTTGGTTGTTTTGTTGTTGTTCTGTTTTTTTGTTTGTTTGTTTTGGTGCCTAACCATTTATTCCTTATAGGATCCATAAAAATGTAGAAAAACATTCGTAGGACAGCATATCATAAGGAGTTTTCTCAAGCCTCCAAGTGTGACTCCAGAAACTACTCTCCACAACTTTATCTTCCACCCATGTCTGTCACTTACATGTCCCATTTCACTCTCCTGTGCTGTCTCACTCTGCTTTATTTCAAACACAATTTGTTTTCAGAAAGAGATGAAAAAAAAATAAGCAAGGAAGTCTATGAAACCACTGGCCTATGGCATATGCAGTAAAATAAAGTAATTGAGAGAAATTCTTTAATTTTAATTGTCTTCCTTTCTGCAATCCTTCCCTTCATGAAAAGTTCAATTACAAAGAACCAGTGCTCTTAAATTCACTGTGCTATATTATGTTTAGTTGGGCTGTACACAGAAAAAGAACACGACAGTGAAATCGCTTGTATAGCTTGCCAGATGTAAATCTAGTAGGGCTGAATATCCCACAAGTCTTCTGGAGCTGACTGAAAGGATGAGATTGTCAGGGATAAGTTTGTCTCATCATCTAAGTGCTTTAGATCTTCAGAAAAGGCTGCAGGGGTTACAGTCAATCACACTCTGAATATGACTCAATGTCATGCTATTGCAAAACAAAAAAAGCAAACAACGTGCTGGGATGTGTAAACAAACGTACAAGCCACAAGAAAAATTCCTTCTGCTATACACAGCAGGGGTAAAAGTGTTGCTGAAATTCTGTGAATGAAGGAATACATAAACAGACAGGAGATGGACCAAGAGAGAGCAACAATCTTCTGAAGTGCACAAAAACGACCTGAGAGGAAAAACTCTGCTGAGACTTTCAGCATAGAGAAGGTAAGACAAGACTCTAGACTGCAGCAGAGGGGCAGTGAATAACCTGCTTGCCTGTATTCACTTTGGATATGGTAGGAATTAGTGGCTTTGCACTGGTCAAAGGAACATTCAGGATGGACATTGAGGAAACCTTTCCTTGGGATGCTGGTACTGATGAAAGAGCCGTGACAGAGTACACTGGCTGGGAAGTTACAGCCTTTAAATCACTAAAGGTTAAATCCTTCTGTGGGTTAGAATGACTCCATGGCCAACCCAGGGTGTCTTCTAGCCATAGTTTTTGTATTCCTGAGGCTCTAATAGATGTCCATGGCCTCAAGATCCAGCCAGATTTCTCTCACCAGGGAGGCAGCTGCCTGTTGGTTTGGAACAGAGAGACACCAGGAGACAGTCCTTTTCTAGTCATGAGTGAAAAGCCTTTCAAAATGTTTTTGACACCCATGCAGCTAAGGCAGATCTAGGCAAGAAATCTACTAGTCATTTGGGATTTCAAGGAATGCCTCCATATGTCATCATTTGAAAAAAGAGCTCAATAGCTCTCTTGGGAGAAACAGAATTCAGGCTTCTCCCAGGGGCTGATCTGTTTAGAAATGTCATTGCAATCAAGCAGGAACAGAGTAAGTTTTTCTGTTCTTGTGGTGCAGTTTCAGTGTTTTCTAAGACTATGTTGTGGAGTCCAAGTTAGGAGGAGGGATTTTCCCCTCCCTGAGAAGAATCTCAAGCACTATCATTCTGACAGATCCTCATCGAAGATGGTGATATTTAAAGCAGATATTTCCCTTCCTCAGTGGATCTGCCTCTGAAGGGCATTTGGGCACATGACCTTGTAAATGTTTAGTCTTCTTTTGATCTCTTTTGCTTAGGGTCCTCAGAGCCCCTGCAACAGAAACCTATGAGCTTTGCTGAGCATATTTGTAATTAATCCTGGACTTAGAGAAATATGAGGATTAATGTCTTTACATCTCTGGAGCAACATTGGAGTTTCCTTGTTACACCAGCAAAGAAGGAGTCAGTGTTTGCTGAGTATCTGGCTTAGGTCACTGAACCTACTGATTTCCATAGATCAGAGACGTCTTCAAAGCAATACTACTTGCTTGAATAAATACAGTCTCCTTCATCTAAAGGTCTAGACTTCACCAAGAGTAATGAATGAATTAAAATATAAATCATACCCCATGGGCAAAAGAGAATCTGCCTCCATTTCACAATTGAGAAATACATAGGATAAAGGTATTTGAATATCTGAGGTCTTCCAGTTTCTAAGTACCCATTTTAGGACAATGATAGCCTGATTAATTTTTTTTTTTTTTTTCAGAGACACCAAGTGGTTTGTTGACTAATTGGAGTGATGATGCCTCTAGGGATGGGAGCTTGGCACAGCGACTTGACTGATTTAACCAACTAACAAGCTAATAGCAGTTTACAGAAGATAAACCTCTGACAAGCATGAAAAGACCTTGTCTAAATGTTTAGAAATTGTTGATTAATTCCTGGTGGATGAAAACGGAGATGTTGCTGTCTCTGCCCTTCTTTGTTGCTTACACTCCACCTTCTTCCTCATGTTTCTGCTGTTTTTCTAACCTTTTGTCTCTTTTTGTTGCTCAGTTTTGCTCTCCACTTTTCTTTTTGTATACAGGGATTTCCAGAGGTTCAGCTGAAAGTGCAGGTCTCTGGATCTCCATCTCCAAAACACAAGCTGCTCAAACCTGAGGGACAAGTTGAGAAATTGGACCTACTTCATTACCACTTTATGGCAAAATCAGGAGTGGGATGGTGGAATCCTGGGTGGATCCTTTACTATTCCACTTTACATCATAGGTATGGTGTACATACCATGCAAAGCTTGTGAGGTGCCAAATAAACTTCATTATTCAAGAAAAATACTTTTTTACTCACTTTGGTCAACTACTCTAATATATAGTACTCTAGCAACGCCCATTATTTGGTGACATTTTAATGCTAATATCAAAACAATCCCAAGACATCACAAATGCAACAGCAACCAATGGGGACCCAGAAACACCAAAATTCCCTCTCAGCAAGAAAATTACATCGTAACAAGAAGCTGCCAAAAACAGTTCAGCTGCCTTTTGTTGTGACATGCTTAAAAGGAGGGAGAATACGTGATATATCACAGCAGGATGAATTCATTGTGCTGCAGCTGGTATGTACTTTCATTTCCTTAAAGTCCACTGGTGTTTAACCCACTGCTGATGGCTGACTGGGGTGCAGGAGGCTGCATGTACACGTGCCAGAAAAGGAGTTGCAATGCCAGTTGCCAGTGTCCTAATGAAGTTGAGTTAGACCCTGTGCATCATCCTGCTGCTCCTCCTACCTGTTGCTGTGATGTTTTTTACTTTTCCTGCAGAACCAAATCATCCCTTGCAAAACTGTTATTCAGTTTGACTAAAATATTACCCAACAGGATGTACTCTACAGCACTGCAACAAAGTAATGCAGTAGGCTTCTGCTCTTTAAAATGCAGAGCAAAAACCAATCATATAAAGATATCTGGGCCTACTGAGTGCACAACAAGGTGTACATCTCTAGGCCTCGCCTGTAAAATAGGCACCTTATAGCTCACTGCCATGACACTCCTCCTTAAAGGTAGAATTCAGAAGAATTGGTGCTATGGGTAGATTGGTGAAAATGGAGCTTTGAGATCAAATTCTGAGGAGATCATAAACTAAAGGAGACAATATTGCCTTTCTGTTGACAGTAAGCATTCCTCGCTAACATAAACTCACCACACTCCTTACAAACCTGCACTGCTATGCTTTCGGTAAGACTGGTGCACTGGGGCATTGCAGTGTGAGCAAGGAACACCTTCACAAGCAGGGAGATGTCAGGCCCTCTAATAACCAGTGATAGGTGCAGCAAACAGACCGGGAGCAGCCCAGCAAGAGGGATGTGGTGTTGCTCCAGCCCCAGCTGTGCCCTCAATGCCCTTCCCTTCACCAGCGCACCTACTTTGCCTTAGAGTCTTTAAAACAATCTTTATATGTGTGTGTTTTACCAGGGAGTAATTTCTGAGAGGACCGTTGCAGTTTTAGCAGTTATTCATAACTGTTTAAGAGTATGGTGCTGTTTAGGGAGAAAAAGATCCCAAGAGTAACAGGAACTACTCATCTCTGATTTTCACTCTTTGAAATTCAGACTGTTTAGGAAGGGGAGAAAAAAAGTGCTGTCACATATACAAGCCTATGAGCATCAATGTATTTTAATGGATGCATTTTGCTCTTATATCTAGCCTCTAAGCAAGACTTGAAAATGTACCACATCATCTGTATTTCTCTGTAGCCCAAAATCCCAAGTCTCCTTTGGAAACTTTCCTTTCAGAACAATTTAACATGATGTGATATTAACATCCCAACATTTTTTCCCTCATGAATTAGAAGTGTCATTCTCTCTGGACTAATTTCTGCTAGATAAATACAGCCTACCTTGATGAGAGAAATTCCCATGTTCTGCACTCCTTTTTACTGGTGAGGCTTTCTTTACTTTGTACCCTGAGCTCTTTAGTGACTTTGCCTCATTTAAAAGCTGTATCTCTGCTCAACATGCCTGCATTCCTGTGGAGAATTGCTTAATCCCTCTGTATACTCCCCATCTGCCTGCAAGGAACACAGAGCATTCCCAGACCTTTAAATGAAGGCGACACAAAAATCTACTTTCTTTTATTAATGGGGGGGGAGGTGAGAAAAAAGAAACAAACCAAAGCAAAAACCCCCTAACAAAAATACCCAAACATCCCCCCTTTCCAAGATCCCTCTTTTTGGTATNCAGCTGATTGGTTGTTAACTGCCATGACATATGAGTCATGCAGGATCTAGGACACAGGATGCGTTCAGAGTTGCTTAATCATGTTCTAATACTTAACATGCACACTTGTTTACTAGGTAAGGGTTGTGCATTGTGTTTACATTGTGCTATGTTAATTTGGGATGTTAAAGCTAGAATGCACAGAGAATGATAAACAAAAAATGATACAGGCAAACAAAGAGGAAGAAAGAAAATATAAACCAAAGCAAAATGAGAAACAGACTTCCAGAGCATGGGAAGAAAGAATTCCCATTCCAATTTTTCTGTTGGGGCACTTGGCGGGTCTTCTCTCAGTTATACCAATTTAAGTTCAGGATAACTTCCTGTTCATGGTGCATGTCTAGTTTTACCCTAAAAGCAGCCAACCCCTCCTCACCTCAAGTTTTTCTCAAAAATACCTACCTCCCAAATGCCACTAAATCTCCTTCAGTATATGGTGAAAGCCATGTGCACACCAAACAATGACTTTTGCTGCCTATTTTGAAGTGTTGACATCTGCCTTCAGTCACTTAAGAAAAAGGACATCCTATATTCCTCCCCCCCAAAAATTGTTTTTTCCTTTCCCCCTCTCATTACAGCATCTATTTCTCTGTCAGCACATCAGACAGCTTTCAAAAGAGCACAGAGAAACAAGCCAAGCTGTCTCAAGGTGAAGCAGATGATTGCAGCACTGTGTTCAGTGGTGGGGCATGAATGTTGATGAAAACACAGTTTGGCCTGAGGGTTCCACTCTAAAGAGTGAGTACTTTTTTCATGGGTAAAAATCAATAAATATCTAAAAAAGATGACTTGGCTGTGAAACTTATCCAGGAACAACAAAGCTACATAGGCAAGATAGAAGAAGAGAACAGTAATAAGATTTGCTTAATATAAGTAAGGACATTTGAACTCAGAATACTTAAGGAAGGTAAGGAATATGCAAAAAGGAAAAAAAAAAAAGTGCTACTTGGCTAACTTCTCCAGGAAGCATTTGACAGCTGAACACAGTTTTGAAAGGCCTGAAGGCAGTTTACTGCAGGGATTGAGTTAAGGCAGCTTTGCATGAGAGAGGACAATGGCATTCTGCAACACACAGAGGACAGATGCCTATTTTAAGGAGGTGGTTTGCTGTCTCCAGAGACCCTTGGTGTGCATACAAGACAACATGGAGGACTGCAACAAGAGCAGTCACAGAAACAGTGCTTAACTTGGAAACTGTTTTACAAATTAATTGCTTGTTACTTCGATTCTTCTTTGTTTTTCTTCCTCACACTTGATGGCTTTTGTCTCTGGTCCTCCTACCTGTGATTTCTCCCATTTTCATCCCACTTTATTACCTGTATTTAGATACCTTTTTTATTTTTTTTTAAACTTCTGTCACACTCTGTCAGAGTTCCCAGGTTCCTGATAAAATACTGTAAGCACCTTAAAGTAATGTTGATTTTAATCCCTAGACTCTTTCTTTCATGGAAGCTTAGAAGAAAAAGGTGTTCCTTGGGAGTCATCAGATGCTGTCAATGAAGCATGAAACGTCCAAACAAGACAGCACCAGGAAGCATAAGTTACAGAGCCAGACTCAGTCTGGGGGAAAACAAATGGTCTGAGGATCAGTGGTACCCTGTCTCTTCCTTAAAAGCATGCAGGAACCGACTTCTGGTGCCTCACAGCTCATTTCTAGTTCCCTTCTCATGACTTGCAGTGAAATGACAGGATGGCATCATGCTACTGTCCAAGGGTTTTGAACAGAGAGTATAAATGACAACTCAATATTCCCTACAGTTGGTCTAGACCTTTGAAGGCAAGAGCTGCTAAACTTCTACATCTGTGTTATGGACAAAATGACTGCCTAGCACCTCCCAGAAAACCCCCAAATCCCATAACCACATTTCCCTATGCTATTACCAGTCCTGCAGTGGATACAACAGTGACTCAGAGACAACATTTCAAAAGCCACCCATCCAAATTTTCGCTTTTCTGTCTGTATCAAAGTACCATCAACGTTTCCTGAGCTATTCAGTAGCTCTCACTATCTTGCATGGAAAAAGACAGAGAGCTGGTATTTTCCAAGTAAGCAAAGAGCTCTACACACAAGATTTTACAATGATTTTTGTTTGCGGCAGATATGCATGTTATGCCTTTTAATCCTCATTCATCCCCAATTTCCAGTAGCAGCCCAAAACTGATCCACTTGGTCTTCAATCCAGTTGTTCACCTGTCTGTCCAGAAACTGCTTCTTGCTGGCTGCTCTGGGTAAGACAGATCAATTCTGCAGGGTTCCCTCATGTCCAGTCCCTATTCATAGGCTTCATTTCTGTTTTGTTGGGTTTTTTATCCCCTTTTCTTACCTTTAGCCACCAATCACTTTTCTTGTTATGTGGTCTTTAAAAAAAAATAAAAATGTGCAATTCCCCTCCAAACATTACAAACACCTCAGTGACATAGCAAAAGAGCTAAAATACAGAGTGGTGAAGATATCACTTCAATTTACTGCCCAATTCAAGTTATCAAGGCCCAAACACTTCACACAGTTCTCTCAGAACACAGAATCCAAAGGGGATAAAACTCGTACCTCATCTCTTCAATACCTGTTCAGAAGTGTTACCATTTCAGTACATCACAAGTGATCATAAAAACACCAGCATCTCCAACACAAAAACACAAAAGAGCCTTATAAAAAATGTTTAGATTTAAGGGAGGAAAGGTAACCAGTAGATCTATGTCCTCTGCCAATATATTAAAGGAAAAGGATTTAAGCATACTGATTTACAACACTGGAAAAGAATTAATCTGACTCATACAATTACTAAAGGGCATTTGTCTCCATAACCCAGTAGGCAACTTCATTTTTCATCCTGTTGAACAATATTTCCAACTTTTTCCTTCTTTTCCTGGCTAACAAATAGCCTTTTAACCTTGTTGTTTTTTAACTGTTATTCAAGTAAAAAAAACCAAAAAAACACAAAAAAACCAAAACCAAACAAAACAAAACTCAGAAAAACAAACAAACAGAAAAGACAAATAGTAAATAACCAGAATATCTATGTAGTTTATTTGCCATATGGGATAGATTACAGAGGGAAGATGATGAAATCCTATCAATCTAATCCCCATAGGGAAAGTGGTGAGAAATTTTACTGTCTTGAAGTCAAAAGACAACACTCAGGTACAAGAATGGCAAGGGTGGTGCAAACACTAAAAAGATGCAGAAATTAAAGACTGTCACTTATCTTTGGTATGCCTTCGGAACTGTAATTTCAACCTACATAATATGGATCTACAAGAAGGCTGAGAGGAACTTTATACATGGGTATGTAGTGATAGGATGAGGGGATGTCTTGGTTTTAGTAGCCAGGGTCAGTTTCTCACTGTGTGTGTATTCTAAACCCTCTATGTCATTTTTCTCATGAACTGCTCACAATGGCCCATTTGCAGCAGCTGCCCAGGGCACACCCGACCCCTCAGGCTACAAGCTGGGTGGTTAGGAACTTCTGTGAGATAAGGAAGTTTTCGTGCCTTCACACCCACCTGAGGGGTCATGTCTGCTAATGGGCCCATCAGGGATGCCAAAAAATATGCCTCTGTTTACCTCACAGAGTAAATCACCCATTGTGAAACTCTCCACCCTGAGGGAGGGACTGGGCATTCCCATCTGAGGCCAAGCGGATATAAGCTTGGAGTTTTTGGACTGGGAGGTCTCTTTAGATCCAGAGGAGGAGCAGAGCCTCGACCAGACTGAGACTACCATCAGACTGCAACCATCATTTTCACCAGCAGGTTCCTTCCTTTCTTCTTACTTTTAATTCAGGGGGGGCCGTGTGTTGTTCAGCACAGGGGTTGGTGAGCTTCATTCTGCTCGTGCCCTGCTGTGCTGGGCTGTACATTTGTTTTTTGTGGCACACACAATTTTTTTCCTTCCGTATCAGTGTATTTTGTGATCTCTTATTAAATTGTTATTCTGACTTCTTATCCCATTCTGAGTTGGATTCATTTCTCCTGCTGGTTTAACTCTAAACCAGCATAGGAGGGAATGGCTTTAAACTGAAAGAAGGCAGGTTTTGATTAGATATTTGAAGAAATTCTATACTATGATGGTGGTGAGACACTGGAACAGGTTGCCCAGAGAAACTGTGGATGCCCCAGCCCTGGAAGGCCAGGTTGGATAGTGCTCTGAACAACCTGGTCTAGTGGAAGGTGTCCTGGCCCATGGCAGGAGGTTGGAATTAAGTAATCTCTAAGGTCCCTTCCAAATCAAACCATTCTATAATTCTACAAAAATTTGAAGTCAGTGGAGCTCCTGAAATCAAAAGAAGTGTTCTTTAAGAATGTTTAGAGTACCTGAATGAACAAATTTGTCTACATGAAATTAAATGACAGCAGGAGTTTGCTGGTTTGACTGGATATGAGAAGCAGAGTGATTAAAAACTCAGCATTGAAACTCAGTCACAAGGGAGAGGTGACTTTTTTTTTAACCAGTTCTTATCAATTTGGAGAAAAGAAAAATTGTAGTTCCACTCTAATCACCTCTTTAAGCAAAACATCAAGATCCTTCATAACCTCAGAGATTTATCAAGTTATTTTAAAAAGGAAGGAGAGGGATGTTGGGTATTTATTCTGTCTCAGAGTACTGAGTGAAGGCTCAGCAACGGTTTACATGGGTCACTCTGCCCACAGAAGCACTGAATTAGGGCAACTACTCTGTCTACAGCTGAAAGGGGCTCTGAAAGGCTGGGGGTTTTTTGAGTAGCTCTTCTTCAGGCCCACTCAAAAGCTCCACAGAATTTTGGGATTTGTTGCTTACAGCTGGGCATTCAACAGTGAAAACTCAGATCTACATGATCCACCTAAATCATAAAGAGTGAGGTGAGGCTTTTGGAGGGCACAACCCGGAACCCCTGCCAGTCCCTGTTCTGCCAACGCCACCTGCAACACGCACTGCACAAGTGCTGAGAAAGGGGTGAACATCTTCTCACATGGGGTCTTCTCCCAGCAAAGCAAACACACTGGTTGGCTTCAACCTGCAGAAATTGTCAAGTTAATTATTGCTGCTGCTCTTATTATTTTGCACTCATCTCCCCTGTAACGATTCACCAGCTTCCTTGAAGAAAGAAATGTTTCTGTGGGTAATGATTTCACTGCTTTTCCTCCTCTGCCCGCCTCTCCATCGCGCTTTTATATTGAATAATCATTTATATGGTCGTTTAATTAGCTAATTATGAACATGTTCGAGTATTTTAAAAGAGGAAGAATCATTGTTTACTTGCTAGCAATTAAGTGGGTAGCATTTGATTTTGGTGTTGGAAAATTTATTAATATTATTTTTCTGGGTGGCAGTACCAAATATTAAAAACATAATTATTTGCTTATATCTTGGTACACTGAAAGGGGAAGTAAATTTCCATGATTGTAGGTTTTGGGCTTCTGGTGGATTATCAGTATAACTGATATGGATGTGCTTATTAGGAGATAGAAAGAGCAGTCTGGAAAGGGACACTAGTTACAGACACGAAGACACCCTGCATTTTAAAGGCTTTGCAGAACACTGAACTCACCTGTCTGCCATCAAAGCCAGCACAAAGTGCTTCAAACTCCCTCCTCCCCCCTCAACTGGGTCTCCCATGGTCCTTGTGATCTGTATGCAGTAGCCGTGTTTGAAAGTCTCCATCCATGTTGTGAGTCCAAGAGAAGCTCTGTGCCCAGGAAGGCTCTGCTTGATTGTTTTGACACCAACAAACAGGACAGGGTGCCAGAAAACAGCAGCAGGCCCAAGTGGAAGGAATAAGCAGGAGCAGTGGGGCCATAGACACAGAGCCCCTCTCCCTTCAGCATGATCCTGGGAGAGGGAGGCAGTTCTGCTCTGCCACGAATGGCAACTGATCAGATTTATGTAATCCCAGTAAGATGTTTGTGGTTTTTTTTTTTTGGAATTCACAGACTATGGAGCAGGTCTAGAGGAAAACACGAGCCTGGTCAAGATGTACCTCTGAGTACTGCTAAAAGCTTCCCAGGATCAGGTTCCTGCTTGTGACACTCACCCTTCCCTTTCAGTGGGAGAGAGCATGGAATGAGATGAATGATGCAGAAACAACACAGTAAAGAAGACTTTGGCCTCCTCATTTTACCCCATTTCTTAATTTGAGAAACACAGATCACTCGGACATCCCAGCTTAATTGAGCATGGTTTTAAGACCTCCGTTTGCCAGTTGCAGGGTCAGCAGAGAAGACAGGACAGGAATATTTAGTCTTTGCTAATGCAAAAGGACTAAAACATGTAGTGCATTGACTCAGGGTAAAAGAAGCAACACATTCCTGCCAGACTACTTTATGCAACAGCTCCTAGAAAGGAGAGATGCCTGTAGGAGATCTACAGTTCAGTTCATTCCCAAAGGCTGACTTGTATTCCCAAGAGAGAGAAAACCAGCACAGCTCCTACAGTTTTCATTAGCACTGCTTCCAGCTTCATTAATGGATAAGAAGGATAAATTCTTTTTTAAAAAAACCAAACAAATCTGTCTTGTAATGTGTCCTCTGTTTTTGTTCCTTTTCCAGCAAATTTTAAGGGAGATCATAAATCAGCTCTTCACACTCCATTTGCACTCTCATACAGTGCTCATTGCTGTTTTCAAATATATTTTTTCTAAGAACTTTGAATATATTTCAAACTAGTACATACTATAACTAACAGCACATAAATACACAAATCCTGAATTTGCCTTAAAAGGGCCTATTAAGAACAGCAGAACTGTGTTTATAGATGTCTTCCTTTGATTTATAGTTTTTGAGGCTTTACTACTCATTTCCAAACTTTACTACAAAAACCATGCTGGCTAGAATTTTAATGTTTTTCAAAGCAAAGCTGAAAGTAATATAACTGCAGAAGACTGGGCTACCACAAAATAACCAACTACTTGAAACTCAAGGTAAAATTGTGGGATTTAGCAAAATATGCAGCTTAGACTAAGCCCTCCGGAATCCATCCAAACCCAGTTCCTCTTCCCAAAGGTCCCAAAAATCAAATCCATCTTGCAATGTGAACTGAAGGTCATTAGAGATGGGTCCAGCTGCACCAGCAGGGGAGTGACTCCTGGAGTCAAGGACCTGGGCTAAATATAACTGGCCATCAGCTTCATCCTGCCTTAACCTTGAGGCTATTAGCAGAGCATTCCAGTGATTTTCAAGTGCCTTGATATCACGTGAGAAGAAAGTTGCTCTCAGGTATTCATATCACTGCCATTCACAGCTTCACAGTTTATTAATGACATACGTGCAGTGAACTCCCATGTATGAGCCTCAAACTTCCATGTCCTCACACCACTTTCTCACAAGTAGGATTTTTTTAAACTTGAGTGGAGTTACAAATTGAGAGCAGAGTCCATTCCAACATCTCATGGTTAATTAATAACTTGGCTGTATGAACATTTTATTGCCTAAACACTTTTAAAATGTAGTTTATATAAATTTTCATAATCTAATTATCAATAATTGGTCTTCCCTCAGCCGTACGAACATCTGAACTGACTAATTAATATTAAAAGCTAATACTTTATCAAACATCTTGAGGTCATATATCACCAAGATCTACAGCACTGGGACAGCTGCTAAAGTATGTGAAACACATAGGCGTACATCCAATAATTTGGAGTTATGTTCACTGAAGGGCTGGTCAGACTGCAGAACCAGAAAGGACTGCTGTAAGACTACAGCTGGAGCTTGGTCCACAGTCGGGGTAAAACCCTACAAAATTTCAGATTCCTTGGAATCAAATAATGACATCTATGCAGAACCTCTGGTGTCTGCAGACTCATTGCATTTTAAGTCAGGTACACCACCTGTAGTGCTTGAAAAATCACTTTGGAGCAAGAGAACGCATTGTAAACTGTCTCTCAACTATGTGTGCTCAAGAGCCAAGGAGAATCTTATGTTTCATGATATAAACTTTCAAAAGCATCACCTTCATTAGGAAAATTTCTTATTATAGCTAATCAATATAGCCACAGTGCCCCTCATGTTTCAGCCCAGGTGTTACAGTCATTATGACTCAAGATTTGTAGATTCACTTAAATTTGATTTCTCGCAGATATTAACTTAGAAACTAAGGAAAAAAAAATCCAGAATGCCCCATTAACCATTGTTTTTCAGCCTCAAAACCACAAGAGAATGTGTTGCTGAGCACAGATGCCCCACAAATGCTTTATATAAAACTTAGATTTCTGTTCTTATTGTTGACAAAGGGCAGGAAAGAATGAGGGAGCAAGGGGAGGTGGGATGCCATCAGAGATGAACAGAGAAGAAAGATGTGCTCGGTTTTTCACCACTAGACTTGAAGGAATCCCATTTTTCTCATTTGATGGTTAATACCATAAAGAGACATGCACTTCTTATCTTGGCAGAAGCAAAGCTACTAATGGCACAGACAGGAAAGTCAGAAAAATTTTAACAGTTGCAGATGAAGAAATAGGGCTGAGCTCTACGGCATATTCTCTCCTGCAATGTCCAGTCTACTTTTATTATGCTTACATTATGCAGATGGAGCTTCCACTATTTGATTTCCAAGCCTCTTGTACAAGCCAGGCAGCCTCACCGTTAGAATGTTTCCTAACAATTCAGTCAGCATTTTATTTGTCAAATACTGTTAGTTTTCACTCCATCTTCTTCTACCAAATGAGCTTCCAAGCACAAGGAGTTATCTTTTTAGTCTGTTGGGGATGTGGTTCAGAAGTGTTGCTTTTTCTCTGCACTAGGAAATCAACACTTTTTTATTCAGGGCTTAAGAGCAAAAAGAAGTCTACCAAAATAGGACCAGAGGTGTTTTAAACCAGGGCGGGAAAGGGAGGACAGAAGCATCCCTAGAGTATAAAAAGTAGAAATGAGACTGAAAAGTGAATTAGGCTCAAATAAAGGCACCTTGATTCAAATTACATAATGACACATTGCAACAGCATTAGAGATGTGCTCCTGCGATGTCTCAGCAGAAGTCACCATTGCTTCACCACTACAGCATTGCTTCCTGCAAAATAACTCTGTAGCAGAAACGGATATTATGCTGGATGCACTAAAATCCCCAAACAAGTGTTCATGCAGGCCAGCTACAACCCACAGAGCGTTATCAGCTCTGTGGGCCAGCCCATGACTTATCAGCCTGGTAGGTGACAGTGGTAGGTGACAGCAAACAGCACAGGTGATCCCAGGCTGCTCAGAGCCACAGCTCACCTCCCCACAGGGAGACAGAATGGCATTCCAAGGGAAGGTCTCTGTTCTGCCCCAGCAGCAGGGCTGCCAGATTGCATTTTGGCTCAAGGTTCATCAGCTGGTGTAATAATGAAATCAACAACAGGATAAGCAGGACCCAAACAAACACAAGTGGTTTTGCTGCTGCAGCTGGAGGAAAGCTAAGCACCCTCCAAGCCAGGGCGCTGCAATCAAGACAGGATGGAAGAGCAGCCTGGATCCAGCATATAAGGCTTCATCACTGGGCTATAACCAAATTGTCTTCTGGTTCCCCCCTTGTCCCTAAGCTTGGATTTCCCTCCCAGGGAAAGGTCACATGCCTTCAGGCATAAGCATTTGGAAGCAGCCAGGAGATACATTTAGATCTAAATAGTGCAAAGCACACTTGGACCTCACTGTTTATAACTGGAGTGAACACAAGGATGGATATGCATTAAGCAGTGCCCTGAGGACTGGGATTCTGCCCAGTGCACCTCCCTTCTCCCTCCCATTCCCAAAAGAACAAGAGTCCTTGGGATCAAGGCCTGTTGTGCAGTCTGGAGTGGTGGTTCCTCTAGAAGGTGTTTCTCTTTACTGACGAACGCTAAGAACTTACTGTTTTGGGCTATTCTAAGTGGAAAATAGATGAAGCTGCAAATGGAGCCTGTTAACATGTACAAGTTGTGTTAATGTACAAGGATTTTTTAACTATAAATTGTCTTTATCTGTAGATAAGTGCATTGACCTTTTCTTCTAAAGCCTGCTCTTCAAAGACTGCAGAAGACTGGGCCTGGAGAAGACAAATGACATTCTCTGAGGTGGGCAATAGGAACATTTCAACATTTTAATCCATCTCAGCTACACTCACCTCACAGCTTGTACAAAAAGGACAAAAGATACTCAGACCATAAAAGATGCAGCTGTCAGCCATAAATTGATATTAAATCTGTTTAGTTTGGAACCATAAGACTGGAGTTGGAGAAAGTCATCCAACTAACCACTGTGATTTGGAGACTGCTATTACTGGATTGGAAGGAGATTAAAAAGGGGCAGAGCTCATTTATTTGGTTTGTCTTTAGCCTCTCCAAGATGAACTGTTTTGGATACTCAGTCATCAAAGGAAGCAAGAAGCTGGATTTCAAGTCATTATGGCTTCCACATGAGGGGTAAAAATGAACCAGAGATAATTATGTGTCATTTGCACACTAAAGGGGGACTAAGTTCAGTGACATGGAATTTGGGGAATTCCATCAAAGCAGTGCCATTTTCCATAAGCTGAGGCATCTTGCACACAACTCTGAAAATGGGTTTTGCCTTGGGGTTAAGGTTTACTTTGTTTTCAGCTGAAACACTGATTGTGGGTTTTCAAGCTTCAAAGAAGACTGTGGAGTCCCACATGTGAGGACTTTCTTAATCTAAGGACTTAGGTCTGATGGTCTCGCACTCCATGGCTGCATTTTCTGAAGTCCTTCTGTGCAAGCAGGCATCCTCACTGTCTCACCAACTTCAGGAGGTACTTTGGTGGCACTCATAGGTAAAAACTGCATTGGGGGATCTGGAGTCTCTGGATTAACACTCTGGGGCTGTCAGAGCTGATGAGCTCAGTTCCCAAGGTGGCCTGGCTGCAAGTACATGTCTGTTCTCTCGAAAATCACAAACACGCACACTCACACCAACATTTTCTTAATAGGCAGCTGACAGGCAGGAAGATTATTTCTAATAACCTGTCTTATCATCACAGCTCTTGATGACATGAAGTGACCCACATGGAGAATGGCATGTTCATCTGTGACCTTCACCTACGTCAGCAGGAGGAAGCACAAAATAACTGAGTGCAAGGACAGCAAAATGTAATATGCAAAGTCTCTAACTTTAGACCAAAAAGGTACAGCCTGAAGGGGGGAAGCTCAGGTGATCTAAACAAAGCAGCACAAGGTAGAGACGACCTGGACTTTCCTCTGGCTCATTGCTAATGCAACGAGTGCCAGCAATTTAATCCTGGGAAAGCTCCAAGCCAAGACTCACAACAAGAGATACCAGACCTCAACAGCTGCACTGGCAGAACATGCTGGCACGCTGTTCTCCTTCTGCTGTCCCAAGGTGGCTTGGTGAATCAGTCAATCTTGTTAACAGAGGGAATTTTCTCAGGACTGTTCAAGCAAATCTAGGACATTTCACGAGCCAAGTTGTTTAATTCTCATTTGCCTTATCCAAAGACAGTGTGTGACCTTCTCCTTCATGATTCATCTGAGGCAACTCAGCTGTGTCTGACATTGGAAGGTTCCGGATCAGCCTTTAGATAGTAGAGAACAGGCAGCTGCTTGGTCAGAGTCTTTGGAAAGCATCAGTTATCCTCCTCTTCCCCAAATCCTGGCTGAACATGAATGGTAAAGGGGAACAAGTATCTTATGAGGTAGCACATAAGCAAAATCAAGGTCCTTTTCAAATACAGCTTTGAGACCGCCTTATTGGTCTGCTTCTTTTTCACTCCCTCTTTCTGTCCTTCCCACAATATCACACCCTACCATTACAACATCCTTCTCTGTGACTTCACTCTATCAACTCCTTGAAAGTCTCAGGTCAGTGAAATATGTGCATGAAACAGGAAAAGTTTGGGACAGGGGGAAAATGGTGTGTAATTAAATTACTAGAAAAACTCACTTGCCAATGCAGAAACAGCAGACAAGGACAATTTCTTTCCATCATGGACCTTAAGCAAATGGGGAGCTGCTAGTCAAGTGCAACCCATGAGAGCATGAGTTCTTTTCATCAGTGGGAATTAAACAGGGGTTAAAAGTTCAGCAGGAGAGGACACTGATGTGCACTAGATAAATCTCTTAGGACTGCAGTAATAGGAGCAATAATATAAAATTAGCGATGCCAGCAAGTGAAAAATTTACTCAGAAAAAACACAGGCCGGCAAAAAATAAGACAAAGGCATTCTGGTTCCTGGCTGAGGACAGCTAACTGGGTCAGAGCCATGTAAAGATGTTCTTTACATGGCTATCTTATCTGCCTTCACTTGGGAAAGAATTTGTGCAGTTCTGGTAGCAATGGAAGACAAAGGTATGCTAAGCAATAATTTTCTCTTTGTTCCAAAATTTATCATCATGGTATAAGATGTTATTTTACCAATCTAATTAGTTTTTACAAAAGTTTTCCTAGGCCAGCAGTTTACTGGTATTTGTCCTAAACAGAGATTTAAAGAACTGACATTAACAGTGAGTTTCACTGACAGTTCCTGTGGCAATATTTAATGAAGAAAATGAGGGACTACAAAGTAAAACAAATCTTATTTTATTAATTTGCATCAGATAAACCTTGCAAAAACTCCCCTGTCCCACTTTGGTAGAATGGTACTGTAAGTATGACTATTGAAGGTGGAAAGAAAATAAAGCATATTTATGCTCTGCAGAGTACGAATTCAAAAAGCAATTTTTTTGGGTCAAAATGACAGATTTGAACATATTCAAACCATGCAGAAAGCTATGAGAAAGTAAAACTTACAGTATCTGAGATGACAAATGGAGGGCTCATAACACTGACTCTCTACAAAGCTTCACCATAGTCACCATGATAGGAAAGAGGAAGATGGTGTGACGCACGTAAATATTTGGGAGGATAAAAGATCCTCTCCATGCTGAATAACAGAAGACATGACAAGGGGCAAAAATGATCTGTGGGCCCCTCACAGAAGGAGGGAATCCCTGGAGCTCTGGCATAGAGAGACTAAGGGAACAGTCCGGTCTCTGAAGGAAACCAGGGGTGCAAAACTACAGACATAAGAAAGGATGCAGAAAGATGCACAGGGCCCATGGCAAGAAGGGATCAACATCACAGAACTGACAGGACGGGGGCAAATAACACAGGTTGTTTGTTCCACAGGGCAGGAAACCACACAAATGCAAGAAATCCTTTGAGTGCTCAATGCACTTACACACCTATAAAGCAGCAGCTGTGGTAGCTGTGCTGATGACTACTCTGGTTTGCTCTGTTTGGCAGTAAACTGGAACAGACCAAAACGGGAAGTCTCAAATGAAAGAGGAGGCAACAATCAAAAGGACAAGGTCAGCATCTCACCAGGGATCACCAGGAGGTGTGCTGCAAGGAGAACTCAAGGAGGGAGGGAGCTCCAGACCAACCAGCAGGAGGCCAGTACAGTGGCATGTGCTACAGCTTTCTCTACTTTCCAGTACACAAAGAATGTATACGGCTGGCAACACACAGGTGGAGAAATTTCTCTATGCGTAAAGAGAATTGGAACCACAGTAATTCCCAGCAAAAAGGTGTGGAAAAGTCCTTCATAGTTCCCTGTGTACATCTTCAAAGGCCAAAGAGATGCTGAGCTTTCTTACCAGAGCATATATCCTGTTCTGGAGAGAGGTCAACAGTTTAATGCAAACTAATTAAGACGCAACACCCTTTTTTCATGCCATTATACATATGTATTACTTTCCCTTTTATTCATAATCATAGTCCTGAAGCAAATGGAAGAATAGCTTATACACATGACTACTATTAAGAAATGTGTTTAATGTACTCTAAGTGCCTATAATGAAATTTATTGCTCAGGACAAAGACTGCGCTGTGTGTCCAGACAATGCTTCGCAGACCACATGAAACACAAAACTGGGGTTTGCAGACCATAGTCAGTCAGCTCTAATCTACAGAATAAGAGAAAAAGTTTTTCAGCTGCACTAGTTTCTAAAAAAGGACTGACAGAAGAACCTGAATTTCTTTCACAGAATTGTAAAACTAGTGGCTGTAGGGAATAGAGTATACGTGATATATATGAAGTCCAAGCATTTGACAGAGTACGTCAGGAAATATTACTCACAGAATTAATTCACTTGGATCTTGGTTGGAACAAAATCAATCCAAGCCAAAGTAGACAATAACAGTAAACAAAAATCTACTTTTTGTCACTACATCAGGTTTGCACACTTTGCTTAACAAAATATTATATGGAGGTATGTTAGTCCACTATTGCCTAAATCTTCATTGCTGCTCCAGAAAACATAAGGGACTACTAATAAGGAATGACATGGCTATAAAAGAAAATAAAAATTAAAATGTTAGATCAGAAATCAGAAAGTTAGAAAACAGGCAGCTTTAAAGGCTGGAAACCATGAGATTGAAACAAGCTGTCCATGGGGACACTGGCTGCTGCCACAGCCTGGCTGCAGGGATTGTGTCTGATCCTGCGGATTACAGCAGTGCAAAAGTGTCACTGTCAGGTATTCCACACACCTTGAAAGAATGTCACTGTCCCTCTGACAACCTTGAAAAACAGCTTCAGGGCTCAAAACGTACAGAGCAACCCCAGCATAGCTGAGGATAAGGTAGGGCTGTCTTAAGGACTTTGGTGGCCAATGACAGAAGGATGATTAAATATGTCTACAACTCTGGACAGGCACATGACAACAGCAAGTCTGACGATGTTCTCACAGCATGTGATGGAGTTCAGAAGAGCCTCCACATGTGCTTCCACCCACCAGATTTGCTCAACATGCAAAATTTTTTGCACAGGTACATTAGGAGCCTTTGCAGGCTGCAAGCACTAGCTTCCCCAGAAACAGAAAAATTATGTTGAGTCCCATATGACACAAGGTATTTAATTTATATGGGAAATCCTGTAATAAATAGGATATCTGGGAATTCCCACATTGGTTCAGCAATCTTTTGACCTTCTCGTGCATTAAAATGGTTTTGCATTTGGGGCCAGCACATCTGAGAACAGGGAGACTCCATGCTTCTTTCTAGAACACTCAGGGATATTTCATTCACTTTGAGACAGCTCAATAGCTTAAACACAAATTAAGCTAAAGCAGTAGCAGAGGAGAAACAAGAACTGATTTAAAAGGAGACACTAAGAAAATGAAATAAGCAGACCTTGGCTCAGAGGCAATGAAGAAAAAGAATACAGCAAGAAATGACAAATACTTGAAGGGCTATAAACACCAAGAAAGGAGAGGAATTTTGAGTTATGCAAGAAGTAGCAAACCTATGGGGTAACAACATAAAATTAGAAAAAGATCAACTTGCACTGAAACATTAATTTGTCTTTACAAGTAGTTCTTGTATGATATCAAACAATCTTCCAAGAGAAACTTCAGAAGATCCATTGCTTTGGTTATTTTAGAAGGATTTTGGATGAATAATTGAAAGTGGTCTGTATGGAAAAATATTCCATACTGGGAGCCAGAGAAGTTTCATGATTTAGTAAGTTTTTTCCTTACTGTGACTTCTCTGAATATCTATTTTGAAACAAAACATTAGAATGAGAATTTCTAGCTCACAAAGATGGTGAAAGCTAATTTGTCTTCTCTTGCTCAAGAGGTCTTACAAATTACAAAAGTATTATACATTACTAATTGAATACTGTTTGACATCACTGCATCTAACCTCAGTGTAACCAACTTAAAAGGAAAGACTAAGAAAAAGCTAAATATGGAGATCTTGGCAAAGAGACAAAGAAGGAGAACTCAACAGATATATCTGTTTCATATCTCAAGGATATGAACAGCAAGGAATCAGATACAAAAACACACTCAAGAAATGGCAGTTTTAATGGCTTTCTCAGAGTCCAGAACTAGACAATGGTAAAACCAAGAACTGATTCCAGAGGTACCTCAAGAAAATGAGAACTCTGGATTCTCCTTCTTAAACCAATGGAACATGTACCAGCTTATGTCATGGCCAAAAGCTCATTCCCTCAAAGAAAAAAATAAAAAAATTCTTCAAGTAAATCTAAGATAATCCAAGAGGTATCAAGAAACATGTTAGAAATTACAGAAAATGAAAGACATTCAAGCTCAAACCAGCCACGTGGTGGAATGGGCACATTTAGCTGTATTAAGGGAATATGACAATTGAAGAATGGACATTTTTATATTAAAACTACTAAACCTTTCACAGAATTACACAGAGTCACACAATATTCTGGGTTGACAGGGACCCACGAGGATCTTTCAAATGAATAGGACACTTTTGACCATTCAGGTTATAAAGAAGAGTTGCACCTGTTACACACAACAAAGCTTGAATCTACAAATCATGTTCTCATTCAGGGATTGAAAACATTTGGGTGATTTTTATACCTGTCAGAAAACTGAAGAGATATCTTTTTGGCCTAAAATGAGATAAATACCCCTTTCTACTACTGAAAACAGATTAAACAGCACTTCCCAAACTCTAGTCTCACAGAAGAAATAGCATGCTTGCATGTTCAGCTGAGCACCAACCACATCCCTTTCTACTGAAGATTGTCCTATCAGTGTTGGCAATGGTTGCAGATAATCCAGATAGCTAGGCTTGGAAATCTTCTTTAAAAGCCTAATGATTAATCAAGTCTGGTTTCGCAGTATTAGTACTGTCAGGGGTTACAGACAGCCTGATGAGAAGAGTCCAATCCCTCAGAAATTAATTCAAGTCCTTCTAAAGGGATGAAGCAATTGCATCACCAGTGGAAACTGAAAGCATCAGCTGGAAGTCACTGCTCACTGATGGAACTGAAGGGCAGCAGCTGGATCTCACTGGATCACTTTGTAGCTACCTGCAGCTCTCATGCAGTGTTTGAGTCTCAGGGTGAACGTGATGCTGTGCAAGTACCACTGAAGCCATTGCAGCTTAAGGCAATGGGAAAATACTGTAGGATCCTAAGGAAACGTGGGGCAGGATAAACAGGATCCAATTTCACCTGGGAAATAAAATTTAGCAGCTGCATCTCCAACATCAAAGTGGTGCTGAGTTTGTGCTGCTGGAGGACACCTGGCACAGCGACCACACGACAGCAGGTTCGCTCGCAGTGTGGCACATGAACTGCCACCAGATGAGGCTTCCTGTGGTGGCTTCTCCAGTCAAAACACCAGTGTGGGGGCAGTGCCTCTCCTTCACACCCGAGACATGGGACCACTCTGCCATCTCACGGGCAGACACGGCTCCCTGGGCCTCCTGTACAAGCACCAGACTAAGACTACAGGGGCAAGTGTGGACACACCAGCTATTTAACTGGACTTTCTCCAGAGCCCACCCTCACAGTGAACTCTCTGCTTTGAGAAGTAAAGTCTCCCAGGGAAAGAGCTTCCGGTGGACTTGAGCTTGAAAGTTTTCTGGTCTCTGCAAACCCTGTCATCGCGTTCAGCTTAGCACTGACCGGAAAGCTGAAAGGATGGGAGTAGAGGTAACAGCATTGTTTCTATCTATTGCATAAACAAACTAATAGAAAGAAAGGCATCTGAGCTGTTAGAGCCATTAACACATCAGAGCCCAGGGCTGGTGATGGGTGTGCCACACACCTTGCCAGCTCCTCTTTGCTTCTTTCTTATCTTGTCCTCATCCTCAGTTTCCCCTCCACAGCATGTGCATTCCCCTATATATTCTTTACAAGCCACGGGGCCAGGCAGCTGCCACGCTGAGTCTGCAGGACAGACAGCCCTCCTTTTATCCCATACAGCTTCTCCGAGGTGAGCCTGGTGAAAATGCATAGCCACAGGAACACGCTGCAAATGCGCATCCACAGCAACCTCCCTCGGGTGAGGACCTGACTGGGATAGCCAAACTCCAGTTCGGCTTGTGGCTGCCTGCCAGGATGCACCCCAGGGCCATCCCAGGCGGGAGGAAGGGGAGTATGCTCAGAAGAGAGGGGTGGGGATGGCTGCGGCTCTGAGATGAATCTGTGTGTAGAGCACAGCCCCTCTTGCCCTGGGTACAGCACTGACATTAAACAAGAAGCTGGAGGCTCAGCCAGGGAAGATAGAAGCTGCTATCTCTGTCACTCTGTGAAGAGACGCTGGCAAATGACAGGGCAAGTCTTTAGCCCACAGTCCTAACTGCACTCACCGCTCACCCCCATGTCTCAGCTTGTTTTCCTTCTGTCCTCCCCACCAGTGCAAAACGCCAGCAGGCACAAGGGGAAGAATGCAAAGTATCACTAAATGCAACAGTTTTTAATGCAAAATATGAAAAAAAAAAAAAAGACTCAAGGCCAAGCCTTGGCCAAAACATGAATCACCATAAAACTACACTTGCAAAGATCCCCATAAAAGGAAATGTAAATAATCATCCCAAGACCCTGCACATTCAGATACCCGTGAGCTCATGTGCGGGCCAGCTTTACTGGGCTGAGTGTACATGTGGGTATTCTTATGTGCACATGTACCCACTACTCCTGGAAAGTGGTAAGAGAAAATAAAAAATCAGAGAAGAATATAAGAAGAATTTTGGACAGGAGTGCTGGAGCAGCAAATCTATAATACCACAATATTCAAAGAGGGAAGTCATCTGCTAGTCCAAAAAAAAAAAAAAAAAAGTCCAAACTGGAAAAGTAAAGATCACACCCACCAGCTTTCTTTGTAATTGCATTGTACTACTAAAAGCAGTACTATTTGAGCTGTCCTGACCTCCACTGCTTCCCTCCTGCCTTGGGGAAGGTCTGCACTGAGCTCTGCAGCACTGTAAGGCAGGAGGTGACAGCACTGTGCACACGCTGAGACTGAACACAGACACTGTCCAAATTCTGACCACTTTCTTGAGAAAAGAAGATCCCCATATAAGGAGATCTAAGGCTTTCCCTGTGGGGCTCAGGCCGTGGGTGGCTGTGGAGGCATTACACACACACACACGCTCACTCTTTCAGTTCAACAGCATTTTAACCCTTTCCCCAGTGATCGGGATTTGGAACTGCTTTGCTGTTGAGGTTCCCAGGCTGGAGGAGGCTGGGGAGAACAGTGAGAGAGGAAGGGGCAGCTACTGGGAGTGTCTCATAGGAAGCCCTGGGCTCCTGCCTTCTCAAGGACCAGGTTGCCCTGACCTCACTTGTGGTAGAGCTGGGATTTGCCACAGCCACCACCATGTATTAGAGCCTATACACTTGGCTAGTGAAGTACCCGGAGGAGCCCCAGCACTACAGTGTTTGAGTCACACAGAAGACAAAAGGCAGACAGAAGGAAGAGGTACAGAGATGCAGTTGATTCAATAGAAGCAGCTATTATGGGAGGATGATTTCATTAATGAATTATCCCAATTGCAGCTTAGCTAGGGGGCACGTGGGAAGGCCAAGTCATCGGTTAAAACTGAAGTGATTTTCTTTTGTTCTGTAATTTAGCTCTTGGGGAGGCGTCAGTCAACAGCTTCTAGCCACACAAATGCACACAGAGCTCACTATACAATCCACATGCTAATTTCAGCATGCAAATTGAAGATGCCTCCCATACTCCAAAATGCCTTTTTGATGGAAAATGGAGAACAATCACATTAACTGAGTTAGAGAAGGGGGAGGGAATAAAGAAGAGGTGACTCTGATAGGAAGTGAAAAGAAATTCATAAAAAGAGGAGAATGAAGGGGGAAAAAGGAATAGAGAGCAAAGTATAAATGGACAAAGACATTAAGAAAGGAAGAAAGGAAGGAAAGAAATAAAGAACTCAAAGCACACAGTCAATGCAGATGTACTAAAAACTGCTGAAGAAAACAGGTGCTTTATTGACAAAATTGAAACCAATTTATCAACAGAAACATTTTGAAAAACTTTTGATAATTTTTCTGAGGCAGCTGTGTTGGGCTGGCAGATCTGACATGGACCATAACGGAGAGCCAAGCTCTCCTGGAGGCCAGGCAGGACACTGCATACCTAAGCTGGCACATGTCCAAGCTTAGGCAGTTGAACTGCACTCCAAATGTGGAAGACCACAAGGTAGAGCCAGACACCCAATGAAAAAAGGAGAGAACCATGATCATGGGAACCAGTGGCAGAGTCAAAACTTTTCATTCCCCAACAATCTTGTTGGATAAAAGAAATCCTGAAGTGTGTGAAAATTTGTAGCCACTACTGTACAAAAGTGGACAACCCACTAAAGGGTGGATCAGACTGATCAGACTTGCTGAAAACAAGAAGAGGGACACATTTGGATCAATTACCTGCCAGAAGAGATTGGGTATACTATAAAAATGTTAGCTCAAATCAGGAACACCCACCATCCTTAAATATAGGTTCATATTACCTATGATACGAGTAAGATTTGAGAGCAATAAGGACTGCTTAGGAAAGGAAAGACAGCACAGAAATACAGCAACCATATTAGGCTGCAATTTAGTGAGAGGTCTGCCTAGCCCCTCGTCTTGGCTCTCACCGTGAGCAACAGCAGCTCCTCAGCTGAGAGTCCAGGACAAAGGCAAGTTTTCCAGTGGTACTTCTGCATAGCATTTCATGTAGCACTGCAGTCTTAGCTGAGGGAGCTTTGGAACCACAAGTAATATCTTCGTACCCAAAGTCTTTGGTGTCTTCCTATTCTAGGAATGAGCCAAGCCTCTTCTTGAACCTCTGTGAACCCTTCAATATACACAGTACCCTGTATAAAGGAGCTCCACAGATAAATCCCAGGACACATTAGAAGCCAAGTTCTTGTAACTGTTTTGAACCTGCCCTATCACTTGCTAGTTTCATCTAATCATTTGCCTTCCAGGATTCTTGCATAGGAAAAGATGGGGGCAGCTATTTGCCTATATCCCCACTTTGTGTCAGCTGCAGAAACAAAGCACAACCATTCCATGCAGAAGCTCTGGTTTTTACCCTACTTGTGCTTCCCTGAATGAGCAACGCAGCTTTTATTTTTCTTCTGCAGTTGTTACTGTACATCGTTAACAAGAAAGGCTAGTCAGAAAATGACACTTGATGAAGCAAGCTGGGGGAAGGCAATCATGTAATTTCTTACATCTTCCCCCTCCTCAGTGGACTTATCCTTCCTGTTAACTGTGAGCTTCATCGAGCAGCTTCATGCAGACTTTTATGCCCCTCACTAATGCAAAGCAATTCAAAATGGCTTTTTCAGGCTTACTGTAATGCAACCCAGTGTCTGTGGCACATGTAGGCTCTTGTACCCAGCAGCTATCCTACACAGAGGATAAGGGAAGAGCTGCTACTAGCACTGCCAGGCAAAGGAGCTCTTCCCTAGTTCCAGCATCCACACCAGTCTCTTTCCTGCTGTGGCAGAAAGGTTCTTTCCCTGTGTCTTGGGTGGGAAAAGTAGGATTTATCATTAATGAGCCTGCCCTCTGCACTGATTCAATGTGCTGCCTGGATGTTCCTGGAGGAAATACAAAGAGCAACCTTCATGACTGTCACCCCATCAACACACACATTCACAGCTCTGTACAGCAACACTGCATGGATTGCACTTCGGCGTGAATCATATCAGCTATTTGTCTTTTCTGCACATCCCTTCTCAGAGAACCACAGAGAAGGAACACAGCATTTCCTGTGGAAACTGAAGAGTAGAAGAGGGAAACATGCAAACATTAGTTGGGAACAACTGACAGATCAAGCAAGGAGAGGAAAAAGAACGCAAAAATCAAGAAAAGTAGAGATGCGAGAGAATGGCTGCTCATGAGATGCAGCACAGTGAGCATTTTTATTTGGGTCAGCCCTGTGAGAAGGCAAATGACAGTCTGTTTTTACTGTGTATTTTTGAACTTATGTAACCTTAACACACTCCATTATTGCAATACACTTTATTGCTAATCATTTCCATCTGCAGAACAACCTCTTACTGAAAAAACTGTACGCAGCATATTAGAGCTGAAGTTACAGTCACTGATTTAGTGACTGAATCTCGATTTTCTTGGGATTAGGAAAATTGATTGGGGTTTTTGCACTACTAGGAAAGAAAAATCCACAATTTTTAAAGCACTTTAAAAACATCCATCAGGAGTATTGTTCCATGCCTATATTCAAAATTGAAAAATAGTAGATCACTTTTAACGCTTTTAAACCAAGGCTGGGTGTGAAGATGCAGTGACATAAATAGCCCAAGAGTTATAAAAGAAGACAAAAGTATATTGTTACGCATGTACAAACATGTGCAGAAAGGATAAGCCTCCCCAGAAGACAACCGATATATCTTTAGCAGCTACCACTAGCAATATAAACAAAACAATAATACAAACATCAAACACTCTGTGGGAGACCTTTTTAAATGATTGCATATGCATGCAACAGTTTAGAAATCCATGTGGGCAAAAAGCTTAGATTTTTGACTGCACAGAAGCCAAGAAACATCCCTATGGTGAAATGTGCCTTATTGGCCCTCTGTAAGGCTTCTGACCTTGTATGAACTAATATGAAAACCCCAACATATTTGTTGAAGTTGTGAGCAATGAAGATACACTTTTACCATTGAAATCCTTAACCTACAACTCCTCACATTAGAACCTGTTTTGATCATGCTCAGCTCCACAAGCATTATTGTTAGAGACCTGTGCATCCCCTCTGGACTGAGAGCTACTTGCTCATCGTACTCTTCATTTGAAACAGTTGTGAAAAGAAGAAAAAAATTATTCTATCACACATGACATGAGTTCAAACACCAACCTATAATCACAAGAAGAGTAAGAATGGAAAGATGCTCCCTATTCTAAGGCAGAGTTTCTACACAGCTCTTGGACCACATTTATTCCTACACATTGCACCAGCCCAACTTGCATCATTTTAGTAGGAAACCATGTCAGAGCTCTGCCTGGGTACGTGCAGTACCATAAGTAGCACCACCTCATTTACTGATGGGTGATAAACTGCTAGATGCCGTGTTTAAGGGTACCAAGGCACAGAGCCAGACTTACCTAGAAGTATAAAAAATTACAACCTCCTCCCAGCATATTTTCGACTCAGTTTCCTATGAAATTTCACAGCAGCTTTTGCAGTGTAACTCCCAAAAACACAGTTCAGCTGTGACTGAATGCAGCTGGCTACCCTTTTACACCAATATATAAAACCAAGGCGATGGCTGTAGACACTTGTTGCGGTCTGTTAAGGGAAGAAGGAACGGTCCACGCAGCGTGGGGTAGGAACAGGTGTGAACACTTTATTAGGGGCGCATGGGACTCTTCTAGGGTTCAGTCAGAGGATTCTAGAACTTGGGCGGAGTTAGGGGTGGATCACGACACAAAAGGAAAAGGGAAGGAGGGTTTATAAGGGAAAACTGGAGGGTGGCTAGCCTTATAGGGTGGTGCTGCATTGCCCCACCGGCTAGCCAGTGAGGTTTTAGGGGTACAAGAACCAATCAGGGGGCTGTAACTGGGGTTCCCAAAACCAATCAGAACAATTGAACAAACAGAAGTAATAGAATGGTAATAATTACCTATCTAATACATCTTTTATCCTAACTATAACACCTGAACAATATAAAAACATTTAAAAAACAACAGCTCCATGGCAATGGGTAGCTGGTGGTTGTGGCAGTCTCTAGTTAGCAGCAGACAGATTCATCCATTGGTAAAAACTATCCTCTCGGCAGTCCCCGACAGGTGCCGTCACCCCCCCCTCCCACAGACACTAACAGCATTTTCTCTTGTGGAAATATGGTGTTGCTCTGTCCTAAAACTGAGCCCAGGCCCTGAGGCTTTGGTGGTTAGATTAGTTCTAGACATGGTAGGAAATTTGCCTAATTAAGAACCACAACAGAGAGAGCTTGTTCAAGTCTACCTGCCACCTCAGGTAGAAAGTTGAAAAAGAAATATTCCTGATCCAACTACAAGGTCTCCAAGCATTTAAAAATCTCATTTGATATTAACAAAGCTGCAGGTGGATCAGGTCTTCAGTAACAACAGTTGGTTTCAGAGAGTATAACTCCATACCTCAGACTAGCTGGACTAGCAAAGTACCGTGAAAAAAAAGCTGCCTGCAAGTGAAATGCGATTTAAAAAAAAAAAAATAATAGTAGTAATAACAATAAAAAAAATCAGGTGAGCCTGAATTAAATATTTTAGTTAAAATACAAGAGAGAAGGACATTTGTTTACATCCTGAAAAGAAGCTGCATTCCTCTATATCTTAAGCACTAGCAATAAAACAGTTAATCCAAGTCTAATTGTGCCTCAGAACAATACATTCATCTTGAACCAAGAGCAACCCAGCTTGGCTCCCAGATCACGTTTTCAGAACTGGTTGTTATGTCAGAGGAGTCACATGTTTCTCCACTTAAAAAATAAAAAAATCAGAAGATCTTATCATCATTAGGAACAGTACAGAAACCACACAATGCAACTTTTAATCATCTTCCTGTTAGATGTAAAAGCTACACAGTGCTAGCCTTCTTCAAAATACAGAACAGAGCATCAGCAGAATGGGGACCAAATATTAGTTACTGGAAACCAATAATTCCTAAAGACTTTAGAGAAATTGCTGCTGGCATGTACTGGGGCCAAGTCAATTCTTAAATCTAAGAAACACAATGTGTATTAAATCTGTGCCAAGAGAAGGTAGCAATGGTAAAGTCACAATGTAATTGAATCCCTTTAGTTTCTCCATTAAGATTGCAGCCGCAGCCTACCCGGGGAAGTTTGCAACAGAGCTAGAGTTAGAAAACAGCTCCTCAAGAATGCAGGCTCTCTTCTTAAGTAACAGCGTATTTTAACACTATTCAGTGGTAGAGAAAATGAAGTGCATGGGATTATTTATTACTGATGGAGGGGCTGAAACCAAGAGTTAGAACTGGATTTGGCTCTTGGATCTGCCCTCTCATCGAGCAGCCAAGGCAAGTTTTGTCTCTGCTCTGTTCTTGCCTGCACATTCCTGCTCTGGGACTTGCTTCTCCTTGAGAGCTGGGAAGGTGTAGAGGTCAGTTCCTGTGGCTGACACTCAAGGATAATTAATACAGAGGATAACAGAGAAAAAGATTTTCAATACAACTGCCTGAGCAGAAGCAAAAAGATCCAGAAATCTGAAGTAAATTCTTACTAAGGTTTCAGAGAGATAGAAGATGTAAACTCAACTTCAAAATGTTGCTGCCTTAACAAGGTATCTGAAGACCACTTTTCCTACCAGCCTCCAGAAAATCCAATTTTCGCACTATCTGTAAATGCTCTCAGTTCATGAGTGCAGAAATTGTCACTTGTTTACACCTACCCAATATCTGGAGAGACAGTTACAGCCTCTTCATGTGCAAATGTACACTTGAATGCATTCGTGCATTGCTCTGCAGGAGTGTTCAGCCACCAACAGTCTGCATAGTTTTGGCAAATATCCCCAAATCTGACTTTAACAAGTTATCGCCAAAAGCAGAAATGAACTTGGATCAAAAGGCCCAGATTTACACATGTCCTTATTTTACGTTCTGGCTCATCTAAATCTGGGGAGTGGCTACCCATTAAGGGGAAAGGAATTAACTGCAAACAATGGATCCAAAACTGCACAAGTACTCATTTTTAAATCTGTGAATTTGATTTTGATTTGTGCCCACTATAAACTTAATATTTACAACTGTAACTCGTTTGTCTCTTCACAAAGCAAAAAAGGCATATTGGAACAAGTAATGTGAAAAGGGTTAATAAGAAGTCCTTACATGGGCTCTGTAAGAAGCACACCCATTTCAACTCATTTGATCCCATGTGGCAATAAAAATGTTTTAATTCCACCCTCTTGAGATTTAGCATATATAATACCTCCTGGTAGTTCCATCAATACACCCACACTCTCGGTGTTTGAGTGTCTCTAACCACCACATACAGCAACAGCATAGAAGCAAAAACCTGAAGACAGGCAGAGAGAAACCAGGACAAAAGTGCATCCTTCAACTCACAACTTCCTGAAAATTTGAATAAATATATGCTTAGCCTACAGGGGTTAACATTTCCAAGCAGGAAAGGCTCTGCCAGCTCTTAGAAAGGTCTACAGCCCACCAGGAAAAACCAGAGGGTTTCCATGGCTTTTGGCCACCATGGCTAAGCTGAAGGTCAGTACTTTAGGTCTGCAAAGCATCTTAGGGCACACTGAGTTGTTTAGTGAAGTGTGTGCTAGAGGAAAAAGCACTCCTGGAGACATACATCCTTGCTGAGCTCCAGGCACATCCAGAGCTCTGAGCTTTGGTGCAGCCTCACCTCAGTGGGGAGGAAGGATTATCTGGCTGAGCTGTCAAGTGAGAAGCTGTGAGAACACTGCAGGGCATCCTTGGCTCCTGGCAGCAGGTAGGCTCATCCCTTCCCTCTGTACCATAGGGAAGACTCTATGTGGTTCTTCCCTAGAAATAACCAAGTCTGTAGGGGAACTTTGGGAAGGAATTTCTGTTTTATGATTAAAAGACTTGCATGCAAAATACCAAGTTCCAAAAAGAGGGACAAGTTTCAACACCATTCCCTGCATTTAAACTCTGGGAAAGTAATTTACTAACATCCACAGCATTTCATCTTTAACAGCATTACTGGATCTTAAATCTGTAGTTTAGGTTATTTATCTATCAATTCCTGCTGCTCTTTAACAGGAGATTTTTTTTCTAACTTTGTAGATTTCTGTCAGTGAATCAGAGGTAAATCCCACAGTGAACTGTAATCTTCCATACCATGACTTCCCAACCCATTGCATGGAAAGTTCTATTTCTTGATCAGTAGAAGTTACACATATCCATTTAATTAATTCCAGGCTGCACTGTGCACTTCCCCATAACACGGAGAAGAATTCTGCTGCCTAGTTCCATAGCTGTAAACCGAAGGCAGATTATTAACAAGACTGAATAGCAGAGGTATAAAGAACAAGGGCTAAAACATCATGTTACTCGGCCTATGAGAGAGTTACAAGACTATCCAGGAGGAAAATAATGCTTTTAAGGAAGATTTATCATTAGCAGGGATCTCAAAGAATTTCACACAGAAATTAATCTAATTCATGAAACAGTGTAATGACAATTACCCTGGATCTAGGCACAACAGCTTGGGTGACCTTTGTAGACATCTGGAGACAAACATGTACAGCCATCTGAGTGGGATGTCTTAAGTCCTTTCATGATATTTCAGTGTTCTATTACTGTATCTTTAAAAAATTAACAAAAAAAAATTTTTTTTTTTAAATTACTAGTCTTCTATTAATCTTTTAGTTCTATTTGAGCCCTTGTTCAAATTTACTGCCATTTATCAAACTAAATAGGGGAACTTGCTTGTTTATTTCAGGCCTTACGGACCTGAGACAAATAAACCAACAGAAGACAAATAGACTAAACAGCCTTTTTCAAAATGAAGGCAATTAGTATGACATGTAAAACAGAAGTGAGAGCAGAAATTACACTCCTCCAGTGCCTCTCATGAGGTAAGAGAAGACCCAAGATTTGCTTGTACAAGCAACTACTTAGAGAAAACTGTGTGCTGCTCCAACATTCACCTGTGGAAAAGCAAAACAAGTACCAGAGTTCAAAAAAATCACACATTTGAGGGAGTTATTTCCATGAGGACAGGGGCAGGATCTGCTCAGAATGTTCCCAGACAAGGCAGTAAGCTAGGTGAGCGTGTTTTGCCTTCAGTCCTGACAACTTCATAAGCTTCTAAATCCTATTAATTGTTCTGGGCTGGTAGTTGGAGAGCTGTGGCAGAAGCATCTAGAAAGTATAAAGAAGAGCTGCAAATAGCCTCTTATCAGGCACCAGCACATGACAACTCACTGGTCACACTGTTATGTGCACCTACAACACTTATTGCTGAAGTGACTCTTTTGTCCTGCCTTCTCAGCATTTGGTTGAAAACACACCTATCAAAAATGTACCACTTCAGGACCAGTGCACTTCATGTTCCTGCATCTCCAGGGGAGGTATCCAAATAAGATTTTGTGACTCTACAGCCATGTAATCTCAGAAATTTCCTGCTCATCTTAGTCATCCTTCAGCTTGTTCCCATGGGATTGTACACAGCTACACTGCAGCTTGTGCTGGTGTGACCTGTGACTACCAGAGAAATCTTTGTAACAGTCAACCACATTCTCAACACAAGCAAGGAACTCTAACTCCTGAATCTTCCCCCACAAAAATGAAACAAATTCTTTTCTCTTCACAGCAATTAAAACCTTGCATTCCAATTCCATCCTTTTGTTTTATAACATCAATATAACAGTTGGGAACAAAATAAACATTTTTGTAAAAGAGAATCAAAAATACTCTGCTCCAAAAATCCAGAAAGAAAATGGTAGAATGTTCTGCCTCTGTTTTATTTATTTTGTCTAATTTAACAAACATCTTTTAAGCATTTCAAGTTTGCTGAAATTACTGTTTGAGAAGGGAAGTACTTCCAGAAAATATCTAACCAATTCCAGCAGCTGTGTCAATCAGTAGCACTTGTCTGTCTCTGCATAGTTGGGTTCAGATGCCCAGTGAGAGGCCATAAACCATTGAGTTTGAGAGAGTTAGACTGATATCTGGAGATTAACTGCTGTTGATTAACCAGAACATGACATTTAATTATCAGCCAACTTGGCACAAGATGGAAACACCAGGAGAGCTGTTTGAACTCTAACTTTTCCTTTTTTATATCTAGTTAGCTCAAGTTTTGCAGAAATACAAACTAAATTTCACAGTAATATTAAATGTCTTTCATGTTTAGTGTTTCATAGCAGCAGTTAGCCTTGAAGGGTACACCTAGGATTGGATTGCTTGGAAAACAAATAAAATATATTTCTGCGTATGAAAACAGCATGAACTTTGAATCTGGAAGAGGATCTGTTTAAATATCAAAATAAATCACTCTCATTTGTTATTTACTGTGCTCATCCTAATCATATAATGCCAATGCATCTATAAATTGCCTTGTCAGAGAGCGACTGCTCAAAGTGATGAAAGCTGTCATTTAATAAAAAAGCCTAAATTAATCAAAAGGAAAGGAAAGCAGACCCAGCATCACCATTAAGGCTTTTTTCCTGCCCCACCAGGATGACAGACATGCCAGACATGACGGAGGGAGCTGCAAAGTTCACAGACAAAAACAATGACATAAAAGGAACTAAAAACCTCCCCAGCCTCAGTGCCAGAGCAGGTACTGTGGCTGCCCCAGCACCTTCTCTAACACACCTAAGGCCACCCTGCAGTTTCAAATAAATTTGATCTTCACTTCATTTGTCCTCATGATGGTAATAAAACGTTCTGCTAAGAAACCTTTGCGTCCCACCACAGGGACAAGGCTTCACTTGAGGGGTGGATCTCCCTATGTAGTTTAAAGATCCTTTCACAAACTGCTTTTGGATTCGCCAAGATGAGCAGCACCTCAGAAATGACGTGATTTCTCCAGAAATGATTCTCTCCTTGAAGCTGCTGACGGGCCCCAGGCCCAGCTTTGCACAGCAGAATGACTCATCACTTCTGATTAGAGGAAAGAAATAAACACAGGTTTTATCAACACTCAAAGTTTTACCACTTTGAATTCTTTAACACACAGTTCCAAAAAAAATTAAATTATTTTCCCTGGTAAGGGAATGCATTCCCACTAATGCCAGGGTGAGTTTGGTATGTCATCTCTTCACTTGAGGCTAGCCAGTAATAACATGATACCATGGGGGATGTAATTGCTGTTTATACACAAGTCATGTTATACACCAGGGAGGAAGATCTATCTAACCAGAAGGTCACAGTGGCTCAAGAACCAGTGTATGCTTGTGTTTCAAACAGGAACTAGAAAAATATTTCTGACCAGAAAGAAATGGATGTTCCAGAACAGCCTCTCAAATAAGAGGGAGCTGTTGTAAGATGGGGTTTGGATTAATCTGTGGTTTGACTGCAGGAGTCTTGGCTTCAGTAATCCCCGATCATTCCCAAATTTTGCTTTAAGTTTTTCTTTGCAAAGAATAGTATTTAAACAGATACAAGCAGAAACTCTTCAGCAACAAGGTCAGTTACTCCGTATGCATAAGCTATAAAAGAGCTATAGAAAATCTAAATCTAAGTACTTGACCTTCACAAAGCTTTGAAGATCTTGGTAGTGTAAACCAGCTGCATGCATGCACAATTTCTTTCTGATGACAAATGAAAATTCCTTATAACATGGAGAGCTGACATCTATAATCTTATCCAAACCAGATTAATCACTACTTTTATCCAAATACAAGTCCAACCTTCTCTTAGTAACCTATTTGCCCACTGCAAGACAAGTCAATTTGCACGTTGCACAGAAAAGTATCTTTAGTATGTTAAGTTTCCTGCCTTTCAACTAAGTCAGGACATTGAACTCAAGCCTGACATCAAACTATGTATTTTTTAATTCAGACTGGCAGTGATGGTGCTGCTGCATGATGCCTCATGTCACAGGGAGCCAGTCTGTGTGTCAGGACCCAGAGTATGGGCTAAGTTTAGTGAAACCAGAAAGGATTCCAAACCAAACTGCCAGCACTCAGCCCTTTTGAGATACTCTAGAAAAGAAGTATCACACACAAGCAATGAAACCTACAGGCTGTCATACAAATAATTAAGGATGCTTCAACCTTTGCATTTCCTCCTTCATGGTTCTCAGCCCAGCATCTCATCTCCCCAGCTGTTTACCCCTCTTCTGCTTCCTTCTGTTACAACTTTAAACCACAAGTCCCCTTCCCTGCAGTTGTTTTACAATTCTTTTACTACGTCCTTCTCACAGCCCAGGCTCACGTGCTCCCTTCATTTCTACTTACACTGCAGGCTCCACCCCACGCCTGCCAGCGTTTCTCAACACGGTGGTGGTGACAGCACATAAAGAACACTCTCCTTTCTCTTCTCATATGTGTGAAATACACTCTTTGCTGTCATAAACCTTGCAAGAGACTGATTGTGAATCCCACTAGTACAGAGAAAATCTGTTTGCTATTCTCTGCTTTCGAAAGGTGTCACCAATAACAAACAACATGGCATCTGCTACATGGTTTTTTGCTAACAAAGGCAGTGGGTTTTTAGAGCTCTGTGGTTCCTCCATGCAGTAGTTCCTCCTCCCAGGTCAAGGAACCATCTTCTGCTTCCATTGATATGCAATAGATAACCCAAGTGTTTGATTTATTTTCTCTTTGAGATATCCTACATGCACATTTTGTTCACGTTACTAAAAACTGTCAAAATACAAATGCTCTGCCTTAAAAGACTGCTGTGACTTTCAAGTTTCTATGGGGCTGCTCTGTCACATCTGTTAAGAAACTCATATTGCTGAACAAAAAAAAAGAGCATTTTCATTCCATTTTAGTTGTTGTTACTCAGTTTAAGGTTTCTTGATAGGCCATCCCTCTGCTAAGTCTCTGAAACTCTAGTGCATGTGACCTCAAAGATCATCCAAAGGAATTCCTGCAACTTCTATCATATCTTCTAATGAAGCTAAAAGGATCCTCTAGATTACATGGAATTCATGGCAAATTGTCGCTCAGTGTGACTAGATCCAGGAGAAAGCCCTGCTACTAAAACAGGCTTGACAAGAAAAGTTAATTTCTGAAAGCTAAGTTGCATGTTTGAACCTCCCAAACTGCCCTGCCTAGGAGCAATGACAAGGTGATTCATGATTCTTTTCTTAGCTATTCAAAGCTACCACCTTCTAAACCCCCTTATCTCTTTATGAGAAAAAAGCAGAAAAAAACCCCAAAACAATTTCTAAAACTAATCTTCCACCCAACTAATGGATAATCTGATGTACTGAATTTATTCCTCTCTCCTCAGAAATACAAAGATGTTACTAATGACTTCACAGCCTCTGGTAATACTGACTCGTAGCTCTAAACTTCCCTTGTGAAGAAGAAATAACCCACGTAAGTAAAGGGATTTGAAATTATTTTTGCAAAACATTTGTCAAAAACATCTGCAAACATTTTCAAGAGAACATTGTTTTTCTTTTGCAATAAACCAGCTATACCAGACAACAAGAATTCAAATGTCTTTGATCAGCCTTCTTGCTCTGCCAAGCAACTAAGAGACCCAGGGGAGGATAACAGAAGAAGCAACTGTAAACTGTGGGTCAAGCTGAGTTAAATAGTCTAAATACTGAGAAAAGACAAGGCCAGTCTGAGGAAATCTTCCATGCAGAATGTTGAGAAGCAGCTCTGGAAAAGGCAATATAGTAAACCAGGGGAGGAAGGCCCCAGGTATAGGGACAATATCTGGCTGCAGGTTACCATTAATGATTTTAGTTTCCATCAGCCAAAATCTCAGCAAACAGTTTTTCTGTTGCTTGCACCATCTGTATTCAAAATAAACAGCACATGAGTATACAGTACAAATAAACACCAAAATAACCAACCAGAATAGACTGAAAATCCCTTTTCCAGACAATTACATATGGCACTGTCTTCTCCCAAATCCACCCCCACGTGGCATGAAATGAAAAAAATCTCAGAACTCAGAGGCCATCCCCATGTTGAACAACCAGGTAGGGCAAGTACAAAGATTCAGGCAACTGTTAAATAATTCATATTTATTTATTAAAGAGAACTGGAATTCTACAACTGACGTAATGCATATACACACCTAACACTGACAACATGCCCTGAAGTAGCTAAATTTGGTGACATACATGAAAATTGCTTTTCAGACAAAGAGCAAATATGCTTTTAACTAATGACTGTTGACAGAAATCAGAGCCTCTGCCAAATATTTACACTCAATTTGATTACAACAATGATCAGAGAGCATTGTTTAATTTACTGTGTTCGTTCAAGTTTTGGCAACAACATCAACACAAATATGAAATAATTGTCTCTCTCTCCAGATCTTTCACATGTATTTAGTACATATATTTATGTGTCTGCATAACTGTGTACATTTTTATATCTAAGTTTGTGTATATTTTGTTAAACCTTTTCATTTAAGCAAAACCATAATCATTCCCAATGTTTCTGATGTAAAGCAGCAACCACCTGGGGGAAGTTAGCAGTTCTGCACAGTCCACATTTTTTGCTACTGCCTTGAGAAACAACACATTCTAGCTATATATGAATTTTTAATTTTACAATATTATTACATAGATCTATTTCAAGATAACACTGTGCAGAGTAATGGAGGTTATTGTAAACTAGGCCTTTTGCATCTAAGCCTATTCCTGCTCATTGCCTGAAAAACTCCCTCCAATCCTCCTGAAAACCATGGAGTGGGTGTTGCCAAGAGAGGTAGCTTGGGACCTACACACCAGTAAACTTGTTGGTGGCAGCCATCCCTCTAAAAATGGCCCACACAGACCAGAGTCAGCTTTGTGAAGGAGCTTAACAAACCAAGAATTCAGGCTAAATTTGCTGCATTGCACTGAGTCTCTCCTTGTAAATAACCCAAATACCAGAAATAGACTTTGAGTACAACTTGGTTGCTCTGAATTTGATGCAAGTGGCAGGATTCACCTGCCTGCTTAGAAGACAGAAGAAGGACATTGCAGTGCTGCTGCCCAGGTTGCCCTGTTTGAGTTGGTTCTCACGACATGCCTGGTGAAATGGAGTCCACACCTTAACATCTCCAGACAGCAGAAGTATGCCATAGGTAATAGTGGTCTGGCTCACTTCTGCAAAGTGTTCTTAAGTAGTTCATCAAATAACCTTTGCGTCAACATGTGTACTTTGGAGAGAAAAAGGGCTTGGTGGGTGGGAGAATTAAATAAACCATCAGGAAAGAGAAGCTCCAGTAGTGGAGGAGCTTTACTTTGGCCCTCTCGGAGCAGCCAGAGCACCACTGCAGAAATATTAGAAAGGGCTGTAGGGTTTTCCTTCTTCATCAGACAGGGGTTGCCAACACCTCCCTGGCTCCAAATGATCTGGTCACTAAAAGAAGGTCTGGCATTCCTCCATCTCCACAGCAGAGTAATCTTTTAAAGAGGATTTCTCACTTTGGGGGGGCATTTTCTGCTCCCTTCACAGCAACAGCCTGTTGTGAGATCCTTAGCTTAGGGCCTTCATTTCTCATTAAGATTCTCAGCTTCGTGGAGAAAGGTTTGAGCAGCAAAAGCTTCAGGCTCTGTGCATGTCAGAATGGTTTTCATGGCACGTTAAATTCAAATGCAGCCATAAACTGAAATTTGTCTTAAAGCAACTGGAGTTTCTATTAAGTGCAGCAATTACCAAAAAGCGTCTGTAAACGTTTCAGTGTCTGGTTCAGTTCTTTTTTCCTGGCTGGAAGGTTAGTATAGGATGATAGACTAAAACACCTTGTGGCTTTCAGTCGCTTGCAGCAAAGGGTTTCTTTACAGTTACAAATAAAATAGAAGGCCAGTGTATGTAGTGTTAAGGAATAACAGAACCTCTTTACTGTGCCCTAATATCTGCATTGTCCAAAACAGTTCTGAAACACTAATTAAACATTTCAGCAGCCCAAAAGATGAGAATTATTCTCATCTATAGACAGTTAAGTGCAGGCTAAGGGTGGTTAAATGTCTTAGCCTGGAAGACAAAGCTAACTAACTGCAAACTTCAGATTTGATTTTTTCCATACCAGGCTCTTGCCACTAAAATAATCTTACATCTATTGAAAACAAAAACGTGATGAAGTGATTTTTGGACATGCTAAATTGTGTGATCCCCTCAATAATGCAGAAGTCTGTCACAAGTAGCACTATGGAAGGAAATGCTGTTGTGTATTAAAGTGTGTGACTGTAGTAGGTCCTCCTCTACCTTTTTTTCCTAAATCATCTGCCACATGACTTCAGAATGAGTATATTCCCCAATAAGTTTACTTCTACTGGATTGTTTCATGTCCCTTCTTTAAAAATATTCCCCCTTGGGCTTCCTCTTCCTGTGTCTTCACCTATTCAATGCTACAACCACTTCCATAGTTCCTTTAACATCACAAAGGTTTAAAGCCTTATCTGCTGTTGTGGTTGCCCTATCACAAAGATCCTCAATGTACATAGCATCTCATATGAAGTTGCAGGGAGATTTAAATGGAACAACTAGCAAGGATTAGACAGGACAAAGACAGTGTATATGACTTCAGTTTTCTTATATAAGAAGTATGTCAAGGTTATCAGTGAGGGCACAGAGCTGTAGAAATGAAGAGCGGGTAGCAGGACAGTATCAACCTCACTAACCTCCTCATACAAAAAATGCAATACAGCAAACAGTGACATAGGAGCCGAGTGTACTGCTGTTACCTGACATAAAGACTGTCATTTAACTGCAAATGTACAACAGCTGATAAGAGAATGCAGACTAAACTCCATATATCAGACTTGTCTGGAGTGGGTGAAGGAACATGAAGCTAGAATCCATAGCCATGAGTTCTAATCATGTTATTAAAAGGGAATTTCACAGCAATTTGTTTCTCCTTCCTCCCCTCCCCTATTTTTCTTTTTTTTTTCCCCTCCTTTCTCTCCTTTTTCCATTTATCATCACTCCTCATCACCCCAATATCTTCATTCTACTCCCAGGATCCTCCAAAGCACAGATGTAGAGCTTTATCTACATAATTAGCCATCTCAGCTTCAGGCTCAAGACCTGGTAGACATTTAAGGAATGTATCCATGTATAGCTCATTAAATCTGTGATTTGTGATCCTTGGGATGCTTCGGCACAATCCATGCTGTGTGTACCTCCCAGGTCAAGGAAGATGGACATTCCACTTGCATCTCTAGATTGGATGGCCGGAAGAAGCTTGCCCCAAACTGTATGCAGAATGCTGGAACATGAGTAGTGGTGAACATACACAAAAAGGCAAAGAGGTCAGAAACTGGGTCTTTATCTTAAATGTCACAGAGACAGAGACATGTAACACACAGATTGGAAGGCTCCTGAGAAGACCTCAACCTGACTTCATTCCTGCATGAGACCATGGAGCTAAGAAACCTACAGTGAAAGAAGTCTGGATAGCTAGGGCAGAAAGAGACCAGATAAATACAATGAAAAATCCATATATATTATAAGCATCTCTGTGCTTCAGCTGTTACATGCCACTCAAAAAACCCCTCATCAATTTGCATGTGTATCAAAAGCAGAGCCACAGAAAAGGGCATAAATAAGCATCAGGCATAAAACACTTGGGCTAAAGTTAAGTGGTCAGCTCAGGTCCCAAAAACAGAAGGCAAATGAGTTGCACAATACAAGGAGGACCGGTAGCTTTCAGATGAGGACACTGCAACAAGGGTTATCCGAGGCCTTAAACAAAATGTGGATATCATACCCTGTGAGGCCAAGCCTTGAATGACCATGGTTTGATGGGCTAGAAGAATTTTATACCTTCTAGACCTAGTGTTTTGGAAAACTCAAGCCAGCTTGAGCAGATTTTGCCACTTTGGCAGATTTTACTTGAGAAGTGTTTGAATTTGGAGAAAATAACAAAAATAGCTGTGATATTTGCTGTAAGATAGCTGAATTCATTTAGAAAAGCTCTTTCTGCAATAAACACTTGCACATCTTTCTGATATTTATTTACTTTGCAGAATGTAAGATCTTTCTTTGGATCTCCCACAGGAATTTTTCTAAACATCAATTGTACATGACATCACTTCATTCCACAGCTTGGTAAGCACTCCCAAAACACATATAGAAAGGTTCATGAGGAAGTGGGGGAGAGGAGTAAAAAAGGTACTTGAATGCATGTGCTGCAGTTATGGCAAGAATAATTCCTGATTTAGGGGTCAGGATTGTTTCTGAAGACATTGCTATCTGTCTTAAACAGGTGGCTGGTCTACAACTGTAAAAAGGCTATAGCAATGTTGCTCTTTATTCCCAGATCATGTAATTGAATAAAAAAAAGGACTGGAAGCTTCTTTCTATGAAAACCCACTAAAATGTGTATTCTGCTTCAATTCAGGCTTCTAGCTTCCACTCTAGTGGAACCAGGCAACATCTGCGGCTATGCAGAAATGTTAATTTCTGTCCCAGAAGAACTAAGGGGAAAAAAAAAAAGAAATCATTCAAGTTGCTTAAAAGACTAATACTAAACTCTTTCATTTTGTTAAGTTTTTAATGATAATTAGCTTACCTTTCCAAAAGAAAGGCCATCTTGAAATGAAAAAGCACTATTTTTAAAACCAAAAAAAGGTCAAAATAGATGTATTTCAAATTTGGAAAATTTCCACTTCCCCAGAAATATTTATCTTGAAAAAATTAATCAAAACTAACTTGTGATGTGAACTAGTTCACTTTTGTGAACTAAAAGTATCATTGTCATGGAAATATTAGTGACTGGCTCCATGGCATTGCTAGTACTACAGCCCATGCAGCAAATGCCTCACAGCTGGAGTCATAAGTCTTGGTGGGCTATACCTTGTTGACAAAGGGAAAAAAATATATGTATTCGGGAGGAAAAAAGTCTTTGCTAAATTGGCCTCTCCCAATAAACTGAGTGGGCACTTCCACTGAAAACAGCTGCAAAACCTCTTTAAAAGTACTTGGTAGCTGAGACATTGGATTTGCTCTATATTAATTTGGTTGCTTAAAATCCATCCTGAAACACAGTCATGAAGTTGAACTAACATGACAAAGCAAATCCCCAAAGCAAGGCTAAGGGCATCTTGAAGTAAAACCATCTCTACCGTTAAATGAAGTCAAGGAAACAAAATAGGAGCACTCAAGTTGAATTAAAACATCAGTAAGAGAGCTGTGCCTTTTGCAGTGAAAGATGATGCAGCTGAGGTGCAGATCATACTGAGAAAGGGAAAGCATTCTATTTATTATTACATGTGTTCAAGAGGAGACAACCTACCTGCAACCTCTGATTTTGCCATTGGATACCCACAGAACAATTCCTGTTCCATCAATACTTCCTCTGTCATGAGAAGGCAGCCCTGGTCTCTCAAGAATGAGACTACCTATTGAAAGTTTATGTGCAAGTAATCAAACCTAAGCAGTAAATAACTCTTTAGCTTTAAAACCTGGGTTAACTCACTTCAGTATTTTTCTGCAAGTTAACTGCACTGCCCCTGTGACCCTGACAGTCAATTTTTAATTTGAAGGAAAGCTCTCAGCTCATTATGGTGAGGAACTGTTGAAGATGGAGAGTGGGAGATGGGGTAACAGGTTGCAAAGCACACGCTGGAATCCTGTTCTGGGTGGCACCCTGACCGCAAGGTGGAAGGGAGATGAGTAGTACAAACAGAGCATGAAATTGTAAGCTTATTGATAAACGACTGAAAGAACTCCAGGACAAAGCCAGAGTGTTGCTCTCTGGTGGCACAAAGATCTCAGACGTATGACAAGAAACGCAGCTTTCCTTTTCCAAGCATTTTGCAACATTCAATTAACCGTGTTCTCTTGTGATGCACAAAGACAATCTGTCACTGCAAACGGTGCTGATTATTTTTCTTAAATTGCCACTTAACATGATCACAGTCAAACTCTCAAGGCTAAAAGCTTGCTCCATTTATAATAAAATGTGAATAAAAACTGACAAAGAGATAAGAAATCTTTTTTAAGACTTCCCTAAAAGGCTGAGGAATCTAAACAAAGGGGTCTTAATTATTAGCTCAGGACAACCTCTCATCACTGCTACATGGACAAATTGCACTGCATGCCAGAGCACCCTGAAGACAATAATTTATTAGTCAGAATGCAGAAAAATTGTACAGTGCATGGAGACTTCCCAGATCACGTCTCTTCACTTCAGGTCCTCCATTTCTGTTTTAAAGAGACATTGCAGTGTAAGGCTAAAAGGGATTTAGGGAAGAAACATGAAGAAAGGCATCACATGGAAAAGTATCTAGTTTTGAGCACTAAACTTAAAATCCTAAATCAGGTATTCAGTCTCTCTTTACACCCCCTAGAAAAGAGAAAGGCCCTGCTAGACTAACTCAAAGCAAGACTTGAAGTGGCCTGTGAACTGTGCTCTGCTAACACACACAAGTCCCACAGCTTTCCATCAACTGTTCCAAGAGTGTAGAAAATAACTTCTGAATTTAGGCACCTGAAAAAGGTAGGTGATGTGAATGAAAACCCTCATGTGTGTAAAATCTGGGACAACAGGAGAAAAACCCAGTGGCACTGTTCACAGGGAAAAAATAAAACTATTCAGAGTTCTTCCCTTTTCCAGTCCTGGCAACTTGGAGGGCAAGGCAGCACAACAGGAAAGTCAAATGAATGGCTTTCAAGGGAATACACTTCAGTAATCCCAGAGGATTGTCAGGAAAGATCTCCAGAGAACAGCCTAAGGAAAAAAGGCATTAAGGAGAGATGAAAGCACTTTAATGAAATAATTCTCATGGCCTTATGTGCCAGCTGTTTCACTGTGGAGAAAAGACAAGTGACACAGTAACCTTGACTAGACCATGAGCTGTTCATTGACCTGAAGCGCAAAAAGGAAAAGCAAACCAGCAGTGAAAACCAACTCAGATTATCACACAAAAGTACAAAAGCCCAACAATATTAGATTAAATTACAGAGTGCTCCTTGCTAAGAGTGTCCAGGGTACAAATTTAGATGTAACCACCAAGAAACAATCAGTAAAGGCATTAACAATGAAAGTAGGCTCAAGAGTGAAAGTTGTTGATGTATGAGGTCAAGAAGGTCAAGTTGTTAATGCTTTTTTGTGTGCTGTCATAAAAGATGTGCTTTCATCAGATAGGTATCATATCTAACTGCAGTAACAAAAGAGTAAAAGCTAAGTCTTTGAATAAGAAATAACTCTCCCCCATTAATAAGTATTAGTTAAATTAAGTTGTTTTCAAATTACCCAGACCTAAATGATTTTCTTCCAATCGAAACCTAAGGGTTTGCCTGATGAAATCTAGAGCTTTGAGCAGTTATTGTGATAACTCATCAAGACAGGGTAAGGTATCAGACATCACATATGCCTTTCTCTAGTTTATTATTTCTTAGAAGACATGAAAAGAGAATTAAGTGAATTAGAAACAGTCAGTTTAACTCAAATTTCTGGAACAAATGATGAGATTTCTAACTATACAGAAGGTAAATTACTAACATGCAGCAGGAATTGGTTGTGAAAAAAAACATCTCACACCCATCTAATTTCTTTTTAGGACCTAATAACAGGCCTTGTGGAGAGAGAATAAAGACAATAGATGTTGAGACAACTCAACTTCAATAATACATGATGTGCTCTTATGTGCCATAAATGTAGAAAACTAGACTTAGGTGAAAAAAGGTGCAAATTGGTAGAAACATTATTTTAGACATTATTTTACAATATACAAGCAATAATTTTAACTGATATTGACATAATGATACATATAAGTGAACATATAGAATTATCTTTCCATTCTACTGAACAGCTAAAAGGCTTGCTCAGTTCTAGATATTATGTAAGAACCAATTAAAGAAAGTTCAAAAGCAGCAATAGAAATAATGGAATGACTCAAAAACAATATCCACAGAGGCCTACCAAAGGTACTGGCACTGATGATAGATTCTAAGCATCTTCCATGTCAGAAGTCTCCAAAGAATAACTTTTAACAAAGATAAATACGGACAGTTACACTTCTATCTATTTTTTAATCTATAGTTTTAAAATCAATTCCAGCTTATCTACAGTGGAAAATTAATCTTGTGTTACATGTGCTTCAATCAGTCAGCCCAAAACATGTAGATGCTGTCCTGGTAGTGTACAATTTTACACTAAATCGGTGTAAGTGTGCGTACATATATATAAATAGATGCAATCATATAGACACAAAACAATGTAGGTTAGTATGCCCTCAGAATAAGCCAATATATTTATATTTCTTAGAACTGTATTTATTTATGCTGAACTGTAGAGGTCCACCTAAAATAGCTAGATCAGATAAAGTAATGACCTCACATGCTGCAGCATGATGTGAGTGCTGGTACACTCCATTAATAGGAACATCTCAAATCTCTGGAAACAGGTTCCGCCTCATCCCTGACCTCTGCATAATTAAGAGTCACTGTTTAGCCCTAACATCACATCAATATTCCATCTGAGAATCAAGAGACTGGGGAGACTTCCATGTCCTACAAGTTGCTCCTCTTTACCCTGATCTTTTCACCAGCTCATTCACTACCTCCCTATTCTCCATATCCTCATCACCTTTTCAATTAGCTATATCCAGCAGGGTTTGTATTCTTAATTTGACCACTAACAGTTATTTTAAAAGAAAAACTACACACAACCTTTTGATTTGTTGTTAGTTACTGCTGGGATGTGTTAAAGCATTTTAAGATGTGCTCTTTCTGTGTTGAAAGCTAAACAGTGCCTGTCCTTTCCTTTCAAACAGCCTCCTGTCAACTGGAGGATTTCTGCCCTGGACAATTCCACTGAAGCCCTGAGTGACCGCCCTATGAAGGGCTCCTCTTATATAGGGCAGGAGAAACTTTAAAGAATCATGACTGTATTTAAGGTGGAAAGGCCTGACCTCTGAGCTACATTCTAGCAAGCTACACTTTAGACTATGGCTGGACTTCTCTTGATGCCCCCTCCTCTCCCCTGTAACATAGTCAGGCTTATTGAAATCGTATAATGTCCCTAGTTGGAAGGGACTGGCAAAGGTCATCAAGTCCAATTCCTGTCTCTGCACAGCGCAGCCCCCAAGAATCACACCATGTGTCCAAGGGCTTCTTGAACTCTGTCAGACTTGGTGCTGTGATCATTTCCCTGGGGAGCCTGTTACAGTATTCAACCATCCTTTGGGTGAAGAGCCTTTTCTAATGTTCAGCCTAAAGCTCCCCTGACACAGCTTCATACCATTCCCTTGGGACCTATCACTGGTCACCAGAGAGAAGATCAGTGCCTGCCCTGCCACTGCCTCTCAAGAGGAAGCTGCAGATCATAGTGGGCGAGCTCTCCCTTCAGTCTTCTCCAGGCTGAACACATCAAGTGCCCTCAGCCTCTCCTCATGCACCTTCCCCTCCAGACTTCATCTTCATTGCCCTCCTTTGGGACACTCTCTAATAGCTTAATATCTTTCACACATTGTGGTGCCCAAAACTGCGACAATATTCCAGATGAGGCCTCCCCAGTGCAGAGGAGAGGGACAATCTCCTTCCTCAACTGGCTGGAGATGCTTTTCCTGATCCCCTGCAGGACACAGCTGGCCAGGACACTGTTGACTCATATTCCATATGCCATTGACCAGGACCCGCAGACCTCTTTCTGAGGGACTGCTCTCCAGGCTTTCACTCTCAAGACAGAAAACCTTACATGCCCTCAGCTCCAGTCAGACCTAAAACACACACTGCTTGCAGCAATGACAGCTCAGCTCATTACCTGCTATGTTTGCTGCAGCCCAGCTCTTTGCCCCCTCTCTGCCTCCCCCCGCATTACCACCGAGGCAGCTGCAGAGCTGTGCCACCCTTAATTATTCCCAGCAGTGCCAAGCTGGAGGCACCGCTGTCACAGAGGATGGCAGCAGAGTGCAGGGCATGACAACAGCAGCAGCAGGTGGGCAGAGCACAAAAGGCCAGATTACTGTCTATGTGATTACTGTCATTTATCTCAAGTCAGGCAGAAGGCAGAGCATGCTCTGCCTGTGCTTGTTCCTTCCCTCTGTCGCTACAGAGCGATTCCTGAAAACACTGTACAGGGATGTTATGCACTTGTTAAGCTTTGTTTTAAGCACTGAAAACCACCACAGGCAGAGCAAGTAATTGCCCCTTACAGCAGTCACAGGTTCCTCTCAAACACAAGTGGTACAGGAAAATTAGCAAGGGAGCTTCCAATGCTAGGGCCAACTTGAATAGCTGTGTGATTTTTACAAATTCAACATGCATGTATTTGTTTCTTTCAGGGCATTAGGCAGAGCAACATTTGAAATGTAAACACGAACTTTATCCTGCCAGCAGGACTGTGATGCTGTCAGGGCAGCTGCCTGCTGGGAGAGCTGCAGGAAAGCTGCTTGACTGCAGTGCAGAATGGCCAGTGCCCAGGTGAGGAAGGAAGCACTCCCCTCTAATGCTGGGATCACTCTAAAACATGCTCTTACATCTGGTTCCCATCTTTGCTAATTCTTCTTTTTTCTCCCTGATATTTAACAGAGTAATTTTGTGTCACAGCTAAGTGCTTTCAATTCTGGCTGTCAAATTTCCAAATGAAATCCATATATTTAAAAGCATACAGATTTATGTATCAATTCTTTACACAAAAATGTCAGTTCTGAATCTTAAAAACAGACTTGCTAAATTTAGCCATCTCAAATTCAAACACATACTTTCCTCCTCCAAAACTGGATGCAGCAAACTTTGTTTCTTGGACTCATCATTAGGTTAAGAACAGATTACAGAATAAGACTCAATCAAAGCCTGTATCCATATGAAATATAAATCTGAGGCCCAAAACTATTATACATGCCCCGATTTTCATTCAATTGGTTGTGAACTAGAAACAAAATTGAGTAGAGATTTGATTTTGGGGGGAAAGTTTTTCCTCTCCACATTAGGGAAGCAGAAAACCCTATAGCCCAAATGAGGCTTAACAAAAATCCTCCTGAATAAATCTATGGGCCTCCTGAGGATTTTTTCATCACTTACTCAGAGAGGGGAGGGAAAAATATAACAAAAGGCTCATGGGTCGAGATAAGGACAGAGAGAGATCATTCAATTACCAGCACAGGCAAAACAGACTTGACTTGGGGAAATTAGTTTAATTTACTACCAATCAAATTAGAATAGGATAATGAGTAATAAAACCAGATCTTAAAAACACCTTCCCCCCCAACCCCTCCCTTCTTCCAGGCTTAGTATCACTCCTGATTTCCTCTGCCTCCTCCCCACGAGCAGTGCAGGGGGATGGAGAAGGGGGGTTGAAGTCAGTGGTTTCTACTACTCCTTTCTCCTCAAGGGCAAGATTCCTCATCATTTACTGCTCCAGTATGGAGTCCCTCCCATGGGAAACAGTTCTCAATGAACTTAACATTCTCTGCAATATGAGTCCTTCCCAAGGGCTGCAGGTCTTCATGAACTGCTCCGACATGGGTCCCATTCTTCTGAAGCAGGCTGCTCCAGCATGGGTCCCCAGCAGGGTCACAGGTCCTGCCAGAAGCCTGCTCTAGCATGGGGGACTTTCTGATGGGTCACAGCCTCCTTTGGACATTCACCTGCTCTGGTGTGGGGTCCTCAGTGGTCTGCAGGTGGATCTCTGCTCCACTGTGGTCCTCTGTGGACTGCAGGGGCACAGCTGCATTACCATGCTCTTCACCACAGGCTTCAGGGAGATTTCTCCCCTGGCACCTGGAGCATCTTCTCCCCTTCCTTCTGCCCTGACCTTGGTGCCTGCAGAATTATTCCTCTCACATATTCTCACTCCTTTCTCCAGCTACAACTGGTGTTACCCAGCAACTTTTTCCCCCCTCCATTCTTAAATCTGTTATCCCAAAAGCACTACCATCACTTCTGATGGTCTCAGCTTTGGTCAGTGGTGGGTTAGTCTTGGAGGTGGGCTGGTATTGGCTCTGTCAGACCTGGGGAAGCTTCAAGCAGCTTTTCACAGAAGCCACCTCCTTATCCCCCCTGCCACACAACCTTGCCATGCAAGCCCAAGACAGGCATCAGCAGCAATGCAAGCTAAATGTGCATGAAAAATGTGGGGGCATTTTAAATGTACTGTACTGCTCATTTGTCTATCAGCTAATGAAGACTTTCAGGGCTCCCAGTTTCATGTGAAGATAATCTACTTGTCACTGAAAGCAAAACTTATTTGCTTCTACTGTCTGCAGTATATTCTGCTTTAAAAAAAAGCAGTTGGAAAGACCTATATTGGAGTATTAAGAAGGATGTAGACAAAACATTCAGAAATCACTATTAACATGGGCTATGCGTTAGCTATTTTTAGCTAACAGTGCAACTAGAGAGGCCTCACCTTACACCACATACACCCACTGCTAAATAACTATCTTCTAGGTTGCATGTGCCACTCTGCCCTGAGAGGACACTAAATCCCTGAAAAGACCAAAAATAAAGGGCTTTCAATATGTTCTGAAATTACAAAATAGTGCAATAGTGCCTTAATTCCTGCTTCCATTGCAGTCTTCCTCACCAGGCTGCTCTCTCAGCCATTATAATTTAATGGCTATATAATTTAATTAATTTATAATTATAAAAGGCTAACAAGAAGTGAGTATGAAAGACCACTTCAAGCAGCCCTGAGCACCAAGTTGCCAGTTACCCTTTTTTTTGTTTGTTATGTTTTTTGTTTTTTGGTGGTTTTTTTTTTTGTGGGTTTTGGCTGGGGTTTTGGTTTTTGTTTGTTTGTTGTTTTACTTTTGTTTTTTTGGTTTGTTTTGGGGTGTTTTTTGTTTGTTTGTTTTCTTTTTGCAGCTCCAGGAACTCCTTGGTGATTTCCAGCAACAGAACCTGAAGACACCAGCACGCTTTCATAAGACAAGCCCAATACACAAGCAGAGGTGGTCTCTACTGGGGCCTCCAACCTGACCCTCTCTCCTGTACCAACAGTCTCCTAAACGTGGCATTCTAACAGAGACACAGCAACACTTGTGAAGGGTGTGTGAAGGCAGGGAGAGCAAGGGAGGTCTGTAGTGGTGGCCCTCTGCTTTGCCAGCCAGTCCTTCAGCTAGAAGAGCAAGGAAACTTCTCCTTCCAGCCCCAGATGTCACAGCTACAGAGGGCCAGGTCTAATTACAATAATTACATCCAAAGATGCAGCCTGCATAGGGCTAAGCAAACACAAGCAAAAAAATCCTGCATGAGCATTCACCATACCCTGCACAGATGGACCAGAAAGCTAGAGACCCACTTGCTTCACCTCACCCAGTTGCCCAATATTTACATGATGAGCAATTTGTGAAACTGTACTTGAAGCATCATTTCCCAGTGCCCCAGACTGGTGCCTACTCTGTCCTGCTTCATTCCTGAAGGCCACCCCAACCTTCCCCAAGCTGGCCTGGTGTGCTCCTCTTGCTGCATGCAGGTAGCAGAACATCCTGACAGCACCACACAGCAGACACAGCAAGAGCTGGTACCACCAGCGAGGGGGCCTGATGGTCTGGAGACACAGTCCCTCATCAAGGTGGCTTATGGCAGGTCCAGGCTGTGTGTTAACCCCAGCCAAAGCCAAAGTCCCATTCCTAGAAGGGTTCAAGGTCAGGTTGGATGGGTCTTGGAGCAACCTGGTCTATCTGAAGATGTCCCTTCCAACCCAAACTGTTTTATGAAAGCTGCCTGGTTGACACACTGGGTACAGGGGACCAAAGGCACAACCCATCCCCTTGCAGGGTTAGCAAAGAGCCACCCAGAACAACCAGTTGCAAAGGGGTCTCAAAAAGCGCACAGAGCTGTAGCTGTCCAGCTCTGCAGGCTGCTCACCAGGAGGGCAAGGGGGAGACTTCCCAGCTGCTGCAAAGCCCCCGGGAGCACCCTGCCTATCCACGTACCCACCAGGCAGTGCTGCTTCCACTCACCCCTCTCTGCCAACTCCTGCCATGACCCTGATTAGCAATAATTAAGCGAATGACTGAGTTTAAAGTTGGGGAAAAAAAACAACTCAACCCAACAAACCCAACACCTCTCTGGTAACATATCTGCCTACTCCTCAACATATTAACTCCAGATACCACACGCTGCTGCTTTCAGTCTGCATAAGATAAAAGGTGCGACAAGCCAACCTGAGGTTGCCATGGAGACCAAAAATCTTTCCCAGTGCCATGGTAACTGACTCCAGGATGTGCTATGAAAAGCTGACTGCACACCCTAGTTGAGCGGTTTCATATTTTTAAACCAATTAACTGAGAGTTCAGTTAAATTGGTTGCTGTTTAAAGAAAAGCACTGTCAAAATGGAAGGTATATTAGATGATATCTTTTTTTTCTTGGCCAAACAGAAGAAAACAAAACCTTCAGGATGTTACCGAGTTTCATTTGATTGTTTCTGAAAATCAAAAGCCTAATCTTTTCACATAAGAAATTCCATCTTAATATATTTATGCTGAATTAGAAGGAAAGGGTTGAGCAGCTCTAAACCAGCTTCCCCCTGCCATGCCATACTCCCCGCATGTCCAAGTCTCTGATCTCACTGGAAGTTTTGAATGGACAAGAAATAAGCCTCTAGAGGAGAATAAATAAGGTAAAACACGTGAGATAAACATCATAAAGCTGTGATGGCAGCTGGACATGGCACAGCAAGCACCAGCCACATGCAGACCCAGATCAGTGAGAATGGAAGCTCTCAAATCAGCCCAGAGACTGAAGTAACAGTGGAATTTCTGTGTTTCTGTTTCCCTACTTTAGTGAGCCATTTTTTGTCCTTCCCTTCATGGTATCAGTGGACTGAAAGCTCCCAGGTATCATCAGTAGGCATTTCAGTTACTACTTTTTTTATCCCTCCCCTGTTTTGAGCACATCCATCACAAACATGCTCCTTACTGAGAAACTTGATATTCAGAGCATTCTGCACATGAGGCTATTACTGCCAAACCATGAGTTTTTCAAGGCGCTGCTCTGTCCTCTGATGACAAATGTGCAGCATGGAGGTGCTATTGCAACAGGTTAGTAAGCAAGGACTATAACATGGCTTAATCTTTCCCACCTGACTAGGAAACAGTGAAAGTGGACAGGCACAGAAGTAGTAAAATCTAAATGAATACACTCTCCACTTTAACGCTGAGAAGGTTGAGCAACACCTGGGGAATACCTGCCAGTGTTACATGCTCTGTTTGTGACATCATCTCCAGGAGCTGAGGTGAAAAGAGTTCACATCAACAGTTCACACCCCATGCTTCCTAGAGAGTTTCCAGGAAAAGACTGCTAATTCAGAAATTTGGGTGGAATCCAATTCATGTATTTTGAGGGTCGGAAATCTGGCCCCTGAAAGTGAAAAGAGTTATAAAGAAATAAAGAACATGTTCATTTTTGGGATGTAGGTGGCAGAGCTCTCCTATTGAAATTGTGTAGAACACTGTCCTCAGTTGACCCAGTTGTAAACGGACACCTGGTCATTTGCTGTGGACTAAGAACTGGGCAGGTGCCACAGCAGACTCACAGCACTCCAGGTAGGCAGAAGTAAACTCAATCTTGCCTCACTTTGAGGTTTGCCTTTTACTTGTTTGCCTGTGCTTACCTTAGCAAAAGCTTCAGCAAGAAACGTCCTTGGAACACAGCAGTAAGTACTGCATAGCCTCTCAAGGCTCCCAGCAAGTGTCCTGAGAGAGGCCAGGCAGAAGGATACTGATTCTGAAAGTTTTGATATGAAAACTGCCATAGCTAATAAACAGCCTGGACTAAGTAAGAGCATCATCTCTTAGTTCAAAGCGAGTAAACTCAGGTGTGTGTGTATATATATATATAAAAGGCATCTACTGCATCAAGAGATACACCAGTTATGGTCGGGGGTGGGGGGGGGGGGGAAAAAACACAAAAAAACCCCCAACAAAACCCAACTGTACAGTCTTTGTTCAGAAGACAATTCCTCTCCTAGTTTTAGTTATTCTACAATAAAAAAAATCCCATTTCATTAAATACAAAGAAATGCTATTTTGACAGAATTTCTATGAGGAACATCCATGCTGTATCACAAAAAGCCATGCAAGGAGAAAAAGAGACCACTTACAAAGAATGCAAGGAAGATACTACAGTAAACATGTTGCAATCACCATGGAAATACACTCCTAGAGTTTTTGAGAGGTATTTAGTTTGCAGCTCAACAATCCGGGCAAAAGACATGCAGAGTACCAGCTAGAATCCATATATCTGCTTCTCCAAAGAAGGAATAGCTACTAAGAGATAAATAACATGGCCATTGAATAAAAAAATATGAGTGAGTAAGGAGTGCTAAGGAAGTAGATAGGACATATTTTGGTGGCAACTACTGAAGAACGCAGCATTGGCTGATCAACATCAGAAATCCATCTTTGAGGTTTTTCAAGAGATGCCAAAAAAACTCACGAGTATAAGATGCCAAACCAGCCAGCTAGTTAAGGAGAAGCAAGAACAAAAGCAGAAAAATCTCAACATGTTACAAAGGTGACTTATAAAGGAAAACTAGTAGAAAAAGTGAGCATCTCCAGCACATAGTCTGTTCTGCCTTAAATTTGCTGCACAATTTATTTAGAAAAGCTTTTCTAAATACTTCATGAAAGTAAAATCATGGAATAGGCATTTGGTGTTTGAACAGATTCTTCAAAGAGGTTCCACATGGCAGAGACTAGCAGTCTAAACATAGGATTTAATCACAGTGCCTTAATACACTTAAATGTAGTCTTATCTCAACGATTTGTACACTGCTACTCCAGAGACAATTTCGAGTGGTTCTCTGTTATGTGTAATTACACCCTCAGTTCTATAAGAAAAGTGAATTCTCATTCTGGGTGACTTTCCTTTTATCTGCCTTGGATCCAAACAAAGTTTGTCCTAAACCAAATGATTAATAAGAGATTTAAGCGTATGTCAGACTGAAGTAGAGAGTGAAATATTGGCTGTGAGGAGGGATCCGTGCTTCACTAATGAACCTATGAAAACCCAAGTCTTATTTTATACCATAGATTATATTTCTTGAGATTCAGTATTAAATAACAGACAAAGATAAATGAAATTTGCCTGTCCCTGAAAATAGCTACCCATTCTTCTTTGTCATAACTGTAAAAATCAAACACACACTTCTGAAAATATCCTGCATCCTGAGTTGCTGTGGCTATGTGGGGAATTGCCAACAAGTTCTTTCTCTCCTATGTATATTCTAGAAGTGGAAGTTTCCCAGATGTAAGAGAAATCACCAACAAGATTAACAACAATGAAAAAATTCACAGCTAACTTTCCTCTAGTCCTGACTAAATGCAATCCTAATTGTAAGTTGGATGAAAATAGTACTCACTTTAAAGACAAAAAATTTAAAGACAAAAAATATAATTTTCAAGAGTTAGCATTTAGGCATAGGCACAAACAGTCAGAACTTCTGTTCTTGTCTAAAGCAAATCTCAGAACTTTCCCAGCTAGTTTTTGATCAGTCAGGAACCCTGCATTTATGCTACTTGCAAGTTTCCACACTTTCATACTAATCCTCAAAACACCAAGGAAAAAAAAAAGCCGTTGTCAAAACACCCCAGCCTCCTTTTAAAGAGGAGATCTCCCAAGTTATTACTGGGAAGTGTGCTCCCTGGAGATTTTGAGCACAGCACCAACTGCAGAAGCCTGTAACTGTAGTCTCCTCAATGCTGAGTTTGGAGTTCCAGCAAAATTCATCCAGGTAAGGCCTGCCACCATTTACACCCAAAATCCTACTGACAGCTGGGAGCTTGGTCAGGTGTGGCTGCAGAGCTAAGGACAGAATTTTCACTTGTAGTGTTTCATCAAATTAACTGACTTTACTGCTCTTTTCAGCTACCCTGACATTTTACCTGTTTACACTAAATGCATTTAAAGAGCTGTATCAACAGCAAAAGGGCAACTGGCAGACCTGGTATTATGCATTAGCAATCCCTATCATCACTTCAAGCAAGCAGATGAGCAGCATCAGCTAAAAGAAAAGAAATTATGGAGGTTGTGGGTTGGAGGTTTTTTCCTCATGCCGTCATATTTTGGTAAGGGGAACAAAAAAAAAAAAAAGAAAATCAAAGCAATGTTTTCCAAATTGAGATCCTGGGAGAAGAGAAAGGAACTTTCTTTAAGGCCTCTTTGGTGAAGAGATTGTACCTTCAGGTACATTGCCATGGGAAAGTTGTCATCCTGAGCTGCTCTCTCCAGAGCCAGGCAGCAATTAGTCATGGGCAAACCACAAACACCTAGAAGGTCTGACAGGCATTTGCAATATCTGATACTTGTCATAATCCCTCGAGTCTGCAGAAGAGTCTTTATTGCGGTTTCTTGATGCCTCTGCACAAAGCACAGAGATATGAAAAACAGGAAAAAAGGAGGCAAAAAAGGTGGCTGAACATTTATGAATTACAGAAAGTGTTTCATCTGAGGTTTGTGGGAGGACTGCAGCTAGCTGTTATTTCACCTAACCTGGCTCATATATCCCACACAGCTTTCATGGCAGGACTGTTGGGAACCCTTTTCATCCTTTAAGCTACATATACTACCTTAATCATATTCTGACCTGATATCTCTCAACTCTGAAGTATCATTTTTTAATACGGCAAAGAAAAATTGCATCATTTTTTTGTATGCCAACAGATTTCACTGGTTTGGGAAAAAGATGGGGAAAATGGTCACAAAAAGTCATTAGCGTAGAGAAATAATGTCCTATAGCAGTGAATCAAGAGGAAAAAAAGTCACTGCTGTATGCAACGCACTACAATATCTGATTATGAGAAAAATGACAACTAGCTAGAAAAATATTTGTACAGCTCAGTACACAAAGACACAAAAGAAAATATAACAGTAACCTTACTTATTATGCCATTCACATACTAAATTTCACTCACTGGACTATAATCAAAACATCACACAAGCAAAATAGGCTTCACAGAAACCTACAACATGGGCAGATTTTTCTGTGGCTTATCAAAACTCAGTGCTCACAGACCTGCAAAATGAATTAAACCGTTATGCGAAATAACTATCAGTGATGGGGACAAAGTCTCTAACCCTGATAGATCAGTCTTCCCAGACAGAAGTATTGATGTGTATACTCCTAGGGGAATTCTGTAATATGAAGAGAAAGTTCAAACCAGACCTGGTGCCATAAACAGGGGAGTAAAAGGAACAGTGAACTGAAGGGAAGAAGAGAGAAGAGACTTATCATACCAGGACCAATCATCATCTTCTAAGAAAGTTTCTGATATAACTTTATGATCAATTTTTTCCCTAGTTCTGCTGAAAACAAGAAATTATTCCACCCTTGTGTTTCTAAAGACAATCCCTCCATGAATTCAACAGTGAAAGACAAACTTATTGTATTTGAGGCCCCAAAGAGTTTATATAAGCAATTTTTAATGCCTTGCACTAACTAGCCCAGTATTAAATACACTCACTCCTCTAGTTTGGTATCATCTCCGCACTCTTCATTTAGTTCTTCTGAAACATCTACAGAGCTTATCTGAATATAATTGCCATTAAAAAGTGGCATATTGCTTTAAAAAAAAAAAACAAAACCACAAGACTATACATGATTCTTTATCTGAAAATGACAATTTTGTATGGAAAAGTCAGTAGAATGAAGGAAAAAAAAGGTATGAAACACAGATAATGTTATCTGCATGGCTCTACTGGTAAATCAGGCTGTGCAAAGTGTTGCAGGTACATACCAAGTCCTTGCAGCTTGTCACTATTACAGAACCAAGCAAAAAAACCTCTCTTTTCAGAATCCAAAACTTACTTTTAGAAGCAACAGACCAGATAATAGCTAAAGTTTAAAAGGAGAGAAATGTTTCAAAAAATAAACCCACAAATGTATAGTACTTTAAAACAACCTTTGAAGACATTATTTGCCTTTACCATACTGAATAGTACCATTTCTGATAAAAAAACCCTCCCAAAACCCCAACAAAACACAAAAACATCCCCCTAAGCCTCTGTTGTGGCATCCTGCTCCTACTGGACATTTTTCTCAAGTGGCCACAGATCTGCTTCATTCAGAACATATATTTTGTGAATCACATAAATAAAAAGGTCACACTCATTATGACCTTTTACAGATGGATGAAGAGAAAAAAGCAGGCTGCAATACTGCTGAAATGCTTTAAATTAAACAGTGTGGTTTTTTCTCACATAGATTTAACATCAGAAGCTCAAAGCGATTGTAAAAAGTCAACAGCAAACGTAGCTCTATTTCACTGGCAAAATGATGATAAACATCTTGATACTAAATGCCTTTACTGGGAAAAGAATGGCCACCAGAATGTTATGAAAAACAGCAGGAGGGGAAAAAAAAAAAAAAAAAAAA
>VXAU01002153.1:2277295-2311887 GCA_013399695.1 Formicarius rufipectus
AAAACACCAAAAACCAACCAAAGAGCCTGTGACACCAAGCCAGGATGAGTTCACGTGCAACAAAATTTTAAGAGCTTTTAGCTCCTTGAATATTTAACAGTCCAGTGGGCCGACTTTGTCAGTGTTTTTCATGTTACCAGAGCAACCAGCAATTTATTAAAATGTTCAAAAAACTCGAGTTCCGGAAGCAGAATGAAAAAAAAACAAACATGCAAATCAAATATTTTGACACCAACTCTGTGACAAATGGCAGAGACGAAGCTTCACTGCAAGACAGACTGAAAGCAAACACTGAGCCCGGGTTATTTTGACTGAGGATTGCCAAAGCCATGTTTCCTTAAAGGACACAGTGGCTCTACATAGGACAATTAAGGATAGTTTTGTCTCTTCTCAACATTTGTGGAATTTAGTCTCCAGAAGATTATCTAATAATAACTAAGGGCAAAATTGGGTTCAAGTAGTTTTGATTCCAGCTGTCTGTACCCAAAAGGCATATCCAATTATAAGTTCACATCCATTCCTACTTTTGTTGCACAGGAAGTCCAAAAAGAAAAATCCAACAACAAACCAACACAACAACAACAAAAAATCGTTATTGTATTTGAAGTATTTGAAGTGAAAACAGATGCCCCAGACAGTTGAGAAACGGCCAACTCTTGCATTGTTCAGGAAAATTTAATTATAAACAACCAAAGACCTATTTAAGCCACATGCTTTGCTTTAGAAAAATAGGGTAAAAGAACAGATGTATTCTTCTTGTTACCTTCTTGCTTCAGGCTTCTGTATCTATGGTAATACAATTACCATCTCAGGACTAGAATTGATCAGAATTTTTATAATTGCATTCAGCCCTCACAAATCAAGTGCCTTGTTCTATGTTTGGTGAGGTTTTTTTTTTTTTCCATTTGAACTTTATAGCGTTACTGCCTTGATAATTTCCACCCCACCATAAAAAAACATTTTAAAAAGAATTGCCAAATGGTTTATTTTTTTTTCTTTCTAGTCCTCTTTACTATGAATCCAATCAGCTAGAAAATCCTGTAGAAAGCAGGGGGAGCTATGGATTACTTTCTCTCCCTTTCCTTCTGTCTCCTTTGATCAGTTACGTTTTATTGATGAGCATATACTTCACATTAGCAAAAACAAGCACAATGAAACAGCACAAGAGATTTGAAGCCTTGCCTTATCACTAGGCCTTCTGCAGTTATTACATTAATTTTGTTGACCTGCAAACTCATGGAAAGGCCAGGAAAAAGTGATTTTTTTGTTATCTTCCAGTTTTCATTCACTATTTAGTGGTTTTTATTTTTTGAACAATTAAGCACTCATGTCATCAATGTAATTCCCTTTTATAAAGGGATATCCCTGACTGGCCCTCCCAGAGCAGGTGCCTGCAGTGCCTAGCCTTATTAACAAGTAGAACAAAGAAGAAAATAAAATATCAGATGACCCCCTTCAGTTATAAGGACAACCAGAAATCTGTGCTAAGAACCAAAGAGATAATTTAATCCATAATATACAATAGAAAAGAACTAATTTATACCAGGTAGCAACCTCAGAACCAGAGAATCCAAACAAAGGAGTACAATTGCCTTTACCGCCTAGATTGAGCAGGAGCCAAGGCAAGAACAGCTTGGGAAGGTCCAGGTTTTAGACTCCCTGTGAATTGCTGAGGTGCAGATCAAGTGAAAGCAAACACATGTATGTACCACACTTGCTGCATGTTCCTGACCAAAGAAAATACCTTGTTTTGTTATGCTTGCAGGTTGCTTCAAATAGCAGCATACATACCTCACTAAGGGGTTTACCACATCGAGCAGATACTATACAAGCACACAAAAGAAAGAGGAATTCTTGGCTATTGGAATGGCCTGCACTGTCTGGAACACACTTGCCTATAAACTGAGAGGACAGAGAACTAAATCTGCCCATTGGAAATCACTGGAACTTCCCCAACACCCAGGGCACACAGCACTTGCCAGGTTTCTAGAACAGAGAAAACAGATTTTCTGTTTCCTTAGCCAAATTTTCGAAGCTATTGAGGATCCTGAAAGGGCTAGTAGAGCCAAGTGAGATTTTCAGACAACTAACCAAGTCAGGTATCCATCTCCCAGGCCCTAACCTGCTTATGCACTTGAGCATATCTCATTAGGCACATATCTTCAGATACCTGCCTGTTTTCCAGCTCTGGTCTCTCTCCTCTCTCTACAATTCAACCTTTTATCTTTCTTTTTTGCCTATTCTTCCTTACATATGGGTTTACACAACAAGATGCAGTAGGCTTTTGACCTTGGAAAAGGGATCCTGGAAGGCTGGGTTTATGCAGGGTTTTTTTTTTTTTTTTTAAGGAGAGGCTAAGCACAGAAAAATGCCTCAAAAGAATAGACTCAGCCTTTTTTTTTTTTTTTTTTGTTTAACCAGCACAGTCATAGATTATAGGGAGTTTGGTTTTATTACATAACAACCCATCATTGTTCCCTAATACATTATCTCATCAGGAGGCCCCATTTCAGAGAGGCTACATAGACACACATTTCTTAATAGCAGAGCTAAGTGGCAGCATGATCTAGTGGATTAATTATATAACTGGCAACTAGGCTTTCCCAGTCGTAATACAATTTTAAATTTAGATCTTTAAATCAAATTTTTAGACAACAGCATTGACTTAGAGATCTGTATGTAGCTTATTTGTTGAAAAAATTATCATTTGCCTTTTTAGGAGCTCTTTTAATCATGCTTATCCTCACGACAATCAAACTTCTGGGACACCAAATTAATTTCAAAAACATACAATAAATACCTCAGACACAGAAATGAAGCCCAGATATATGAATTAAAATTAGACATTTGAAAGAATTATTCTCATTAGTAAAGGAAATAAAAGACTGAAAACTAAGTGGAATCTTAGAGTTATTACCAATTTTTGCCTTCAAAATAAGCTTGTATAAAAACATCCAAATAAAGGATCTCAATCAAAGTGGCATCCAGTTGCTAACATGAGTAGAAGCAGTGATATTCTGAGACCTTTAAGTAGTGCTTCTCCTCCCCTACCTGGAAAAGCTTTACATTTTTTGTTATGAAATATCATATGAGGCTATGCATTTAACACACACTTTTATATCTTCTCCATATGGTACCAATCCTTCTATAAATGTAGACCATGTGGCTATCAGGATTTATGAACAATGTGTGCAAGTCAGACCACTCAAGTGGATCCTAAAAAGGAAAAAAAAAAGCATGGTAGATAAGTATATCCCATGTGAGTTCTTTCCCCAACTTCCTCATTTGCTGAAATTTTTATTTAAGCTCAGATAAGAATCAGTATAAAGGATTTTTTTACTCTTTTGGAAAAAGAGCACCTCACCAAATTACCCCTAAGAGGGTTTGCTCTGAAATGATTTTTATGCTCTAGACACTGTTTCATGCTGAGATTTATGAACATTTACCATTAAAAAAACCCCTCATTTATAAGACAATGCTGTAATTTACCTTTGTACAATAGAATGGAATAAAAGATCACAACATCAGTGGCAGAGCCAACCTCAGTAACAAAAGTCAACCCAATTTTGAGAGCTAAAAGCTTTCATTGTGCTCCTTTCATCAGACATACTTCTTATATATACGTCGGTTCTGTTTACTCTCTCTCTGTGAGAGTGAATATGAGTGTAGAATGTTCTTATTTTCATCTCTCTCCTTATTTCCTGCAGCTTCCATTTTGGTCTCTCTGGATTAGCAACTGAATAATAATTGCATTGATTGATACCCATTGTCCCTCACAACATAGATTGTTCTTTTTGGGAAAATTCATGAAATAGATTGACAATGACTGCCCATGGTCAAGGTACTGCTGCCAGTCAACAACAAAGCCTCAACTTTCCCTAACCCATAACCCATGCCTGCATATTCATGAGGAGGATCTTCTTGGCTCTTAGCCCACTCTTAAATCAAGTCTGAACCAGATTTTGAATCTGACAGGAAAAGATCATTTCCATTCCATCTGATCGTAGACTTTTCACTAGTGCTGATGCTGCTAGTTTTATTAGGGGTGTTTTTATCTTCATCATTGTAGATAAAGAACATTACATTCCAGGTCCAGGTTTAAGGTTTGAAGATCTTTTTACCATCTTGCAACATTTGCAAACTCTAATACGTTAATCCAGATTTACAGTCTCCAGGTGGAGTTGGAGAAACTTTGGCAAGAAGAGAGAAATATATCAACAGTTTCTCTTCTTGTGTAACAGACTGCAGCTCCAGTGAATAAAATAATATTAATGGTCAAAACTGTAAATTCTAAAATTTTTCATCTCTTTCAGCATGGAAGAGAAATTACACATCATGATAAAACTATCGAAAGGAGACACAGTTGTAGTTAAAGCCTAAATTGACATCAGTCAAGTGATAATGAAACTTCCAGAAGATGTTTTTGCCAAGACAGGTTACATAACAATTTCCTAAAAAATAATAGCACAGCATATTCAAGAACTATAAAGTTTTTAGCAATAATTTTTATCATTGCAAATCAGTGATGTGTGTTAGTACTTACTGCTACTTCTTACACAATGGATGGGGGGAAACCACTGAAAATGTGGGCTTAAATTGAAAACCATCCCTCCCACAGAATCATTTTAGATAGCTAAGATTATGCACAGTATGAGTTACAGGGTTAGTAATGTAATTTGAATAAAACTTAACAATTATCTCTGAGCTACAGATTGTCACAAAGTAGTGCTTGATGGACAGTGACAAGTGATGGAAGTGATAATATTTAATAGCAAGGAATCCTCTACTTGTCTAATATTTGAAAATAATCTATTAGGTCATCTTTTCTTTAGTAGATATATTGGTTCCTGTTATTATCATTATTTAAATTTCTCCTTTTGGATGTAGAACAGTTTTGTCCAGGGAACTTGTGAGTGTTGGAACAAATTCAGGCTGCTTGCTCCTGAAACAGCAGGCAGTACACATGCACTGGACCTGACACTCCAAAGGATCAAACTAATGGGGTCAAAAGGAAGAGGAGTGAGTCCTAACCAGAGGTCCACCCTCCATTTCTTGAGTTGGAGCCTGTGCCTTTATTTTTTGCTTTTCCAGGCATAGCCTGAACATATTCTCTTTTTAACCTCACCTGTACTTTCTTCCTCCCTGGTTTTTGTTAGTTTGGGCTTTTTTCTTTTTGTGTGTGCAAGTGCATCCAGGGGAATTTTTTTTCTTCACAAATTAAATGTGAATTGTGCCCCAAGCAGATTAGAGTATTTACACTTTCCTTCATGGTTTAGTGTAATTCAAATCTATGGATGGCTGGTTTTTGCTGATCTGCATTGGAATGCTATTTAAAATGATCCTGACATCCAATATCAGCTAACTTGTGTTGTTTCCTTTCTCAGATCATCTGTTTTAATATTATAGCCATATATTCAACAGTAGATTAATCTATGATCTCTGCCTCCACCTGAAATTATCACTTTTAAAGTTAACTCCATATCCAAAATGAGAATTCTTAATATTTTCATGAATGAAACTTCTTTTCTAAGAGACTTATAAGTTTCATCTAATGAATTTATGAAGTGGTACAGCTTAGGGGGACAAAGGAGCTAATTGAAACTAAATCGAATTCCACAAAAGAGCTTTCAAGTAATTCTTATGATTTTCCTGTGATTGAAAATTTTCCTAGTGATGGTTTTTGCTTAAGCCTGGCTTTGACATGGGCACTGTTGTGATTTAAGTAGCTTTGCCTTAAGACTGGATGACAGATCAAAAGAAAAACATGAACTGCAAAGTCACATGAATGTAATAACTTTGAAATTGTCCAAATAATTAAATGGCAAGCACAACAAGGACTAGCCTTGGTGTAAAAGCCATGGGGAAGTTCTAATGTTTCTTTTATCAGTTTCATTTCTCTGGAATGTACAATCAGTACATTTATGGTGAGATGATAGATTGGTTGACCATTCACTTAAAGCAATAAGCATTCACTTATGTAAACTTAATTTCCTTTCATTAATCTCTGCATATCACATGTTGATCAGTCATCAAAAACTACCAGCCCTTGGCTCAACTACCATTTTTAAAGACACTTTTCATGAAACAAGTATGTGCCAAAACATGCAATTTATGACAACGCACACAAGTTCCATTTTTGGGTAGAATCCAAACATCCACCAGTGACCACCATACAGGCTCTCCTGTTCTATGTAGCACATTCAGCAACATCTTTGTCAAAACGCTGGCTCTGATTAGTCTTCTCAGCAAAGGCAATGCTCTCTAGAACTTTTGTTGAGGGGGAAGAGACAATTGAAATTCAGATGAGCCATACCCAGTGATGTCTGGATGCATGTTCCCTATTGTTGTGTGGGAAAATACTGAACTTGGATAAGTTTTGTCATACATCTTGATGCCTCCAGCAATGAAAAACCGATGCACTTGTGACTAGTTACAAGACAATGTCCTTATTCAGGCAGCCTCTCAGTTTGGATGTTTCTGCATTGTCAGTTACAGAGCTAACTATGCTGTGGCAGAAAAAGAAGTGGTTCATGAAGACACATTAAGAACAGACAGTTCCAGGAACACAGGTGGTTCAGACAGGTTCTCTTGTTAGTAACAGGCTTTAACTCATAGTCCAGCAGCTGGATTAGATAATTGTTGTAGGTTCCTTCCAACTGAGCTATTCTAGTCTAGTCTAATCTCCTGGTCACATGGAAGATTCTTGGTTCAGAAGAAATTGTACATCACTTCAAGTTCTAGGAGAGCTTAACAGATAATACAAATATTACAGCCATCAAACTAAGGGCCAAATAACAGACCAAACGCTTTCATTTTTCAAAAATAATCAGAATCAATTTACTATATATAATTAAGTTCTGCTTTTTTTACAGGCCTCTATCTCTGAAAAGCTCCATGAGTTACCTGTCCAAATCACTTCAGGAGACTTCCTTGCCTTGAACCAAATTTAAAGGGTGCTCTCAGTGTACTAAGACCTCACTCAACTCAGAAGCCCATGAAGTCTTTAGAACTTCTGCCTGAGTATACATATTAGAGAATGCATTTTAATGCATCACATAGTACCTCATTCTGAAAGAGAATTTCTGGATTCCTAGAGATTCATGTGTTTTCTTCACCCAAAGAGCAGGTAACTTTAATCTTTAACCTATGACCTTCTGCTGAAAAGGACCAAAAAGAAGCCAACAGGTGCTGTTTGAGCACCCATCTGTTCTAATTAGACACACGATCATCAATGTCTGCTCCTCTGGACACCACCATGTATTTTAGTCTCCAGTAATTCAGCTTTTTCACTAATGACCTTTGAGTAAAAATATCCTTGTTTCATTCCTGAAGTCTTGAGCTGCCAAAACACTGTTATTCCATTACTGAGTATTCCAGTGTGGATTTGTATCTTGAGTTTACTTGATGCCCAGCTCAGAATCCATGAACTCTTATAGCTGGTTTGATGTTTCAGCTGTCCCTGGGGAAATTCTGCTGAACATCAATGTGTAACATTCATCCTTCTACAATCTACTGTTACATACCTTCATTACATGTTATATGTAGTCCTATGGCTACCAACAGCTTTCTACAGTCATGAACAGAGTCAGAAGGGTATCAGCATTTGAAAATAACAATACTTTGCAGAAAGAAATTTCAGGACCACATAGATGTCTTTGTCTTTGCTGTTTTAATGAAATTTGCCCTTCACAGAGCGACAATTTCAGAAGATAAATTTAAATGATTAAGCAATTCTCCTCCCTGACCCAAACCCCTACTCTAAGCCTCTTACATATTCTGTCTTTTTACTGTGGCAATAGTCAGAGCGAGAGGAGTCTCTGTCCTAGAAACACATTAGCTAACCAATAGACAGGAGATATGAACAGAATATAAAGGATGACAAGCTATCCCATTTCATACACAAATAGATTGTGTAGTAAGTAACAATTTGGGGACAAGAGATCCTAAGAGAAGAATCCAATGTGAAGGGTAAAAGGATTTCTATTTATATATTAAGTTCCCATTTGTATTGTTCACTAAGTATGAAACCTCCTTTTTAAATCCATGTCTCCTGGTGTCTTGAAGAACAGACTATTCCTGCCTGTCTGACTCATGTATCTCTGGGCAGTCAGACCTTCTGACTCATACGATAGTCAAAAATCTCAGATTAACAATAGTGCATGGCTGCTAAAAATAGTAGCTGTAGACCCTGGAACTGAATATAGGCAGAAAACACATTTCCTCTGAACACATGTGATCAGAGAAACATGAACAAGTGTTTGCATTATGCTTCTTCATTTGTATTGAATTAATTTTGTTGGAAAACAAGGTCTGAAACTGGCTCTTTAACTGTTTCCAAACATCAGTAGAAGAGATCAAGTAAAAGTGACCCTGTATTCTTTCTGACTCGTATACCTGGAAGGAACCTGACAGCGTTTAAGAAGGAATGCCTAAATACCACAATAACGGAATCAGACCTTACCACTCTATCTAAACCTCAGTGCTTTTTACAGGTCTCAGAACACACATTCCAACACTCAAACTTATTAGAAGCATTTTTGCTTACTTCTCCCCCCCACCTTGCTTTTGTTTTGTGCTAGCAAGTTAGCCATTCTTGAATTAATCAGGACACATTAAGATACACTGAAAAATGTGATCTCTCTATAAAATATTGCATACCTTGCCACTAACTTTAAGGCATGTGATCATTATGATATAAACCATAAAAGCAAACTCAACACTGATCTGGAATACAGTCCTACAAAATTTCCAGGAAAACTCATCACAGAAGGCACCAAGACTGTTCATATTTACTTTTATCCTGAATATGGCATCAAGGCTGAGACTGACACTTGACTTGCCCATCAGCATGATGAATTTGTATTAGTGTTCCAATTACATTAATTTAAATCAACTAAATAAGTGGTCTACCTGTATGACAATTTCAGAAAATTGCAACTGCAAAGGCCTTGTGAACTGATATCATGAAAGATTTCTGATCAAACACAGAACTGGGAAATGTGATCAGCAGGAACTCCTAAAGCTTAAAACTTTTGATCTCCTGCATCAGCGCATTTTCTTGCATAGCAACTTCAGTATGGTTGACACTGGCTGCACGCTCCTGTCTTGTAAAATGGCCCTTGTGGGTTACACTCCAAGAGTACAATTATCAGTGCTAAACAGCAGCTGAGTGCTCACCTTAATTTGCCTTTGAAGTTAGTAATTCTCTAACCTCCCCAACCACTAAGCATAAGAACTTGCAAAAAGTCCTATCAGCCAGCCAGCCTTAGACTATAAAAATTTAGGCTTCAAAAGGAGATTTAAAAAATTGTAACAATTCAGCAGGTAGTGGTGCTTTAATCAAGATCTATATTTTAAGATGCAACCCTAAAACCAGACAACCAAACCCAACAAAACCACCAAAGCACAACCAAAAAAACTACACAGTAAATATTTTCTAAACTTTCTTACCTTAAGTATTTGCATTTGCGCTCTCAACTGCAACAGCTGGGCAACCCTCTTTTTAAAATAGTTATTCCACATTGTTTCAAGCAGTATTTTTGGGCTGCAATTTGAAATAATGCTTTATCTGGCAACCCATTAATGTTGGTCCCTGGAGCAGAATTTTAAAGGAGGTTAGGCTAGAAAGAATGATCATGCACAGCCATCTGGATGGAAAAAAGAGATATTGAAAAATAAGTAGAAAAAAATCTACAGAATTCTAAAAGATGAAATAAGATTGGCAGGGATTAAGGTGGTTCAATGCCAGAAAGCAGTTCTGCAACCCAAGTAGTCCAGTCTTTGACTCCTGTCAAGTCTAAGCAACAGTGCCTTGTAAGAGCGCCGAAAACTCCACGTGGCTGCCAAAAATTATCAGAGATTGACTAAGAGGCTGAAATTGCTTCTATTCAATACACCATTGAACTGGCTCTTGAGAGATTCAAGTAGACAGCTATGTGGATGTAGAACCTTGGGCAATGGCAGAAGCTATTGTATTCATGTCACAAGTAACAAAAATGAGGTGCTCATTCTTAACTTTGGTCTACCCTAGGCAAGAATGTCATATTTATAAAGTGCATTCATACTTTATTAGAACATCAGCTTTCCATCATCTTCAGATGGCTTTTAGGTTGACATTATAATACTTCTGAATTAACCCATAATTGTTTCAGATACTCAAATTAAATTCAAGAATTAAAGCTTGCTTATTCTGGCAGAGTCCTTGTTAATACTTAAGGGCACACCCTCAGGTTTTGAAACTTCCAGGGGACATGGTATCCAAATGACCTTGAAGTATTTCTCTTTTTTTTTTTCCTCTCCTCCTTTCCCTCCAGTTTTTGTTTTCTGAGAGAACTTTGAAATTACAACCAAGAAAACAAGAGGAGACACTTGTAGAAGTTACTAGGTACTGTCAAACTCATCAATTTGACATTGGTCAAAAGAAATTATAGGATGAAATGAAAGAAATGGGTCCAGAGATCCACAGAAAATCCCTATTTGGTCATTCACAGAAAACAAACAATGCTGAAAGCAGCAATGATGCTGAAAGCATCATTCTTCCAACATGACAGACTGGTTTTGTAAGAAGAAATTTGAGCTACTTCCGATCATCATCTATGTCTGGATGATGTATCAAAGAGACCTAACCTAAATATCAAAAAGGTCCAACCTGTTAAAAAGGATTTGTCTCATGAGGTATTACTATAAACCACTAAGCTGAATTCTTGGTCTCATTTCAGTTCCCACCACACCACTGCCCAGGTAACAGTCACCATTGTTGCCAAATGACCTCATCCTAGCACTTTTAGCAAGTGAGACTTACTAGGCCAGGAACAATAATCTCTTTGTGATCTGTGCTGAGACAGACTGCATTACTGCATGCACCATCCTCTGAAAAGCATTCTGACTGTGAAACACTCATGCAGAGCAGTAGCACTAAGCATACTTCAGCATAGATTTTCCCAGTATTTTTTTTTTAAGTTGCCTAAAACATTAAAAAGTCACTTAAGAATGAAGTCTTCACTATATTTATCACTGTATTAGAGTATAAATCTAAGTAATGACAGAATCAGACCGCTGAGCGGGTTTTCCAGAGAACTTCTTTGCAATAGAATCAAACCAGACATAATTATGCCAAGCATGTTCTCAGCCATAAAGACTTAAACATGTATCTATGAAATCAGGAACACCTTCTTGACAAGAATCAGATGCAGCTAGAGAAGGTCCTGTTTGGTTAGCAATAAATAGGTTCTATATAAAAATTCAATCAGCTCATAGTCGTGCACTAGAACTCTCACATTCAGTGGTTAAGACTTTCCTGTGTCCCAAAGCATGTCAAACATCTGTTATCTTCACTGGACCAGTATTATAGCAAAAAAGTTATTAGCACTTCAATGCTATCTCACTTCATTAGCTCTTTTCTGCTTCATAGAGGGAAAAACCAGATGAATCTTGCATTTAAGACAGCACTGATCCAATCTTCAGCCAAGTGTCACACTTCAACGAATATTTCCACTGGGGACAAGCCCTGTGTAGCTCCTACACCTGCTCCAACTCCTTGTCAGCACATCTATTAGAAACTTTGACCCATAATTATGTTGGGCAAAGTCCCAGCTGCAATTAAATACTGGATTTTCCTGTATACATGTGCACACAGAGACAGCACAGTAATGCTTTGCTTGTTCTAATTCCTAGTTATTGATACAGTGACAAAAACTTAATAAAACTGCATATATTTAAGAAAAAAAAAAGCATTCTGCAATAAAACAGAGAGCTTGTTTCCCAATTTTGATTCAAATGGAAATAAACATCTTCATTCCTCCGCCTAGTGTAAGTCCAAAATAGGAATTACCAGGGTCTGAATTTCAATATTTTACTCAGATGATAAGCAAAACCACCTTATGATAGGTACACAGAAAAGGAGAAGAGAACCCATTCAACTGTTTTTCAACTGTTTTATCTGCATCAGCTTTTTAAAGAGTGTTTTTCCTCCACAGCTCTATACAAAATCTCTCCTGATTTCTCAGTGATATTCTGTGTATCAATACATAAAAAGAAAATCATGATTCATTATACTGACTACAGCAATGTTCAACCAATGCATCTAAGATAAGAGACTGCAGCAACCCTTTTGTGTGGAAAGGCAGGATAGGATTAGGAGAAAAAAAAAAAATCAAATCAAGCGACTTCTCAGAGAAAAGAAAGGACGGTGGGAGGAAGGGAATATGCAAAACATGATTTTAAATCTCATTTGAAAACATAATATACAGGCCTAGATGATAATGGTGGAGCCAATCTCCTCAACTGCTGAAAATAAAAGCACAAATCTGTTCTTTGTGCACGAAACTATACACAGTTTTTTGTTCCAAGTAGTCAGATGAGATACACTGAGGGACAGTGAGCCCTGTATTCAGGAAGGTCTCTATGAACTCACACTGAGAAAATAACTTCTGCCTTGTTGGGGGTGGTGGTGTCACTTTTGTTTTATGAAAGCACTTGTCAGTACATCCTCTTAAAGTCCAAATCTCTGAATACAGTAGAAGCATCACCTTGAAAACTAAACAGAATTGGAAGCCTTCTGCTAAATGTCACCCGGACACACAACCAAGCATGGCAGATGTTCAACTAGCAGCATTAGTCACCTCACTAACACCACAGTGATCCAAGGGAATGATGCTGAATATTAGAGGAAAGCAATAATTTCTCCTTATTCAGCACACATGAGGCTACAGCAGCTCCCCACCAAAGATATAAGCAAGATGATGAGGGGCTGGAAGAGATGATGTATGAGGTGAGACAGAGCTGTTCACTTAGCCTGGAGAAAGCTGGATGGGGGGGAGGGTGTGGGTGAGATCTAGTCACTGGCTTCAGCTACAGCTACTTAATGGAACGAGGGACAGAGCAGAGTCAAATTCTCCTCAAAACTACACAACACATGGACAAGAGGCAACAAAAAGTTATAGCGAGAAAAGGCACTTGGAGAGACTGTGGTATCTCCATCCTTGGATATAATCAAACCTCAAATGAAAGAGAATTCTAAGCAAGTTGATCTAATGTTGAGGGCAACACTGCTTTGAACAAGTGGTTGGTCAAGATGACCTACAGAGGAACCTTGCAATTTAAATTATTCTATGCTTTTGTTATACTGCATAATTTCTTCGTTTTCCTTTTTATTTCTACAGGGTTTTGGTTCTGCTTGGGGGTTTTTTTGGTTGTTTTTTGTTTGGGGGCTTTTTATTTTACTCAGAAAGGTGCATTTCTTCTGTTGTCCATATATTAAAAGCCAGTAATAGAGATGAGCCATTACAGTAAAACTCAAGTGAAAATGATGTATATACACATGGTCATTTCCCAAGGCATGGGCAGTGATTCTCACTCAGGCATTGTGCCACTAAACAAGCTGACCAGTTCATGGTTCACTCATGCACTTACACAGATATTTTCATTTGTGCCTGAGAATTAGCAGCTTTCCTCTATTACTCGAGGCTATAAGAGATTTCACGATCATGGTAAACTTTCATAACTTCCTGTGTTTTGCCACATTCTGTCTTACATAAATGCCCCTTGTTAAAATATCTGTAGGGTAGAACATTTTATAATTATTCTTTGTTCACAGGCCAGAGCTAGTGTTTCTGGCCATTTTTTAAATTACAGGAGAAATTAGAGTATTTTTGTAGGTCTTTCTGCAGAAGCATTTTGAGCAGGTATAGAAAAAATTATAGCTTTAAACACCAGTGACCATTTAGCTTAAATTTTGATGGCAATGGCCATTATACTTTGATCCATTAAAAAAGTGCTAGAGATAAAACTAAATTAAAATGTGAATTTTAGATCTGCTCTGCCCACTTTGCTTTGCATTGGTATAGCAGCAGTACTGTGGGATCAGAGTCAGTAGGCCAAGAGGAAGCCTCAGCGGCAATTTATTACAATTATTTTCATCTTCTGAAAAGCACAATCCCTTTTGGGTTATCTCTTCTTGCAACAATTATATGAATAGGAGCCAGAAACTTCAAGGTCAAATGCTATTAGATATACTAACACTTTAAGATCCTCTGAATTCAAGAGTAGCATGACCCAGAGTCTGAAAATCACTAGTTTATTTCATTCCTTTAAGCATAATTTACTTCTACGCCATGTTCCAAGGGAGAATCAAATATACTTACATCATTTTTAACAGATGTTTGCTTAGTCTTTTGGAAAACTTCCAAAGAATGAGACTCCACAGCCTTCCTTGGCAATGTATTTAAAAGCTTAACTATCCTTATTGTTAAAATTTCTTTCCCAATATCTCGTCTGTACTTCCTGTCTCTAGACTAAACATTCCTAAGTTGCTTTGATCCTTCTTCCTCTGCACTTTCTGAAGCTGCTACACACCTCTCTCAGTATGTACTACCCAAGACTAGCCCCAGTGGTTCATCTAAAGTCTCACCAACACTCAGCAAGATTGAAGGGTTCTCTTTCTTCTGCAGTCTGTTGTTCTGCTTGTGCATCCAAAGATTGAAGCTAATCTCTTTAAAACAGCATAATGGGCTATATAGTCCTATGATGATTTCCTATTATCTTCCTTGCTTTTCATATCAAGGACACAGCTTGCCTTTGCCTCAACAATTCCTGGATGCCAGAACCACCATTTGTGACCCCAGATACCAGGGATATCATTTATTCCTTCTGTGAGCTCCTGACACTGAGAATGAGAGCAACTCCCAGCCTTCACCACACTGTAGTTTTGTCCTCCAAGAGCACTGAGCAAACACATCCTAGGATGCAGTGAAGCACTGGATTCTGAATGGGTAGCAAACAGGTTTTCAAGCACATTAACCTCCGCACTGGCTTCAGCTAGGACAGAACTAATTTTCTTAGTATCTGGTACAGTGCTGTGCTTTGGATTTAGGATGAGAATAATATTGATTACACACTGATGTTTCAGCTGTTGCTGATGAGTGTTTGCCCTAAATCAACGGCCTTTCAGTGTCCCCTCCCATGCCAGTAAGGAAAGGCACAAACAGTTGGGAGGAAGTGTGGCCAGGGCAGCTGACCTGAACTGGCCAAAGGGATATTCCACATCACAGAACAGTAAGAGCCATAGATATAAACTGGGCCGAGCTGACCGGGAGCCACCCATCTCTACTGGGGGATGGGCCAGGCATCAGTCAGTGGGTGGTGAGCAATTGCTTTGTGCACCACCAGTCTCTCTCTCTCCCCTATTGTCATTATAATATTTTACTCTATTTCAACTATTAAATCATCCTTATCTCAACCCACGGCTTTTACCTTTTTTCGGATTTTCTTCCCTATCCCACTGGCTGGGAGGGGGGAAGTGAGCAAGCAGCTGTGTGCTACTTACTTGCTGGTTGGGATTAAACCACGACAATCTCTAATACATTTCTCTAGCTGCAAGGCAAATTAAATGGTTAGTCACACAGCTCTAGTTTAGTTGTATTCTTATATCTACAGTAGGTACGTGACTACAAGCTACAGAGTTGCCAAAATACTGACTGTGTAACTTCCCAGGGCTAGCACTGCAAACCTTTTGAAATTATTTTCTGCACTTCTACATTTGTTTAGTTTTGAAAGTATTTCTGTATTTGATTTCACATTCTTTTGCTAGGAAATGCAGACTTCAACCACAATTAAGAAAATCTGACCTTAACTTCATGTCTTGTTTTGGATAACTGGTAAGCTAGTGAAAGATGGAGGTTCACACTTTGTGCTGTGCAGGGAGCTTAATGTTATAAAACTTCAACATTTCCCCACCTGCTGTATTCCCCAAGAGATACACATTGTTCTCCTTTTCCCATCCTTGCTCCTTGCCCTCTTTTTATCTCTCCTCAATATTTTCCTTTCCTTTTTTCCCCCCCAGAAGGTGAAACAAATAGTACTTGACCTGCTTGTTGTTCTGAACAATGCAGCCACTTAGCCAAGACAAGCAGCCTTCTTGTGACTTCTATTGAAAGTGTCTGTTGTTTACTTACCATACCTTTAATTTAGAGTAATGAAACTAAATATGAAATTACAGACCCATAAAATCAGACCTTCCAATACTCTAAATACCTGCTAGAGCCTTTTTATATTTCTAATGTCTCTTATCACATTAAGAGGCTTAGCTGCAGTTCCCATCAGAAACTGAAGCATTTCAATAGCCCTCAGCAAGCCTTTAGGATGACTGCTGCCAGACTCTAGAATAATTGTCATACAGCACACACATTCTGAAATGACCACATCGTTATTTTTTTAGTTTCTGAAATCAAATAAAGAGTGGCATGGGAAGTAAACATTTTTGTGAGAGGTCAGTGCACTGTGCATGTCAAGAGCACCTGCATATTGAGAGTAATAGTGGGAATCCAAACAATGCATTTTTTTAAGCAAATGTGACAATAACTTTACAATTCCTTCTTGAGTTGTCTTGCCCTGTTCTTGTCAGTGAATTTCATAGACACTGAAGGCACTCTATGAGCTAATTCACAGGTGCCTATGGACATAGAAGAACTCCAAGATATCCAATAGGTATACCAATAAAGCCTAAGAAGAAACACTTTTCTATAATGTACATGCAATCCAGAGTAAATTCGAATCCTGGAGGAACTCGTTGTCACTGTCCGAGCTGCTCTTGGCCATGGCAGATAAGCCTCAGAAGTAAAAGGGGTGGGGCCAGTTCTGCGCACACTGTGCCTCACCTAAAAAATCCATTGCACAGGCTTATCCCAAAATCTTCGTTCGTGAAGTCCAGCCAACAACAACAAATCTGGTGGTAACCTGTTTTACTTCTGCCTGTAGGAATTAATATTCTGTGACCCTCCTTTCAAGTCTCTTATTTAGTTGTTTCTGAAAAGAGGAAAGCCACTTTCTTCTTCTCCTGTGCAATTCAAGTGACTATTTCCTCTTTACTGGTAACTTCCAGCATGCAGGAAAGTGCTGGCATTGATTCCATTAATGGAGCTTGGGAAAAACAATAAAATGTTTTTTACCAAAAGCTTTGAGACCTCTATGAATCATAAGTTCTACATGGAGGATCCAAAAAACAAAACAGTTATTGCTCTGGAGGAAAGGTTTGGGCTTCTTTCTAATGCATGCATCAGCTGAGAAGAGCCTGATGGCTTTAATCCTTCCAAGAGTTCAATAAAGAAATCAAAGCACTAAATCTCATGCTCACTCCATGACCTTTGCCAGAGAGAACGAGTAACAATCAATAGCAACAGTTTTGCTTCACTTGAGCATAAGTAGTCTGGGAAGTTGTTCTTTTGCTTCCAGAGTCCTCAGGAGTCAGATCTTTCCTCCACAGTACCCACTGTCTGTACCAAGCTGCTGGGAGAGCCAGCAAGATAACAAGCACTGTCGTGCTGGCAGTCTGTGAGCCAACCCACAGCTCCAAGTCTCCTTTCCATCACATGTAAACAGCACCATCCCTCAGCTTTCTCAGAGTCTCTATGAAAACAGCATGTGAAGGCACAGTATCTACCTACAGCTGAACAACCTACACAAGACTGAGTAACATGGGTAAGAAGCAGCTTTCTTCTCTCTTCTCAGAGATATTTGTCCTCAGATTTTCTAACTGGGGTTTATTTAGTCTCCTCTGCGTTCCTTAAGACATTGCCCAAATAGCCACTGCAGCAAGAAAGCCCAACTGTGCACATCTTCAGAAAGAAACAAGAGCCTAGAGGGCCGCCTAGAGGGCCGCCTAGAGGGCCGCCTAGAGGGCCGCCTAGAGGGCCGCCTAGAGGGCCGCCTAGAGGGCCGCCTAGAGGGCCGCCTAGAGGGCCGCCTAGAGGGCCGCCTAGAGGGCCGCCTAGAGGGCCGCCTGTAGACACTGCCATGGTTATATCCGAGATCCATGCAGTTGGAAGCACACATCAGAGGCACTTCCCTGCAATACTCAGCTTCCTTTACAGTAGTCTGCTAGATACAGAAATTAAAGTCCCTGTTCAGACAAAACAGTTTTCTTGGGATTATTTCTGAAAATGCAGAACTATACTTTTCCCTCATCCAAGCCTTCCTACAACACCTACATCTCACTGACACAGTTAAACACCAACTAATGATGTCACAGCTTTCAGAGCAGCTAAGCCTGTCATGTAAGATTACAGTTACAAGAGCAGTAACTGACCATGCTTTCATTAGTTCCAGAACAAAATTCAATACTTTTTGTTGAGCTTTCTCACGAAAAATTTCTACCCACCCACAAGCACAAAGTAAGCAAATAACAAACCCCTGTGACTAAAACAAGTGGCTCCTTTCTCCCAGCTGAAAAGGAATTGACCAAGACCTTTAATCTTTAAATATTTTTGATGTATATACAGATATGACAGTTACATAGACTATGCAAACACTTCAGTGGATAGTCCCCAAACTATGCAACCACAGCTGAGAGTATAAAAACCATTATGTGCAAGTCCCATTGCAGTAGACCCAGAGGAAAGACAGGCCCTTTCATCCTGAAGAAATCAGTTCATAGTAACTAGGTCAGATTAGTGACTAGAAACGGATTACTTTTAGAAACCTTATGAAAAACAAAGTTATAGGCAGAATCAGTGGTTGAGATTTATGCCTCCCTTGTGGTAGGGGTAAGCAGAACCTCTGTAGTTCCCTTCATCAGAGAGTCCACATTAGAAAGAGTAGACCCAAGGAGATTTGCTGTTATTAAAATATTCAGGGAATGTGCAATTCCATAGGATCAGGCTGCAGTCACTTTCAAGACTCAACCATGCTGCAGATGAACCACCAGCTACTGAAGCTTCCAAATAATGACTCAACTCATTAAAAGAACCTCAGTCACTGTCAAAACATCTGAGTAAGAGCTCAAACAGCTGAAGACATCCTTCTCTTCCCTGTGGCTTTCCAAGTACTTGAAGCTGGTTCATGGCAAATGAGGGCTTGCTTCCTTCAACACAGCTTAAACTAGGAGGTAGAGAGGACTAGAGAGGTAGAAGTCAGGGTATACAATTTTGGCTTTTCCTGGTGAGAGCCAATCTGATTTTGGAACAGCTCTGTGGGAAAGTGTTTTATTTATGACTGATCCATGGTTATTATATAATGCCTTCTGCTTTTCCAAATGGCTCTTGTGAGAGGATTTTAATAATAGTGACCCCAAGAGGGATAGGTTACAGTGCTATTAATACACTAGCATGAACATCTTTCATGTAGCAATGGATATTGTGCAATTCTTTCTCTGTTAAGTGCCAGTTGGGTAGCAACTTTAAGAGCCCAGAAAAGAAACATCACCATTTAGCAATACACGCTTCTGTAACCTCCCTGATTCTCAGCCATTTTTATCTTTCATAGATAAAACTATTTACAGATTAAAGTAATTTTACATAAATATTTGATGCTAGACTTCATTATGAATCTAGGTTTAGTAACAGAGACTAAGACGAACATTTCACAGACAGCATTTTCCAATACAAAAATCACTTAAGCATCTGCTGGCTGCAAGAATAAATGTCTCAACCAACTTGTCAGAGCCTGTCAGGCCTGTAATTACGTTCCACAGCATTAAAAGAGACTACTTTTGATTGTGTGGGTATGAATTGCAAAAATAACAATACCAAATTACAGAGGCTACAAGCAGAACAGTCTCAGTGAGAAGGCACACTGTTTATTGACCAAGGGCTCCTTATCTGTTACCCCTTCTTGCGTGTGCACAGGTCGTGGCAGCTGCCACACCTCCCGTACCATCCTACTGCCAAAGACTTTCATTGCAAAGCTGACATGCACCTCCTCTGCTACAGGGATTCCAGTAGCTCATCACAGCCCTGACAGCCTCTGGCCTCCCCACTCATCAGGTCTGAGGTGCTGAATAGAGTTGCATCGGGTCAGCTGCTTAATGGAAGTCCTTCAAAGAGCATAGTTAGCATTGGCCACATAGGATGTGACAATATTTGTTTTATATGGCAGCACAGATACCAGACACACTCAGTTGATTAGAGGCTGCCTTTGAAATCCTCACTGCAGTTCCAGCCTTACTTCCCATCCCAAGTTCTTTGGTAACATGGCTTTGTGCTGTTGTGGAACATGCATTCATCCCAGACAGCTGGCTGCACTTACATAGCATGCAAGTATCTTCCTCATATCCTATTTCTTGCCAGGAATAGGGTTACAAGTCTCAGCATTTACTGACTTTAAAAGTATATTCACCCCTATTCTTTGAACAGTGATATTTTAGTGATGTTTTTAAACCGAAACAACACATTTTCAGCTCACTAGTCCAAAACACCTTTTGATTCTCAAACTTTTTGGCTATAGCCATGCACAACTGACACTTCTCCCTTGCAGAAGGCAAAGAATTAGTAGTTTTACTGCTTGTAATTAGCATAACAGATATGATAGATATTACCTACAAGTGATACAGTATATGCTAACTATACAGATAAGAAAGCTACTTAGAAACTAAACAACTTTAAATAGCAAATAACTGAAACAAACTCAATTTAAAATACTTAATCTAACCATTAAAAAATAAAAATCAATTTCCTAAATTAAAACCTTAAATTTGCCCCAAATATCCAGAAAGAGCCATCACTTTTAGTCAAAAAATGAATTTCAAGCTATGCTATTAGAATGTCTGCTTGTCTACTATTTAGAAATAGTAGAAATGTAGAAAAATTTACCTGCACTCGGCAAAAATATACCACCAAACCCAAAATATATTAACAGCTTAGGCTGTCACATTACCATCAGATGATGTACGATGATGAATTTCTATGATGCTCTTTTTAAAAAAATTAGTTTTGCCAAAGCTCTCACAATACCATAACACAAGCAAAGAAACCCCTCCCTTTTATCTCCATCTTCAGACTGCCATTCATCTGGAACCTGCTTGTCTTACACAAAATTCAGTGGGAAAAAAAACCCCACACACCAATGGACTTCACTCAAAGTGGAAGTAAGCTACTAACATTCAAGACCTGAGAGTCATCATTTTGTCTCAAGAGACCACTGTCATTCAAGACTAGGTCTATATGGTCTTGCTTCATTACAATTCTGCCTCTACTCCTCGAAGTTCTCTGCTTCACTATAAAGGATGGTTTTTGTCAGGAGATAAGAAGAGTCAAAGGCAAAATAATGTTTAAGTCAGAACTATAATCTCTATCCTGTAACAAGAGAAAAAAAAAATCTATAAAAGTAGCTCCACAAAATAGTGTGAAAGAAAAAGATGTTATTTTCTTGAGAATTTTTCAGTTATTCTTTGCTGTGTTGGCTGGATTGTAGTCTTGGCACATAGTCAAAATACTGCTCATGACTACATTACTCATAATTTCATTTTTGTTTTTTCATCACCCACAAAAAAACTTTTATAGCTTCTTATCCTCCTATTGGTGAATAACACCCCCTATTTTTTAAGTTACTAGGGGTTTTTAGAAAACTAAACCAGGTGTTTTAAGAAGCTACAATATAGACTGTTAAACCAATCTATGACCAGCTAAAGGAAAACAATGCTTAAAAAAGAAAGCTTTTCCTCTTAGAGCAGCAGCTGAAGAGGATAATTTCCTCAAGTGGTCCAATTTTTGGAGCAATCCATACAGCTGTGAACTGAGTCACTACTCAAAGGTCATTTGCATGGAAGCAGCCGTGCTTTTCTAAACACAAGCCTGACTCAGCTCAGAAACAGGCAGAAGCAACCTGTAGCAATCTGTCAATACTTGGGGTATTTCACTTAATAGAAAGATGAGCTCATACTTGACTTTGTTGCAACCATCCAGCCACCTCTATTCTACAAAAGTACTGCATTTCTTTTACATAGAGAAGGCAATGACCACCAGTTGCTTGTCATTTGCAATGCAGAGTCATCCAACCATCTGAGGGCAGATCTAAAGACCCTTTCTTTACCCCACTCCAACCACAATCTTTCCCCATGGCATCTAATCCATCCTTCCTAAGCCTCTCTCACTCTGTGTCAACCACAATAAATTGCCAAACATAGCCCTTCCCACCAACATTGCAGAGCTCTGCCTCTTCTGGGAGCACCAGAAATGCTTGTTGATGCTACAAGATGCCATTTTCTCCAGTGGCATCTGCCCTCCTTTCCAAGCTGCAGCAGAAATCGCAACAGCAGACAGCACACTCCGGCAGGCAGAGATACCCATGGCTATTCCCTTTCTTCTTTGAATTCCATTTAACAAGGTAGAAGGAAGTGTTTTCAACCAGAAATCAGGTCTGCTGGTATATGTGATTATAGCTATTTTATTCCAGAAGAAACTGTCATTCCATTTTGTCATAAGGATTATATGAAATACATCCTGAGATTCCTAGTATTTTGGTAGAGAAGAGAGGATTCATCTTTACTAGTGGTTTGTATCCGAACAGCTCACCAATATTTCTTTTATTATTTTTTTTAGTTGGTGGCAAAAACAGTTCTAAGCTAAGATTCAACCAATTCTTTGAGACACCTACTTTGAAGTAGATGAATCTCATTTTAGACACAGACCACGGAATTCTACACTCAATGAGTTGACCAAGGAAATACAAATGAATACACTGAATTAGAGATGCATCTATTCTTAACTCTTCTCTTTGTTTAGTTAAGGCTGTTAAAAAATTGAGATTCCAGGAATCATGTAATAAAGAAACTTCAAGTGGATCAGTGGAACAGGTGAATTTTTGCATCTTAGCTCATTGGATGAGTGTTCTGTATAAGATTCATTTTCTGGAACATCAGGAATAAAACCTTTCAAAGTTATTACCTTAGGATTTGTTTGTTTTGAACTGGTCTCGTTATATCAGAGTTAGGTCAACTGAATTGTGAACTGGCATCAAAAGACAGTTTGTATTTTCATGAAAATTACATTTTAATTGAAGCTCCTAAAATACCATGAAAACCATGGGAAGGGATCTCAATTTTACAACCGTGCTGCAGTCAAACTGACAGCCTATAAAGAGATACAGTAGAAACTGAGAATGCAACATATATTTCTCATTTTACTGCACATGCAGCTGTGTCTCAATGGTATTTTGCATGGGACCTAAAAGCTAAGTGTTAATTTGCTACAAGTCTAACAGGAAAGGTACAAAATGTACTAGTCAAAAAAAAACCACACACAAAAAAAACCCAAAAAAAACCCCAAACAAACAACAACCAAAAACAAAAAAACACCAAAACCAAACCCTTTATTCCACTAAAAACCAAATTACCCATTAAAGCAGAGATTGGTGACCTCAGATGAAGTATTTGACAAAAATATTCAAGAAAATATAGTCAGGAAAATGCATTGCTCCAACATGGAAGTAGCATAAGGTCACATAAAGTGGCAGTCAGAGAGGCTAAGAGAAAATGTGATGCAGTTGCTGGTGGGGAAAACAAATCAACAAAAAAAAAAATAAAGCAACAGCAGTTTGGTTTGAGAGCTATGAGAGATGACGTAGATAGAGGTGATTGAACAGATGCAATTATGAAGTGTTCTTTTCTGATTAAGGAGATCACATGGTATAAGTCACTCACACAGGCACACCACTGATGCTGCACTGAGGTTGCCATTACTAGCAGCACTTGTTATGTGCTACTATCTGCTTACTACTTCTCAAGTAATTCAGGTTCCCTTCTGTTTTGGTAGGAGTATATTTAAATATTACCGACACACTGAAGTCTTGATTGGTATGAAATATGGGGTTTTGTAATGCTGCAGAACAGACTCAGTACACTAAGGCTAGAATAGTGTAAATAAAGCTTAGAACTAGGAAAATGTGGGAAGTTCAATACGTCACTTGATATTTCAGCACTGTTTTTCTTGTCAAAGTAGTGTGCCAAAACTCAGCCAAAACACCAAAACATCATGTATATTTTGTAGAACGTGAAGTACCAGAAAATTTTAAATGCCCCTATTTTTTGTTTTGTCATTAATGTCAAACTGAAACACCAAGTTATACTTGGAACAAAAAGCATTTTGTTTTGCATGGAATATATGAGTCCTGTAATATATTGCAATGATTAAAAAAAAGTAACAGAGAAAGTCCAAAGCCCTAAGCCAGGAAGAGAACAGGGACATGCACCATTTGAACAGGAACACTCAAAAGGAATCACTGCAATTCAGACAAGCAAAGGTTAGTGTCAAATTGACCTGAAAATTTTTTGGTTCAGTAGCTGGTACCTATAAAGTAAAATGCCATTTTGAATTCCAAAGTGAAATCGTTGTTGCCTCCTTCCCTGCTCAGGGGGTCAGCCAGCAGCTCATGTTGCAGCAGAGGGGAAGCATCGCTGTGCAGCCTTAGCCCAAACCACAACTGCTGCTGCCAGCTCCAGGCACAGCATCTTCCCCAAGGAGTGGCAGCTGCCCAGAGCATCTCCTTCACCCAGGGTATGACACTCAAACTGCTGCTGCCAAAATTGTCATCTGTGGGATAAGTCCATCTCCAGGCACCAGCAAAATGGGTTCAGAGTTTGCCTCACCTGAGGTATATTGTGAGTCACACAGCAGCCTCTGTTTCCTCATGTAGGCTTTCAGAAGCAGGTTGATGATGTTAATTAGAGCTAAGCCTTGTTTTTTGTCAACATTTGTTTTCACTAGATGCTACTTTATCCTGCACCTTAAGGTTCTAAATACCTTTCCCCCCAACCCCAACAAGATTTGCTCTGCTTCTTTTCTGTGGAAAACCTGTATTTTAGTTCCCCTGTGCCACACACCACTTGGGATGTGCAGGTTTAGGGATTGTGCAGGTCCATAGACAGGTTCATTCAGCTGTAATGTGAGCCCTCTTCTTCACTCTGTTAAAGTAGAATTAGCCTTAGTGCTTTCTGCCTGGTTGTGATCCCATTAAGTAATCTCAGATGATATCACCCACAAACTGAACACGTGTTGATTTCATAACAGAAATGAAGCACCCTGGCTCTTCAGCTTTCCTCGTGCAGCACTCCATCCCCAGTGTGTAACAGTGAAAATTATTGTGATAACAAGGTAAGAATAAGGTTCTTTTAACACCTACAACAGAAGATCATAAGTGATTTCCCTCCCCCTTGCAGGTAAAGGAACAAAGTCACTCAGTCATGTTTGCTCTTGTAACAGTTGATTGACCTCTGTTAGTATTAATGTCAACAATTAATTGCAGGCTTACAGGCTGAGGAAAGGGGAGGGGGACACACTAATTAAATCCTGTATGTTCCCCATACTGATCACATTGGAAATCACCTTCAAGCTGTGTATATCCAGCCTCAAGCACAGTTAGGATATGGGAATATTTGGAAGCAATGCAGTCCCACTGACCACCACTGGTAACAACCGGGAGATGCTGTGAACACAGCCAAGGTCATTTGCTGTTCAGCAAAGCAATTCCCCTAAGAAAAGAGGAAATAAATTTTGGGTTCTTCCACACTTTACAATACCCTTCAGAATCAGCTCAAGAAACACACAATGTTAAAGAACAGGATTTATGCACAAGTTGCAGCCACATTCAGAGTGGATGGACAGTATGTACAGAGTATGGGAACAGGGATTAATATTCAGGAAATATTTGCTTATTTGCAATGCTAATTTTGAACAGTATTTAAAATTATTTAACTTGGCAAGGCTGGAAAGCCTTTGTTGTTTCGTTTTAAATCTCTCCACCACTTCCCCTTCCCTGTTATTTATTCTGTGTATTCTTGGAAACACTTATGTCAGGCTGGCTCTTAATTCTGTGTGAAGCAAGCAGAACATGAAACAAGTAGTGCAGGATCTGAGGTCTCCTCTCCTTTTCCTTAGCGGACACAGTAGCAACTCTCACATAGTGCTCTGGAGCAGTGGAATTTTGTGGTCAAACTGCAGGTATGTGTGTCAGAGCATTCATTTTTATCCTTCTTTGGGGTTCTCACCAAATAGTTGCCAAGACTTTTTTCATAAACAAGAGGAAGATGTCATTATAATATTTTTATGTAGCACTGTAAAGGTAATGAAGCATAGTGAAAGATATTACTTTAACCTAAGGAGACCAGGCTAATCCTACCACACTGCAATGTTTCACACATAAAATGCCCTTAAAGCATAGAGTGAAATCTGTCAGCCTAACAACACACCTCTCTTCAGATCAACCCCCCTGGTCCTCTTGGAGTCTTGGCTTTCAACTCTATGCATAATCAAACTGTAGTTATACCTAAAATTAATAGGAGCTAAGAAGTAGCAAACTGAATAAAACACAGTATCTCTAAGTGTCCAGTAGTTTTCAGGTGGAAAAAAAAAGGGCACAGAGTTTCAAAGTGAGACAGCCGCAGTGCAGAGCAGAGAGGGACAATCACCTCCCTTGCCTGGCTGCTTTTCAAACCTGTAACTCTGCCCACATAAGGGGCCTGAGCTACACTTGTACCAAGGCCAGTAACTACAGAAAGATAACATGGTTATCTTATGGTACCAGAGAGCTCAGTCACGCACTTTAGACCAGAGTTCCTCAACAGGTTTTGAGGTGTTTTTTTTTTTCCCCCCTCTCTACTGGCAGAGAAACTCAGGAACATAAGGTTGGGCTCAAATGCAACCTTTGCCTCTTTGGAGAGTTGGCTAAGAGTCAGCTTTGCTCTGTGCAGCCAAGTCTGAGCTCCAGCACAGCTACCAAAAGCAAACCATATATATAGATAGATACATATATCTCCCTGGTTAATATATCATGGAGGAACTCTGATCAAGTAGCTGTATTGCAAAGCTCATTGGCACAGCCACAGCTTTTCAGTGTAGTAGACATGACCAAAAAAAACCTACCACATGGATTTATTTTGATACAGGGCTTATTTAAATACACACATACACCTCAAGTAGTATTTGTTTTCTTGCCCAAGTTCTAGCTTCTCTGCAACATTATTAATATAAAATATATGCTTGTGAATCCATGCTAGAACTTCATGCAGTTATTACAGAAATCTATCTGAAGTGCTCCTGTGGCCTGTTTTTGAATGTGAGAGACAGGAACAAAATGGGTAAAAATACAACTTTTTTCACATTTGGGAATATTTACCAAGTAGTTTATATATACTGAATGAATCTTATGTAAGAGTCAACATGTTCAAACAATCAAAAATAGGTCTAAAACTTTAGTCCATGAATTTGCACTATTTCTTTTAATGGATTCTTTAATCCATTAAAAACTGTGTTTTGCCTCCTTCCTGCAGCTTTGTCACCTCCTAACAGTCCAGAAAACATCAGTATCTCTAAGAATTTAAGTAGAATCTTAGAGTAGAAAACTACACTTCAATACCAGAGGTGTCACCCAACATCAGAATTATTTCCACTTACTTTAGGAAAATTAAAAAAAAAATTAAAAAAAAAACAGCAACAAAACATGACCTACACAAATCAGAAGATTCTACCAAAACATGCCACAATTAAGTTAAATAAGTTCCCCAAGGAGGCATTTGACACTCAGAGGAACAGATATACCTAATGTTCTACTTATTTTCTCATTACTTCTTGAGCAAATTAAGAATAAGAGTCCTAAGAAGTCATCCAGCCAAGTTCTTTCACTATTCCCTGTTCCACTGCTACCTGTAACACCAAAACATTGTGATAACAGAGTAAGTTTCTTAAATAGACCTAAACTAGAGAAAGTTTCTCCAAAACCATAAAGAAATCTATGGGACAAGCAATGAGGGAGTTTGGACTGAAGAGGACAGGGCTAAGACATTCCTTAAAGAACTAACAAAAGCCCTTCCTAGCTGCAAATCACTGCAATCTCCAAACAGCTTTAAGAGTCAGCCTCACCTTGAGCTCATCAAAGCAGACTACTCTCAAAGTGACAAAACCGCTAGTAGACCACACTCCTCATCTTTCTCAGTTTCTATTTCTAGCCTCACTAGCAATGCTGGAACAGGAGGATTTACAGATATTCTCAGATCTTGCACATTTTCAGATAAGTACTGTTCATACAGAATTGATCTGCAGTGCATCCAAAAGTGAAAAACGCCCATAGTGGGAGGGATTTACATTCCTCTAGAAAACAGTAATTGTATTGGTTACATACTGGTGTGATGCAATGCCTTGGACAGAAGAGTTACCAGTGGTTTCTGAAAGAAAGAAAATTCTCTAGTTTCTTATGTTAGTACAACACTTGCTGCAAAGTAAATATCAGCATTTGCTTCAGAAGTTTTCTAATTACTTTAGAAAAGATAGTTCTAGAAATCATGGCCTTCTTCCTTGAAATATATCACCTAAACTAACACAAAGGAGTATAACTGTAGGTACATGAGGAGCTGGTTCAAGACAAACTGAGCTGCACATCAGCAGGGAGGAAATCAACCTCATTAGCATCATTTCTAAAGATACCTGAGATACTGCAAGGCCTGTGGTCATGAGTTAACCCTCTAAAGAACTCACTCATATACTCTCAGCTACCAAAATAAACAGAAAGAGACAACAAAGATTACAGTAAATCTTCAACACAAAACACTTGATCTTGGCACAAAGCCATTTCCGGGCCAGTGTCCACAGACTTTTCATGGGAATCCTTGAAACATACAACCTTCCCATAGATAAAGAGGTTTAAGACGGTTAAGAAAGTTCAGTGTGTAGAAGATACATTATTTACTAAAAACATCTTCCTCTTAGATTATACTTCCATTTTCTTCATAAATATCTTCAATTTAGAAACAGATTATGAACAGTGGGAATAGAAGGGCAGTAAATTCGGAAAAAGGAGCAACAACAGTTGTACTGTGCTGAGTCTGGACAGAGAGGAACTGCAAGGTTCCCTGCTAAGATTCTAAGCATGGGAACCTTCCCAGGAAGGGTGTGCCCTCAGCAGGGAAATCATGACACATGAAACCACCACCAGGAAGAAGTGCTGCCTAGGATTTTGTGACTAGAAGTGAACACAGTACACAGCTGTAACTTCGCATAAAATGAAGCAGGGAAATTCTTTCCTGTGTTAGGATGTGATTGGCATATATATACACACACACATATCTGTGTCCTCAGTTTCTATCCCTGTGAACAGCTCAGAGGTATTGCTGACAGCCAGAAATTCATCCCTATGCGCTGTAGGTCTCCAGCAACTCAGGAGGTCCAAAAGGAAGAGACGCTAATTCAGTGTTTACCTGAACCTAAAAGAGATGTCACTAATACAACTGTAGTCAATGTACTGAGAGATGGGCTGTGTAATATTTTAGTTTTGCCATCCCTAGTAAAAATCTTGGAATAAAGCTCTTAGGTGTTTTCTTATTCTGCCAAAGAGGACTGATTGCCTGCCTGCATTTCCCACAATACAATATCCCAACATGGCTCTGCTTTGCCTACTCCCATGGCATACCTTAAGTATCCATGACACTTTCTAAACGTTTTGGACATTTATTTGACACACACTGATGTTAAACTGGGGACAATTTGTAAATCAAAGGACACTGCCTGCTTGTATTTAAAATATTTACAAAAAGCAATTATTTTAGTGTGTTATAGATGTCAGCTTGGACAATTTATTCTGTTCAGCCATAGCCATGTAACAGGGGAACTCCCTCAAACAGGGAATCGAGCAGAACATGAGTTAGGAATGCTTTACTATACATGGCCAGAAATATCTTAAAAACAAAAAAGAAAAATGTAAATATTTTGGATTACACTATTCTTTCTTTTACATACCTTTTTTTCAAATGCAGTTTTGGACTTCGCTCAAGTTGTCCCTTAAGCAGTCTTGTAAAGAGGTTCCTATGAAGCCTCCTTTGTCATCCTTTCTTAAGTATTTTCTTACACATTGTGAGTGCAGTTTCTGTCAGAGAAACAGGTTTCTACATTCATGTTTATGGGAGTCCTGAGGAAAAACAGTAACTACATGGCCTGGATAAAATCCCTGGTTCTATAAGCACTACCTGCAGAATAGATCCTGATGCTGGAAGGCAGCAAAATGTCTTGTCCTGGTTGCCAGGGCTGCAGATTGTCTGACCCAATTTCTTCATTCCCACTAATGCTTTTCAAATCCTCCTTGACACTTGGATGAGCCCTTTGACTTGCCACTTATCCAAACTATAATCTTATGGTATCCCTGTAAGCTCTTTCAGGCTTCTACCTTTTTCACTTGACCAAACATCTCCAGAGTAATATCAAAACATATGCAAAATCCACATGGATAACACACACAAAGAGCTTGCCAAACTTAGACATGGTTGCAGGTTAAAGTCTTCAGGTATAGATAAAATACTGTTGCCTTGAGCCAAGACACCCAAGTCCATAGGACATTTTCTATTGAACATCAACTCAATCACAGCAGGTCAAACTTACAGTCTCAGTGATAACATCCAATGGCTCAACTGGAATGGTTGTGCTCAGGTTTAAATTAAGCCTAGCATTAAAAAAAAAAAGTTCTGGGGACTTTTGAAAACAGCTGTGGCTCAGCAAGTCTTTCACACATGAAGTCAGAAGGCCAAAGTCGTGCCTTACTTCACTTCATAATCATAAAAGCCAAAACTGTATCTTGGACCAAAAGGGTCTCCTGGAATTTGAGGGCAATTTATTCTTAAGAGGGCGGGGGGGGGGAAGAAACCACGATAAGGGCTCCTACAGAGCTGTGAGGTCAGATTTCCCTCGCACCCAGAAGGTGTACCGAAGTAGCACATTACATCAGTGCTCCTCCTTAGCCAAAGCCCAGCTCCTCGGGGCTTGCTCCGCACACCACCTTCCTGCCCTGGCTGCCAAACCTGGAACCCGAATCTGCCGTCTGGGCAGTCTTTACGCTCTTGAAATAGGTGATATTATAACAGCAAAGTCCTGCTACGAATGTGTAACCTAATAACAGCGTCTGTTTCCGTCAAAGGCTTTACATTTGTCAGGTTTGCCTCGTGTGAACGATTACTGTATCTCTTTCGTAACACAGCCAAGGTGGCTGATAAAGCAAACAACCTTTAAACAGGCTGGTAATGCTCCTTGTCAATAGCACAGCTCTCAGTGCTGACAGCACTGGGGGTAATCTCCCCTTCTCGCCTTCCTCCTCACTGTGTGGAATTGACATTAAGAATTTAGACATGTCAACCAAGAGGAAATAAGTGAGTTCAGAAAATTTGGAAATACAAACACAATTGAACTGAGCTATATTACATTATCAACAATTTTTCTCCCGGCAAGTAATAACGCTTCCCATTCCTTTCCTACTTGGGACCTTACAGTGTCATTCACAAGTCAATCCTGAGAAGCATTGACACATTTTTTGGGAACCCTACTCGAAACATTAAATACTTAGGCTCTTTCCTCAAAGTTTAGAGTAACCAAGTTGCACAAGCCTGGTTTATTCATCTCAAAAAGTCATCTGAGAACAAAAGGATCTCACATTCCTATTCCCAGCTTTGCTGCAGCAAAGATATTGGGCTCCCCTAGCTACTTAAGGGGTGCAGATTCATGGCTTGGTGACTTACTTAAATACCTGTCCTCAGAATGCTTTATTAATCTTCTTTAAGCTATATGGCAGAAGAAGCCTAAAATTTGTTTCTTCTTTTTGTGAATCCTGCTCTTTTAGTTCCCGTGCACATAGACCACCATGCCAGTCAAAAAGGGTAAAGACAAGTGACTATTATATTTGCATACCAAAGCACCCACATTTTGAGGAAGCGTTTCTACATACTCAAAAGAAATTCCTATTTCACTCAACAGTATTTCACCAAGGAAAGAAGGATTACTTGGTGCAAGGCACCCACAGGTGTACAAGTTACTGGAATAAAGGATCTTATCACTCCTAGCATGGAAAGGGTTGACAATGACAAAGCAAATAAATGCATAAATCTTCCATTTGTACCTTTAAGCACATCTTTACTTCTACGTGGATGAGTACCTACCGTATCAGGCACCTGAGACTGACAACATTACGCCAGTCTTTTAACATTGGAGTGGTTTCTTCATGTGTTTGCCAAGTAACTATTGCGGTTTTCTGGATGCTTCACATACAGACAAGTGTCAGTTTTACCACCAATGAATAAATCAGGTGAGACAAATGGAATAGCTCAACATAATCCATGCTTCCTGACAAAAAAGAGGGGTTTGACTATTTATTTGTATTTGTGATGCCTTCACTGTCACCAGGACACAAAGATTTGTCGATGTGCCCACACAGAGGTGCAGCCACACTCGCACAGCTGCAGGTTAAGCTGCTTTTTGCACCTGAGACAGACAAGTCCTATTAGCAGGTTCTTCACACCCAGCTTTCTTTCCCCTAACACAGCCAATACTCTTATCTCACCTGGATCATCTCATTAAATTACAGAGGTTGCCCTCTGCACCATCTCCAGCTCAGTACTTCGAGTTTTTGACACTTAGTGTTTCTCAAGCCTGCACTGGACAGCTTCAGTTCCTGACAAATCGTGTTCATGCATTTCACAATTAGTAGTTCCATTATTATCTCAGTTTTCTGTTATAAGACATTAATTAAAGACAACACATCTGCTCTCAACCAGTAATTTTGGAAGTTCTTTTGGGCTGTATCACAGAGGTATTCAAGGATGTTCCTGAGATCTCTGCTTTACAGTGCTGGACAGGAAGTAGGGTCTGTCACAGGAGCCAGAGCTCCTGCTTCACAGAACTGGCAATAAAGTATCTTCAATTCTCTGCCTATGTTTGTTACTAAAAAAAGAAGGGAGCCACAGAGATTTTTAGCAGAGCTAAGACAATTTCTAACTAGCCAGTGTAGTGTCCCTTACTACTAGAAAATTCTGAAGCTGAAATTTTTTTTACAGAGAAGAGTTCTGGTTCCAAATGGACAGGTTTTGGGGACCTGGAGGTATCTTCCAGGTCCCTGTATTTCTTTGGAAAGCCATTTAATAGCATTGTTATAGATCAAAGAGAAAGATCTCCAGGATGCAATTTCATTTTATTTGGCCATGGAAGTTAACTAACAAGTTCAAGCAACCTCTATTAAAGTCAATGTAGAATCACAGAGATATTAATATAATCCCATCACAAATGGCTCCTCTGTTTTTCGGTGTCTGTGAGGACGGCTACACAACATGTACACAGTACAGAAACACAGCAGAACCCCACAGTTTTCCAAAAATTATATGTAAATATATCTGATCAGCCCCTCGCAAAGGGGAAAACCTTGTGAGCTATAACTGGTATTAAAAGTGATAATGCTTTAAGCTTAGATGGATTCTGATTACACATTATCAAATATTGAAACCAACAATCTGTTGGCTCTTGCACAGAATTACTGCAAGGAAAGAAGATGTCAGCCTTTTCCTGTTAAGTTTACACATAAACATACATTTGGGTGAGGTATTACTTAATATAGTAAAAAGATGCATCTGAGCTTTTGTAGATATTAAAACAGGATTAAAAATGAAACTGAAAAATTCTGGTTCAGTTCAGTGTAGTGTCATTCATTTCAGAGGCAGGGGTCACATTTCATCTGGGATCAATGAAGACAAAACTACAACACATCCAGGAAAAAAGAAGGGGGAGCTGGGAATTAAAAACAAAAATACACTATTTAGAGTGGGACCTCACAGACAAAAATTCAAATAACATGTAAGTAGCAAACCACTAGACAAACTGCAGTAGCTTGCATATCATAGACACAATTCATAGGATGTGTTACCAAGGAGATAATGTTAATAGGGAAGAAACAAGACAGTAGGAGTGGAAATAAATATCTCTTCTTTATGCCTGTCGAGTCACTTGTGTTCGTGTACATGGAAGGATAAATAATCTATTTTAAAAAAGTGAAAAGCATAGCTCTATTTTAAATATAGTTACTGCGGAGCTAAAGCTTTAGCTCAGCATCAAAGAAATCAGCTCAGGCAGGAGGGTTGTTTTGTTGGCAGTTTTTTCCCCTCAAATACCTTCTATTCATGAAGAGATAAGTACTAATGGTTTAATAAAAAGCAATTTTTGGCAAAAATAATGGATGCCTCATGCTCCAAGTACTTCCTCCTGTCCCCACAGAGTGACAGCTATAGCATTAGCACACTCAGACTGAGTATTTTCTGAACAATCAGCAGCTTCAGGTATACTCCCAGCATAAGAAAGTTTTCATGCTGCAGCAATGAAACCCTAATATTTCTCAATCCTCATAACTAATTATTAAATTACTGTATCTATTGAAAGACAGACAAAACAAAATGCCCTGTTGAAAGCTGACTATTTAGAGATATTTCAAGTTCAAATGAATACACTGATTCTTTTTTTAAATTTTTTCTCATCGAAATTAACAGGAAATATTTAAAGAGAATTTCTCATCCAATAGGTGGTGCTAGCAAATTCTCCAGTTATCTAAATAGCTGGCATAAATATTTCTTACAACCAAAAAAAAAAAAAAAAAAAAAAAAAAAACCCCACTGAGCAGAACCAAACCCAATATTCTGTCTACAACAGGCTTCTAAACTACACTTATATTTACTGTCTTCAAAATGTTGCTTTCCTTTGAAGTGATTGAATTTCTTTGACTTAAAGATTTCTTCAATGTTCTCATCAAAAACACATCTGATCACATCAGCTTGTGTGTGGCTGCATCCCAGTGACCAGCTATTCCACTCTCAAATTTCTGCTGCTATCTCATATGCCCATCATCCCTGAAAGTGAAAGGGAATTTAATACCCCTGCATCTCATCTCTAGCAGCCTAAACTGATATTCTATTCTCTCTTTCAAGGCACCAGATTTTTTTCTAATCTTTCAATTGTAACATCTTATTGAACCAGGAACTGGCCTCTCAAGGAATGCATGAAACACAAAAACTAATAGCAAAACAACCCAAACAAACAAACAAA
>VXAU01002153.1:2311923-2404552 GCA_013399695.1 Formicarius rufipectus
CACACTTATTTTCAAATGAATTCTCATTATATTCATCTTTCCTACAAGGAATGAAAAAAGTTGCATTTATTCAGGTAACAGGCCAAGACTAAGGTACTTCTTCATGCAAACTGTGTCCCACATGTGGGGAAAACCAACTCTGGTTTGCATGAAATGAGGAAGAGGAGTAAAACAATCAGAGATAATACAAGAGAGGTAGAAGCAGTTTGTGGCAAAGTACTCTGAATGACTGGATTAAAAACAACCAAACCCAAACCACAACACCTCGATGGTTGAAAGATTAAAAACAACAAAACAGATTATGTCAAAATACTTCTGTCCAGAATAGAATATTTCAACTTGTCATTTAATTTCAAAAAAAGCATCTAAGAAAAAAATAAGCCTACAACACCTATAACACAATATTTTAGATTTCAAAAAATCTTAATTTAGAGGAAGTCCAAGAAGTGCATTACTTTTTTTTACCTAGTCATTATTAACCACACATAAAGCAACATTCCCCTTTTATTCAACATCAGTTTGACACCAAGTACAACTTAACAGAACTCAGTGAAGATATTTTTCTGTGTGACTAAAATACAGCCTTCCGTCTCTAAACTCATATGCAAAATTGTCATTTCCCAGATTTTGATTATAAAACATGGAAGACTCCTAACTTGTGTTAAGTACCAAGTAAATTAATAACACTAACACAAAAGGAAGGATAATTCATCACACAAAGTACTTGGATAATTTATTTTACAAATGTCATTTTTAGTGTTATCTACAGTAATTTTTTTTATAGTAAGTGCCCTTGAACATATTTTTATTACTTAATATGTCTTTGCTTTTCAAAAAACCCCACTGCAGCACCCTGCTATTAAATTTTTGCTAAAGGTGGCAAGGAAACCATAGTTTTTCTGGGGCAGATTAGCAAAAATTTCATTACTAAGGTTCCTTGCATCTTAAGAGCACTGCTTCTGCGTATCCTTGAATCACTGGCACAACAACACACCCTGAGAAACAGGGAAGAGAGAGAAGAAAAGTTTACAAAATTAGTGTTTCACCCATCCTTGCAGCTCTCCCCACCTGAATTCAGGGAGAAGAGAGTATTTGTAAAAATATTAAGCAGCAGCATCTGAAACTCGCTGTATCCAGCCAAAAGAGTGATTTAGAAGAGAGGAATGCATTTCCTGAAGATAGAGTGGTTGACATCCCAAATCTCACATAGAAGCACAACTCATAACCACAAATAGGTTAAATGCCCTAACTTTCAAACTACTAATTGTCAAGTTTAATGTCAATATCCTTCTCACTTAGCTCCTCATCCCTGGACTTCCCATTCACCTCATCAGGGCCCAGCTCTGCTGCAAACCAGTCAGGTTTAACTTTCACCCTGATCTCGCTCACCACAGACCTGCACAACCAGAAAGTGCTGGCACAAGAGATGTGGTAGAAATATGTCATGAAAGGCAAGGAAAGCACAAGCACATTTCTTTGGCCAGGTTCACAAACAACAATCCAACCACAGTTTTGCTTTTATTTGTCCATTACCTTCAAAGGACACAAAAGCCCTGCAGCATTCAACCTCTCCATGGTCCCAACACCAAGAACCTCTTCCTGTTCAGCATTTCTTCAAGTTTGTAGCACACTGTGATCTTAAATACACCATTCCAGAAAAACACTAACATCTCCGCTACACTCCCCAGCTGTTGTGCATCTACACATTCAGTTCTGTGTTCTTCTGAGAGATGGTAACAATGCTCCAGCACCTTGTGAAGCAAAGGTGCTGCATTCCTTATTGCCATTAATAGCTCATAGAAGAATCATAGTTTACACAGGAATTTGACTTAGCTGGGAAATACAGAAAGTATGACCCAACAATATTTTGCAATCAAGTTGCACACTGATGAAAATGTCGCAAAGTTACCAAATTGAAACAGCTTCCTTAAACATTCCAAATAATTTTTCTTTGGAATTTGAAAGACACCAGATTTTTAAAAGAAAAATATTATCTGCTCCTACTTGTCTCAACTAGTAGGACAACGGATCCAACACCTGCCAGGCTAAGGTCAACATGTACTGCTCCCTGCTCCATACTTCATTCTTTGCACAGCTGTGACAGCTCTACCTCACTTTTGCTGAGTAGGGTGACACCTTTCAGATGTTCTTCATAGACTGAAACTGTCCCAGCAGCACTTTCAAACCAAAGCCCCAAACAAACAGGCTGGTATTGGTATTGCTGAAGAAAAAAGGTCCAGCAGGTACACTGATAGTCAGGAATCAAGAACAAAACCCACATTTTTCTGCTACACCAGAACCTACCTGTGTGCCTCTGCTCATTTGCTTTCCCAGCTGTTTGTGAAGTGAACAATAAAGTCATCCAAAGCTGAGAATATCCTTCAAACAACACAAACAGAACTCATTACCAAAGTAAAATGGGCATTTTGGTCTTTCACTTTTCTTCTAAGTTATTGGGGACAACAGTATTCCAGAGCTTATTCTTGACATTCTCAAGGTAGGCAGTATTATTCTTCCTCAGAATCAGGTGATAAAGATAAAATACATCAAAATATTTAGAATTCAGCATACCACTGTTAACATGGACCCTATGAATAACCTTCACCTCGGAAGAGCAAGGCAGAAAGAATACTTTTAGTTACTTCTGGGTTAATTAAATTCAGGAATTATGCAGTTGAGTTCCTTACATTTCTCTATAAAACAGTTTTAATACTATTTCACATAGAGCCCAATTATCAAACATATAATGACTGGCAATGGATTAAACATGCACTTTCATACCATAATTAAAATGCATCTACTAGAGACACCCACATGGCATTACCTTAAATCTACAGCACAGACAGAGTCACACAAGTGACTTACTGAGAAACATTAGGTACCCACAATCTCAAATGGCCCAGTCACAAAGTTTGGGGGTTGAGAAGACTTCTTTACCCCAGCAGAGATCCACATAACAGTAGCCTGTGGCCAGTCCCCTGTGAACCATCCCTCTTGCCCTAAGCACTCCTAACATAAAAACTGTACTTGTCACACAGTCTCATAATTACTCAGGAAGCTTCTGTCTGCCAGGCACAACTCTCTCTTCACAAAGCAGACACATTTAGTACATAATTATTCAAAGGTGACAAATTTTAATAAACCATATTCTTCAAGCAGGTCCACCTTGTTAGATGGAAACCCTTTTAGCCTAACTGGCAAGTTGACAATTTGGCATCCCATCATTCCAACAAGTTACACAGCTTTTGAATAGAGTCTAATGAAAATTGGCTATACTACATATACTGCCCTGCAGTTTAAAGTAAAATTTTAAGGTCAGATGTACCTATTAGTACTACCTTTTGACAGTCAAGAGTTCTTCCAACCAACTACACTATATATCACTCCACAAAGGCCACTAGATAGCAGCAAATCAAGCCTCCTGTTCATTAGTATGTACAGTATCCTCTCTCCCACCCATTCACTGCATACCAGCAGCTGTGCTGTCAGCATTCACTGCACAGCCTATACAAAGGAACACTTGTAAACAGAACATAACACAGGAAAAAAAAAATATAGGCTTTCCACAAGCTATATCTGCACCAGAAAGACATACATGATTTAATAACCAAAGGATCCTAACAAGCAAAGTAACAGCAATCTCAAGAGGAGAAATAAAAGTAGCATGACACATCCTAAGCTCAGCAGTGACCAGTCAAAAGGGTACTCACTAAGAGGAGTCAGGAAGAGGTGGGCACCGCTGCTCAGCAGAGGTTTATCTATCCCTCTGTCTAAGAGGAAGAAAACTCATCCTTGTACAGAAAGGGAGCCCACCTTTATATCCCGCACTGCCCCTGGGAGGACTGGCTCTTTCACAGCTCAAATGGGAATGAAGAACACCTGGGTAGCCCCCTGATTCTCAGCACAGCGGTCTGAGTTCCCCTGCCCCAGCTGTGGGTGAGTGCCTGCAGCAGGAGCGCCCTCTCAGAGGTGATTTGCTTAAGGAGAACAACCTGTGCTGGCCAAATCAGCACAAACTCCTGTGTTTTTTTCAAATTAGCAACGAGTCAGGTTTTTCAGGGAACACCCCCCTCTGAAGGTCACCCCGGTGATTCCCAGGAGGAGAGAAATGAAGACAGAGGTTTCTTCTCTCTAGTTTTCAGTTCTTTTGCTATTTTCCATACTGTCCCATGGAAAGCAGCAAGTGGACTTGCACCTGTCACTAAAATAAGCGGACATCAGAGCTAATGATGTGTTTGTAGAAATCCTGTGAAACAAATACAGCCCCAAAACCTCTAATGACAGGCGTTTCTTAATGCATATGAACACAAGAAAAAGTATACATAGAGGAGAGAATACAGAGTTGGGCAGAAATTTCCTACAGCTTTGGTAGCAAAGATAGAACGAGAGGAAAAGGGGAATGTCACTGGCTCACATAAGAGGTTGTGAAAAGAGTAGATCAAACAAAGCCAGTACGGTGATATTACACAGTTCCTGTTACCTGCTCTGGGACAGCTGAGCTCAGCTCTGTCCTCTGCAATCTCTCAATTAGTGTTTTGTTCCCCTTTGTGACAACCACTGAGGAGACATAAAACACTCAGACCTTAATTCTCCATGGTGGACAGGCTCCATAAAGCTTCAGTAATGTCAATACTGGTTTTTAAGTAGCTAGCTATATGGCAGGAGAACCCAAAGGTGCACTCCTCCACTCCACTGGAGGGAGGAAGCAGGCTGTCAGAAAAGATCAATGAGGAATTAATTGTTTCCTGTTGGGGATGTTTACATTTAAAGCACTCTGACCATAATGGAAGTGACTTACATTAAGACTGACATGCATTTTCAAAGCAGCAATTCCTCACACCGGAGCCTCACCCTGAGCCTTTGTGTTGAAGACCACATGAGCTGCAAATTTTCAGATCAGAAACAGTTTTTGCGGCTCCAGGGCGTTCAGAACTGGGCTTTCAACTTGAAAGAGCTCTTCAGAATATACCTTGGGAAAAGATGGTACACCATTATATGGAATGATTGACATAATAAAGGATAGGGAAGACTTTCTAACAATTTCATCTTCTACAGAAAGAATCTTGTGTGTGCTTATGCAGGTGTGTGTAAAAATGTATGGTGATCATGAGTATATGAAAGCAGGCAAGTAGAAGATGAGAAAAAAATTATTATTAAACTATTTACAGATGTTTATCAATAATACAGAGTATAATTAAAGAATGTAGCATAATACTGCACATGAAAAGCAAGTAGCAGTGTAAAAAGTGCTAGATGTGGAAGAATGATGAGAGCAATTAAAGAAGAGCAGCAACGGATCTCTTCCATATCCTACTGCATCTCCAAGTTCTTTTACCCTTCTGGATAAATCACCCAATCAATGAAAAAAGCTCACTGTCATTGGAAGAAGCTCATCAGAACATGCAACATAATTAGAGCTAAATTTCAGGTTACATATCAAAAGCCGTGAGGCTGCAAACTGCAAATGCTCACTATGGGAACTACTGGAAGAAGCAACAGGTAAGACTGCAATATGTCACATTCATACTCTCATGAAATCTACCCTCAACATTCAGGACACTGAAACAACATGGAAGTAGAATTAAATCAGTAAGTTGAGGATACAAGTACATCTCCTCATGAACTCCAATCCTGAATTCAAAATGACTGCTCATGGAAGCTGATACACAAGCTGGGTAAGGCTTTTTTGATATTCTGACAGCAAACGTCCATCTGAGTCAGTCAACTAAAAATATAGCTTAAAAAATGGAAGAGGTGTGACTTACTGACAAGTCTTCTCACCTACTCTTTTATAGACTCAGAACATGATAGATGGAAAATGGAGAAACATTTGGGTAAATTGTAATTAGGACTCCACACACAAACTAGTAATAGAACAGCGAGGGAGCTCCTGCAATGCAACAGCTCAGGTCTCAGCTAGGAAACACAGCGAGGGGCAAGAGGATGAGCCAGAAGGGGCCCTACAGTAAGAGGGGACAGAAGAAGACTCCATGAATCCTGCTTCTCCTCCAATGCCAAGTGTCCTGCTGCAGTGCTGACCTGAATGGAGATCTGTTAAGAACACCAGGAATATAAAGGTGAAGCCTGAAGGACTAGATCTACTCAGATTCTCACACAATCATTTTAATTGTCTTTTTTTTTTTTTTAATGTCTTTCAAGATGGGTTTTTCAAAGCCACCTCCCCTGGGACTCCAGATTTTTTAGACAACTTGAAAAATCTCCATCTTGATGTCCGCTTTGCTTGCTTTAGCAGGAATTTCGATTGTCTCACTCATTAACAGGGCTTCATGTGCTCAAAGTGACTAAAAAGCTGCCATCCATTCTCAGGTCTTTCTGCTCAACTTGAACATTTGGAAAGCTGCAATACCAAAGAGGACATTGTTTCTAAGCCATCCTGAAGGATGATGTTGCCATTCCAAACATCTAAATTAAATCTGATCTTTACTTAACATATACAAGCACCAAAATAATTACTTGTCTGTGGATTGAAGAGCTCCTGAGTTGGTTGCACTTCTTATAAGTATTTAGGGAGGCAGAAAAATTCTTGTTTTCCAAATAACCTATTTGGAAAAGAATACAGTCCTGGTTCCGAAATTCTAGTTTTGCAAATAAGTCTGGTTCATTGAGGGTGGAATTAGGTCACCATGATGGTGAAAACTGTTCAACAGCAGTTCATGCAAGAGAAGTGAAAAATTAGAATTATATGCACAGTATCACTGCCCACATTGCACTAAAGCAGTAAAAAACAAATGTACAGAACATACTTTGTACTAGCAGGAATCAGGACAGCTAACCAGACAGGACAAATTTAAAGCAGTTGTGAAATGAATACAAGACCAAAGGAATATAAGGAAATTTGACAAAAATATGTGACCAGGAATACTGTAGCATTCAAAAGCCATTTAAAATGGTTCATGTTCTTTACAAAGGGAGCCATCCTACTTGCATCCATTGGTGTTTTAACGTGAAGGCTGTGCATATCTGCACCTGAGCTGTCTAGTGTTGGGATCAGCTGGAAGCTGTCTCATACTCTCCTTAAATCTGTCTCCTCGTGTCCAAATAAGGCTACCTAGTAACCCCACCTGCTCTTGCAGCTGGTGAGTTTGGTTTTCCTGAAGAGGACCACAGAACATGTTTTATGAGTGACATCAGTGGTGCTAAGGCAAGACAATAGTTGGAAAACATGGAGTTACTCGAGAAATGGACAGTGAGCTTTCCCCAACTGTTAATGCACAAGGCAGGGAATTGCATAGCAAGCCATGCTCAGTGTTTTCCCCCTTGAATATCAAGTGGATTCTTCCCTAGGGAAATCTTGAATGCATTTCTGGTATTTGGTCAGTACTCTGAATCTTGGGTCAGAACTAATATGCAATTTTTAAAATGCAGAGGAAACTGTATTCTCGGGGAATTACAGAATGACAGAATCAATTAGGTTGGAAAAGGCCTCTGAGATCATCGAGCTCAACCTTTGACTGATCATTGCCTGGCCAATTAAACCATGACACCAAGTGCCACATCCAGTTCTTTCTTGAACACCTCCAGGAATGCTGACCCCACCACCTCCCCTTCCAATGTTAAACAACCCTTTCAGAGAAGAAATTCTTCCTGATGTTCAGCCTGAACCTCCCCTGGCCCAGCGTGAGGCCATTTCCTCCTGTCCTATCGCCAGGTACCTGGGAGAAGAGGCTGACCCTCACCTTGCTGCAACCCCCTTTCAGGTAATTGTAGAGAGCAAATCAGCAGTTTCCATCAGTTTGGTTGTTTTTTTGGTCCCAGCAACAGGGTTGAAGAGTTGAATAAATGGGAGACCTTAGTTAATATACAATAAAAATAATATTGGCAAATATCTGAGGAAAGAAAAAAGCCCCAAGAGTAGCTGGTCATTGAAGTAGGCACAAAAATCAATCAAACAGCAACTGTGTGCTTTAGAAATTGCAGCCTATCTGCCAAGGCACAGTGGTCAAAGGAATTTGAATCATATTTATAGACCTCTCATAGATGTTCTGGTCTGTGTTGCAAGATTTCATACTAGTAAATGTGGTTCCTCTTGCATTTATTTTTTCATATCTGTCCACTCAGAATGACAAACAAGAAGCACCTCTCAGGCACTGCAGCACATACAACATGCTGATGGTTAAGGCTTTAATAATTAAATATTTCCAGCCATTGCCTGAAGGTGTTAAAAATTGTTTGGAATTATTGAACTACTTATGTTTGACACTATCCATTGGAAAGAAAACTCTCTAAGTTTGATTTAATACTAGTGTGAACTCTTGCACCCTGTGATATTGCCTCTCAGATGTGTTCCTGGTGTTTCACATGAAGTCACATGTGACAGAACATGCTGTAGGGATTACATCTCCCATGATGGATGCTCAGTGTACAAGCAGAGAAGAGGCTGTGAGTCTGTTGCAGACCAAGGTTAATCCCTACAGGAGGAGAGAGGCAGCAGGTACCTCAGCTACTTCTTTTGTGAGGCATTAAACCAGCTCAGGAAATTAACAGCAAAAGGAAGATGTTCCTCTTCAGTCCAACACAATGAAAAACTTTGTTTCAGATTAACCAGACTCAAAATTAAATATTTTGCTTGCTTTTTCTTCCAAGAAAGAGACAACACTAGTACTTTTTTTTTTTTAAGGAAAATGTAAGTTGTTCAAAATACAAGTTTTTTGTTCGAGTCATGTTTCTAGAAAATGTTGTAATAAATAATAATACAAACCAAAGAAATCCTCTTTCATTTGCAAACTGCTTGAAACTGTTGCAAAACCTAATCCTCTCAAGAGATATCCTGTTCCTAAACTATATAAACAAATCACTTGTGTGATCCTCTCTAAAAAAAGAGAGTTTCTGAATTGGAAGCTGTAAAGACAAACATCATCAAAATTTTAGTTATATATCTCAATTTTTACTCTTTCCAAGCTGGATCAAACACATTGTATATACTGTCAGAAAAATTCAGAGGTATGTCTTATCACATAACATCCCAGCAACCTTAACATGTATTCTCAAACCATGATTTGAGAACCAAGTTTAAAGTACAGGGATGTGTGAGATGCCCATTGCTATATTAATACATGAGTATCAAAACAACTGTCCATGATGAAATATTGCTGCTGAGGCATCATAATACAAAACAAAACAGAAAGATGTCATGTAGAGAAGCAGAACTTAGCAACAAAATCCAAGTGGAAAAAATAGGCAAGAGATTTTGCAGAGGGCATGTTACCAAAAACCCTTTTAACTGTTGTGGTAATAGTTGTAATAAATAGCCAAGCTCTCCTTAAAGCTGCAGAAGGACAGACATCCCAGGAGCCCTTTCATTTGCTGCGTCTTATGCATCCCACTGTGAAAGCTTCCATCTAATATTTGGCTTTACGCCACTCACCCCCCAAAAAAAACTGAACAAAATAATATCTTTTCCCATGTATTCCTATATTATGTCTGCCTTTTAGTTATGCACCTGTATTTTCTAGTATCACAGGGGGAAAGCCTGCTACTCCTTCAGACACAGATTCCTCTAGAAGATGGTCCTCAGAGCCATGAGAACATTTATGGGTGATTAAAGTATGCTTAGAGAATTGTTTTTCTTGGTTTAAGTTCAACTTGGATTCCAGCTCCGTTCCCATTCTGAAGAAAGGACATTACAGCCCAATCACTTGAACCGAAGAAAATCCCAAATAAAGCTTGTTGAGAGTAGTTGTCTCTTTAGTTCAGACATTCTGACTTCAGTGTACTCACAAAAACAAGTTGTGCCAGACACTCTGGGTATAAACATTTCAAAATCAATCAAATCATATTTTATGATAGGAGTTAGAACAATATTTAGGTAACAGCATTATGACCAGAATAAAGGTTGACTGTGCATCTAATTTTATATTTAGCAGGTGCCTTAGCTATTCTCACTTTTAGTGCTGAGGTAATAGGATCTTCTTACTAATAAAATGTTAATATGCAGCAAAAAAAGAGGCACTGGAAAACAATTCCATTTTGGTGCTTCATATAAACAGCTCTTTTCAAATACAATTAAAGTGTGAGAAATCTAAAGCCAGTCTATGCTAATGTGAGAGGTGATAAGCCAGAAAGCACACTCCAGACCCACTGTAACCTGAATGCTGCTAAGCCTCATTAGCTTAATGTCCAGATGCAGAGCACCAGCTCAATACTGTATTATTTTATAAACTGAGTGATTCCCATTTCAAAGGAAGACCCCAGTGGTGCAGATCCTATTGCAGTTCACCCAGGGAAATCAGCATAAATCTGGAAGCAGGAAGAGGATTTTAGAATGTAGCTCTATTGCCAAGTCCCATCCCTTTGCTAGCCACATATTTTTATTTCTCTGACTCCATTTCTGTTTATGCTGTAGAACTTCAAATATTTTAAATATTTTTTGCTCATTTCTTAGAAATATGTCAGTGATATGAGTGATAAATGTTGTTAGAATAGAACTAAATAAACATTTTTTTAAATGTGCTATTGTTAATTTATATTAATAATACAGTAACATGCAGGGTTATCACCTGAATTCAGATTCACAAGGCAAGGCACTTCATACCCTCAGAGAACAGAGTTTCTTTATAAAGAATCAGCTCAAAAAGAATAAGAAGAAAAAAAAAAGGAGATAGAATTGTTTAGGTTGTAAAAAACCTTTGAGATCACCAAGTCTGTTGCCCCAGCACAGCCCAGCCCACCGCTAAACCATGTCCTTAAGTGCCATATCCATAGGTCTTTTAAATTATTTCCAGGTATAGTGAATCAATCACTTTCCTGAGCAGCCCCATTCCAGGCCTTGATAATTCTTTTGGTGAAGATTTTTTTTTTTTTCCCTAACAGCCAAACTAAAACTCCTCTGGTGCTACTTGAGGCCATTTCCACTTGCCCTATCACTTGTCACGTGGGGGAAGAGGCAGACCCCCCCTCCTGGTTACCACCTCCTTTCAGGGAGCTGTAGAGAGTGGTGAGGTCTTTCCTTACCCTCCTTTTCTCCAGACTAAACCCCAACATCCTCAGCCACTCCCCATGAGACTGGTGCTCCAGACCCTTCATTGATTCCGCCTGTCCAGATCCCGCTGCAGAACCTTCCTACTCCCCAATTGGACCAACACTCCCACCAAATTGACTGAGGGTGCACTTGATCCTCTCATCCAGATCATCAAAAAAGATATCAAACAGAACTAGCCCTGATCCTGAGCCCTGGGGAACAAACATCACGTGTGATTAGACACCAATGGGCTTTAACCCCATTCTCCACCATGCCATGGTGGGGAAAGATGGGATAAGTGAAGGCTCACCATGGCTGAAAGGAAATTTTGTCACCACACTCATTTAAGTAAATATGAAAGAAGCTAAGACATATTTTTAAGATGTGTTACTTAAGTAATAAAATCACATCTACTTCATCTGAAACTCTTCAGATATTATAAGGATGATAAATTGAGCCATCACACTTTCGAGACATAAGAGATCATTATTGGGTTTAGAATCGTTAATGTATATAAAGAGAATGGATTCAGGTGAAGAAGCCATGGCTTGCTGAACCCAGTAGTTGTGCCACCAATTTCATCCAAAGCTAGGATTTCTCTCAGTGTTGTAAGGCTAGAAGAGACTTTTACAATAATGAGATTTGTTATGGGATGAGAGGGTTCCTTGTGAAACAAAACAATGACGTTTGGGAGGGACAAGCCCATTAACGTTTCCAATGTGCAATGAAATATCATCTCAGAATGTGCAAGATGACCTTAAAAACACATGTGGTAAAATGTTTGTATTAAGTTGTTTAGGATTCTGTTTGGAGATTAACAATTTCCCCATCATGGGGTCAGCTTTCAGCAACTTTTTCCATGAAAACACATGTTGTTAGCAACATAAACATGCAAAGCTTCTTTAGTCAGAAGTTACACGTTTCATTTTTATGATAATGACTAATACTCCTAGCCTATAAAAAATATAGTAAAATAAAAAAAGTAACTTACACCAAATGCAATGTGTATTGTGGAATTTCATGAAATATATTACATTTCAGAAATGAATCAAAATAGGAGTCTGAATGTGTCCTTTATTATTCATAGCTTGCTTTCTTAAAGAAATGTTAAAGCCTTATGCAGCCTTTCAGATTTATGCTCTGTGAGCTGTGAAAGCTCCAGTGCTCTCTGGAAGAATGATAAAATGTCAGTTAATCAGTCATCTACAGTTTTCAACTCTGAAACCGTATTTTTAAGATATTTTCCATTTTTTAACCATATTAAAGAGAGAATCCTTTACATGTTAAATTCTGAGATTATCTGCAAATAATCCACTTTATTTTATTAACTACATTAATTTCTTGGCCTTATCCTTTATTTAAATTATGGTTTTCAATTATTTGTGGGTTCACAGAACCGTTCCTGCATTCCTTAAGAAAACTCAGAACCTGCGGAGCATGAAGCCATTATACCATCCCACGAAACTGCCATAACTACAGCTTCCTCTCAATGTTTTAAAACATTGATCAGAATGAAAGGGAGTTGCATTTGTTGTTCTGATAGAAGATCACAAGACCAAAAGAGTTAGTTTCCTCATCGGGACCCTACAGGTAACAGAACTGTAAGGGATGGGATGGGATGAGATCACCCTGGTCTCCATTTATGAATATTACAAACTCGACGTTTTAGAGATGCACTCAAATCCAGGTTCGTGACAGGAACTGCCCTGCAAGAGAAGTGTGGTTTGGAATGCGCTCCCGATGTCTGCGGACTATTAGCAGGTTTGGCAGGACTCTGACAGGAGTGAAAACGTCTCTTCAAGTACAGTGATTCAAACAGCAAAGCTATTACAGAGGTCACAAGTGATACACATTAGGCAGACTGTGTGAGAAACTCGAAAAGGAACAGCAGAGGCGTTTGCAGTTCACATCTGCGAGAGACAGCACACGTATCTGGAACCGCAGAACTGAGGAAGGTTGAAATCAGAACGTGAGACACAGTCACAGAGATGGGGGAAGGTCACAGGCCTGGAGTAATGAGATGTCACAAAGCACCGATGAGCTGCCTGGGTAGCTCTATCTGACAGCAGCTTTGACTACAGAATAACTCAAACCATTGCAAAAACATATTTATCCTAAAAATGTCAAAGAGGAAAAACTGAAGATGCTGTTAAGTCTCCTAGTCCAATGACGACGGTTGAATAGTGACACTTATAGAGCATATGGCAATAACTAATTCATGGGCATATCAAAATAAATCAAAACAAAAGATATATTCAAAGCAATGCTATCAGCAAATATATTAAAATAAAACTATCTAATATTCTCTCTCATTTCTCTTTTGAGAGTTTCTCTTCTCCACCTAGACAGTAGCTGACACACAATGAGGCAACTGCACACCCCAGTCAGAAACTCCAGATGACTTCCAGAATACTTAGTCATTTCAAAATATAAGTGTCCAGGGCAGTAGTAAATTATACCTCCCCACTCAAACACCCACTTACACACACAACAGGACATCCCAGGCCCCAAATTACTAATATTTTTCAGTATCCTAAATAGTCAGATTACAGTATCTCCATGGTCCAACCTAGTTTAAACAACACAGAGGGAAGGAGGCCCAAGGTGGGACACAAAAAACACAAGCACATAAGCAAAAAGTTGGCTGCTAATAAGAAAACCAGAGCTCAAAGGGTATATAATCTCCCTGTCTGAGCTGTCATGAATAGGGCTCTAAAATCTCTATGATAAGATTATTTTTTCTGACAAAAAGAAAGAATCCTTTAGATACACTCAGCAGATGAAAGTGGAGAAAATCTTCTATAAGTATTGATAATATTTTAAAAATGCTTTGCAATAAGAGCTGGGGAATTCAGTGTTCTTTTCAAATGTATTCTCACCATTTTATAGAAGAAACTGAAATAAAAGATTGGCAGGATAGAAAAAAAAATTAGGATAGAAAGAAGAAAATCTGCAAGTCATCACTGCACAAGTGATTCACAGATTATCCTTCCATCTTTTGACTCTTTTCCATAAAATGTGGCAGAAGAAACATTGCAAAGCAGAAGAGCAGAGGGCTGAGCAGGGAGCATGTCAGACAGCTGAAATTAAATGAGAGGTCAGCAGTATTTCCAGGCCAAACTGCAATTTCCTTTTCCAAATTGGAGGTTAAGTGGGCCAGAAGCAACTCCATAGTAACTGGAAGATGCAAAGAAGGAAATGGAAAAGAGAGCAGAGAAAAAATCATTTATGAATGATACATCCAAGCAAAACGGTACAGGGTTGGCAAAGAGAACAGACTTGTCTGCAAAGAAACTTTCCTAGACCTTAAGGAAGGCAGTTGCTACAGAACAGAGAAAGAAGAAGGCAAACAGATATGAATTACATATGTTATCAGATGGAAAGAGGTGACACCTGAGGCAACATCTGCAAATTATTGACTCAGTAAATTTTCAGGTAAAGCAAAGAAAGGTATGAGGTGGAAACAGAAGGGACAGATGAAGCCTGGACAAGCTATTTAGAGACAGAAAAGAATGTACCTGTACTTTGAGCAGAAGATGTCACAAGAGGAGGAGGAGGTAACAAGACAGGTAGTTATTGCCTTCCTTTCTGAATTGTGACTGGTTAAGTGCACATGCAGGCAGCAGGTCTGGTCTTGTTGGTTTCTTTGAAGACACATTGTAAATCAAGTAGTAATCTCTTATTACTGTCTCTCTGAATTAGTATTCCCCCAGGACATCTAGATTTCTTCTGCATATTGAAGTAATTTTGCTCATTGCTTGCTCTCCAACAAGTTACTGGCTGGAGCATTTTGTAATTGCCAGTATTTTGACAGTGCATGAGCAGTTAATTCTGTGCTGTCCTTACCCTAGAGATTCAGCTTCTCACTAGCCTGCAGCACACTGGCCAGAGACTCATCAGGGCAGCAAGAAGAAAAAGGGGTCAAAAAGTCCACGTTGAAAGAATGTTCCAGTTCACTGTATGACATGAGCACAGTCCGCAAGGGCCACTTTCCACATTTGCTGGCCACAGATGCACAAAGCTGTAGTTCCGTAAGAATTTTTCCTGAAGCTTTAGGTCATCTCACCAAATTCATATAGCATGGAGTTGGTCAGTAACAATGGGGAAAAGAATAGAATTTGCATGCCTTTTAAGAACAAAATTCATGCTTATATGACTAGTGAGAGAAGTGAAGACAAGAAAGGTATAGTCAGTTCTTTGGGAGGGGAATGAAAGCATGCTTGGATCTCAAAGAATGAGACCTCAAGAGCCCACGTATGCAGTTTAGCAGACAGAATCTACCTTAGCTCTGCAAGTAAAACAGCAAGGGATTTATAAGTGGATTCCAACAGAGCAGAACCAGCCAGGCAGAAAGAGAAATTACATGCTTGTATCCTAGCAAGAGGAAGCTGATGTTGCACATCAAAAAAGTGCTTTTTAGCAATGTCATTTACAGGTCGTTTGTGCACACTGCCCCTTACCTATGTTGTAAATCATCAGTGATTTGGGGCAATTATGTGTGCCTCCACTCTCTGGCCAGTGACAGCCCTATTCATTTTAGGTGACACATCTGGACTAGAAATGTTCCCGACATGATTTACAAAGTTAGTATTTCTTCACATTTCTCTTGCACAGGAAACTTGCTGCATGTTTCTAATAGGATTTTCAAACAGCTGATTCAAAGGTCTCCCTTAGCAGACAACAGCATATAAACACCAACTTTTCTGAAAGCAGCAAATTGTCCCCAATAGTGCAGATTCCCCACAACTGAAGCTGTCAACCATAAAAATTGCTCATCTGTGTGCAGGGCTCTTCATTTCTTTCATTTGGCTTCAATATTGCAATGACCTAATTTCAGGCATTTTTGTTTCAAAATTCTGGAAAGTAAGACTTACCTGAAGTCATGGAGCAAGTTAATTTAGAATATTGATTTCTATGTTTCTCATACTTCTTGCACTGGAATCCTGACCTCCCTGCAGAGGAAAATGCATGTTCCCATCTCTTCCTTTAAGACTTTAATGCTCAAACAGAAGCTACACACTACTGATAACCAGCATATCAACACTGCCACAGGAAAAAAATTCTCCCATTTTGTTTTGCAGGCTCAAGTCAATGTAACAGTATAAGCCACTTATCCTTTAATCTTCTTTTCATAGTAGCAGAACACTCAAAAACATATTATCCTGAATTTCCTTTAGCAGGCTCAGTAGCACCAGGCTCCCATTAAACAAGGCTGCCTTTTCTTCATGCTGTTACTGTACTTACACCAAGGACAAGATGGGAGCATCTGCGTTTCAATCCTGAATGACCTTCCAGAGCAGGAGCACTGCAATTACCTGTTACCACTACAGGAACTCCCACTAGGAAGGCATGTTAGCATTTTATATGCCACTCAATTTTGTTTCATAGTGGCAGCTCATATCTGTTCTTTTCCTGCAGAGCTCAAAGCATAGCAGCCTATTGTCCTATGACAATATTTCTCTTTATAATTCCATGGCACACCTTATTTTCAACCATCAAGTGCAGCTCTAGAATTCAGTACGATGTCCCATCAGCTGGAGGGAGAAAGCAGTGAGAAAGAGAATGGTTGGTGATAGTTTTATGACAACACTGAAAACCCACAGGCTCAAAAACTGCTTTCTTTGATTACATCTACGTGAGTTTTTCTAACACAACAAAAGAGGATCAGTAGGCCAGAGGAGTTGATGCTCAGGCCCTTAAATCTCCCCTGTTACTTCAGATGAAATTTAATCTGTTTTCCTGGATCAAAACATCCACACTATGCATGTGATGTAAAGTGTTCCAGCAGATTGATCCTTCATTCAGACCCCCATGCTCCCTTTAGGACTTTAAATCCTCTGGATACAGAGGCAGATCAGAGCTTTCGGTTGCAGTTGTTCTAAGAACAATCCCTTTACCATGAACCAAAACCACACAAGTGAAATGTACGGAGAGGTGGTAAAATGGGGACAATTGGAGGACTCATTTCAAAACTGCACCACTTCTCTGTACCAGAATGCTCACATAAAGCCACTTTCCATTTTAGCTGCAGTGGGATAATTAAAAATAAACAAATAGAACTGAAATAAATGCTTAAATAATGGGAGTAAGTTTGAATTGGGTATGGAACATAGAAAGGCATAGAGCTACAGAAAGAGGGACTAGGCTTGAGGACTGTGTGGATTCTTCATATCACAAGGAAAACCTGGGGCCCATCACTCAATTTTGAACTGTGGTTCACTTATTTTGTCTGCCACAGTGTGGACAGTGAACTCAGACTTTTTTTTTGGTCACAGTTTTTCATCTGAAAATGTACCATCTGAGGAAACGCATACAAAATCTTACACATATATGTCCTGCATCATTTTAAGATCAGCAAAGAGATACTTCTATGACCTGAAAGTCTACCCGACTGTTACAGTTCTCTGAATATTATAATGGGAATAGTATTTTCCCAGTCTGGGATCCAGCAATTTTCAATGCTCTTGACTTTCCAACTTGCTCTTTTCCAGTCCAACAAAACCATAATATTTGCTAAGGGCATTCAACCCTGATGGGCTAAGGACACAGTGGTATGTAAGAGCTAAGTTATTTGGCTTTGTCTTGGAAGTGATTTGTGGTGCTGGGAATTACTAACTGACAAAATATTGTAAAAGAAATGTTTGTACAAAAAAAGAATGTCTATCAAAAATATTCTTGTTTGGAAAATCCTTTTTACCCTCAGACATAGTGAAGTATTTCTTTTAAGAAGCAACACCAGCAACAAGGTGAGCTTGAAATTGTTAAAAAATTAAGTAAGTTGCCCCTTTATTTGTATATTAATTTATTTCTATATTTATTTGTATGCTCCTGTTATCAGATTTTGTGAATAGACAAAAGCTTATGTAAATGGTATTTTCATACTCTCCAAAGATTGGCAGTGATTCTGCAGGACGGGCAAAATGTACCTTAGTTGATACAGTACTTAACACATCCCTTCATAAACTCAGGCAATTCAACAGAAAATCAGACCATTTAAAAAAATCTTATAAAATTAACTCCCGTGTAGTAATGTCATTAAAGAGGCCACTGGAGGTGTTAATGCAAGTTTCTTTTTGAGTGTGGTGATGAGATGAACTCTGTGTGTGAAAGCCCAGCATAAAACATGAGCCTTTGAACTTCTTTAGCTCCAATAGGAGTGTTTTAAGTGGGGTAGGTGTGATAGAGATGGGCCTTAGGTTGGCTGTGAACACTGGCTGAGGAGACTGTAAGTCAGAATTCCACTTCTGTTTGACTCATCCAATAACCTGCAAAAGCCTGAAAGAAATATTTTCAAAAAGGGCGTAACTTCTTCACAGGTTGGCAGCTTTGCCATAATAAAGTCTACATTCAATACAACACATCTGAGTCATTCTGTTTATAGGGCACAACCGAATCACTAAGCAAAGGACAATAAGGAAAAAATAACAGCTTGAAAACTATTATTACAGAAACACTACATGGAAATTTACACTGAACACAGTAACATGACCTTCCGAGAAGGAGGAAAGAGAGGCAAAATAGCAGAGTACCAAACTGTAAAAGCATATGCCACACTTTGATTCCAGGTGAGGTTTTCTTTTAAGTTGTCTGGTCTGCACCAAGAACTTAAAGATCTCTAGATGGTAAAAAGTCTACTTATCTAAATTATAGCCATAAAGTGAAATACATAAATTTAAAAATAATTTCAGGCAGACCAATTCATTCAAAAGTGCAGTCAGGAAGGGCCCTGAAAAGAGAAGCATGGAACAGAGTATGCAAGTCTACAAGGAGGAAAACTTAATATTCCAAATGCATAGTTCTGAGCCAAATTGATCCAGATCTATAGTTCAATGTATTTTGAAGTAGAGGATACAAAGACAAGAATTACTTCCTGCAGACATGAGAAAGATTAGAAGGACCTATACAACTCCTAAAATCATTTTGAAACTAAAATTCTGTAAATCTAAAAGAAACTGAATTTCTGAAGTGACCCACACTTTCTCTTACTCTTTCTAAACTAAACTTGAGAAATTAATTCATCATATAGGGAGGCCAAAGACAATCTGAGTTGGATAACTTTATCAACAGCATCTGGAACAATGCAAGTTCACTGGTGTCCAGAATGCACTTCTGTGGGAATGGGAGTCTTATTCCTCAGCCCAGAAAGATGCCTTGAATGTTGGTGGGGCTTGGGGGGTTTGGTTTTTTATGTTCCTCTGATACTGCAAACAATCCCCATTCCCATGTAAAGGTACTGAGGAACCAACAGCTTGATTCAGGGTGGCAAACCCAACCATACCCTCCCTAAATTCTTCAGAAATTTCTCTTCAGGGTGGCAAATTAACTGAAAATGAAATATAAAGCAGAAACAGATCTCTGGCACTGAATTAATTTATTGTCCATCTAAAAACCATTATCCTCCTCTTCTTTACCTTTCCCAGCACTGTAGGAAGACTATTTTTCTTTTCTTTTTTTTTTTTTTTTTTTCTTTTTAAATGTCTAAGAAAGAAAAGATTCACAGCGATATGACCAACAGGCAGCACATTCCAGATGTGGGGCACACATACACTGTGTGGTGAGCAACCTATATATGTCCAAGATAATCTGTGCTGTTTTGAGATATGAACTGGGCATATTTTTTATTCTGATCCCTGCTTGGGGTGTTTGTCTGAGAGTGTACCAGGTGCATACTAACTATGGATAAAGTACATCCAAGCCACTAGGCCAGAGCAACAGCTTGTTACAGCTTTCATTTCACTGCTTTTATTGTCACTTGTGGTGATGGCAGAAAAATCAGTGAAATGGCACAAGTCATTGCTTAGGAGGCTCCTGTGCATTTCAACTCCCGCAGGGGGTTAGGAGGACGTACGTGGAAGGACAAAGGCTGTTTACAAGTTGCTGGGATCACAAATTCCCACTGAGATTCCAATTTCCAACACAGTTAACAGACAAACCCTGTTTTTCAGAAAGGAGTTAAAGTGCCAGGTCAAACAGGTGCCAAAGCAGAAGCTGGGCCAAAAAAATATCAGCTTGCCACAAAAATGTCCTCATGTGCTAACTCTCCCAAAGGAGAGCTTGTTAGTTTGCATGAGCACATACCTTTTTGAGAGCAGAGTGAACAGAAACATTTATTTTTGGACTCTTGAAGAACCTCCATATCCCTTCTTAATTTTTTCTTTCCTGACCAAACATTTTCCTTTCTCCTAAGAGAAACAATGGAACGTCTTTACTGAACTAAAATTGTATTTGAAATTTCTCAGACACACACATGGTTCAGTGAAACAAAACTAGCTATAGAGCCTGTGATGTTTACACAAGGCACTGTTCGTGCTCCCTCCGCATCATTTCCACATCATGTACAAATATAAGTGAACTTTTCTAATATCATAAGACGTTCTATTCCATCTTCTAAACAGGAGAGATGAGAAGTATAAATTTCATCTCATGGAAGCTTCTGATATTTCTTTTCTCTTTATCTCTGATTAGAACTAAACACAGCCTCTCCCTGCAGTAACTCTTGTGATTATGGTGGTCAAGTCCATATGAGAGACCAGGTTTAAGTACACAGTCCTTAGAAGACAGAGATGGAACCTGAATATGTGCTTTCCCATTTCTTCCATCTGGAAGCTCCATGCAAGCCTCCAGAAACCTTTTCCAATGAAGGTGTAAATTAAGATGGGCAAAATTAAAACAAAATTTATGACAAGGAAACATATGGCTGTTATATCCTCCCGCCAAGTGTTGTTTTTAGCAACTGGGAGAGATGAGGTCCTGCTCAGATAGCTGTATAAAGGCATGAGCAGGTATAAAGCTGTGCATTCCACTGCTTCAGTGGCACGAGCACACTGATTCTTGGAAATGATTGTGAGCTCATTTTAATAAATTCTTATTGAATGTTATTGTTACCTGTGTGCAAAAGCAAACCCTTAAAGCTGGGAAAGCGCACGGATTACTCAGCCCAAGGAACTATTTTCTTCACTTATTAAGAGGGGCGTGTTTTGGATTCTGAAACAGCCCATAGACACAGAACTTCAAGTATCACAAAAGAGGTGGCAGCCAGACACTGGCACTTGAAATGTAAGATAAAATGGACTAAATTCCAGAGTATTTTATCCTCTGGCAGCAGAATAATCAGTTTTTCAACATAACATAAGAGGATAAGACAGAGTCACAGACCTGTGTTAGCTATCCAACAGGAAAATTGCTTATAATGACATTGTCTTTAATTGGCTCTTCACAAGTATGTTATGCCATTGCTTTCAGTTGAACAGGACCCAAATTTTTTATGGGTGTGCAATGGCCCTTTCCATTCCATTGGTATGAGACAGAGTCTCATTTAACTCGTTTGTGCTGCTGGAACAGCAGCTGCTTTTACTGCAAGATGTTCTTGGCCTTCACCAAGAAGTTCTGACTGGCCACAAGAGGCAACAAAATGAAGATGGGGGAGTGATATGGTGAAAACTTTGGTTTAAAGCCTTTGGGTCCCCTGCCAGCAGCTGCCCTGCTGGTTATATGGAGAGCCATGTAGAGTCATACAGGAAAGCAGACAGCATAGATAAGTAATTCAAGAGGGGAAATCACAAGGAGATTGGAGAAAGGAGATATCAGGAGACAGTGAAGTTACACTGTGGATCTCATGTCCTAATTCAGATATTTTTCTAATTCAGAGAAAGCAAACTTCGCCTTAGAGATGAAAAACTTGCTTGCTGGGTTTTTTTTGCCTTAGGTATGGCTGAAAACATTTTTTTCCAGGTTGATGAGAAACAATTTTTTCTTAAAGCTAGGAGTTTATTTCACAACGGGTGAAATCTTTGCTATCATTTTATATATCTAAACACACACCATCTGTTTCAAGGAGAATGAAAAATATTTAGATTTTAATTCTTTTGCATGTCTTTGAATTGAAAATATTTACCGAATTCAGTGCAAAGACAAGTTTATTTCCAGTACTTTTACTCTAGAGTGTTTGGGGGATGCTCTTGCCCCAAATTTCAATCATTTATTTCCTTTACTCTTTCCTCTGGTGAGCTTAGATTTGAAAAACCCACTACTACAGCTCCCACGTGTAGCAGAGACATGTTTCTGGATATAGTGTAAAGGCTCTTGACTGATTCCTTTTACAGAACTCTCTGGTCCCTCACTCCCCTGAAAACTGCTTGACTTTGAAGATCCATTACAAAAATCCACGGACCACTTCCAGTGGAGGGAATTAAAGCTTTCAAATGGAGGCTTTTTGTGGACCATCCCTTCATGGAGTGAACGTTTATCCACCAAAGCTGAGACACAACAATATATCTGCTTAACACTGTACAAAATATTGACAGAAAAGGCAACACTTAGTGAAAGTTTTATTTCTCTGAAACAAAAATTATAACTTCAAAATGGAATTTCATGACTCAATTGACACAGAAGCTCAGACTTCAGCTAAAGGGGAGTGAAATGGTTGATAAAAAAAGAATCCATTATTTGGATTTTGGTTGAAAATCTAATTTTATTCAGCATGATTGTTTTTAGAAAACATTTTCTTCATAATTATAATTATATTTTTCTCTTTTGGAAAGAGAGAATTTAAATGTATTTTCATTACTTTTTATCAACTAACTTCCCTATAAGGAAAAGAAAGTTTAATATAAGAGAAAAAAAAAAAAAAAAAAAGAAACTTTCAAACTTTCTTTCATCATCAGACAAAAGGAAACTGCATAAGAGACTGGATAAGTAATTAATTTTTGCAGCTTTAAAATTTTCCCCTATATTTGTTTCATTGTCCAAATCTGGGGAGTATGTAACTAAGCACCTCCACCACCAAATCCTTAATTTTCTACTTCCTTTCATTTTCTCTGCTTCTTAGTCAAAAAGAGTTCTTGGAAGCCAACAAAGAAAAGGAGAAACCTCATAAATAGTCCCAGTTTTTTATACTTGTATGCAATTAGACTTTCAATTTGAACCAAAGGAGTAAAATCATTTCACTTGTAGTCTTTCGTATAAAACAAATTATAGTCTGTCAAAAAAACAAACAAAAAGAAAATAAAACAAATAATTAAAAAAAGGCCCCGAATCAAAACCTACCATTTAAAATATTCTAAAGGCAGAAGCAGCCAAAAACTTTTAAAAAAGTTAAAACTGATAGCCAAGATCCCTTCTTGTTTGGAACATTACCACCAACATTCTCGGCAGATTTGACCAATCATTTTAATCATTCTGCTCCGTATTCTTAAAAAAGAAGTAACAATATCAGTTTGCCTAACAAGGATGTGATCTGGCTTTTAGGATTAAAGGCACTGAAGTGCTAGAGGAAGTCTGTTTTGAAGTCAAATTGCTGGACATTATAGATAATTTGAAGAACTGCAAAGCATTGCCATCTTCATTAAAAGGAGGACTAAGAAAAATACTTGTATTACTCTGCTATGTGTTTCCATAACCAGACTTCTGAAAATAAGCTTCTGACTCATATTTAAATATTTAGAAAGGCAGTGTGGTTTTAAAAAGCACTGATCTCAGTAGCTCCCCACCTGGGATGCTAAAAGATGCAGAAGCCTAATTTTCATCACAGTTTTAAACTTTACTTAAGGTCTGGTCCTAGATTTTCTTCTAATTATATCACCTGAATTTTCCATCATCTGAGGCTCTCAAATATTTGACTTTGCACAGAAGTACAGGTGAACATTCAAGCACCAGTCAGCCTTCTCCCCTTCTCAGGGCATAACATAGCATTGCTTTCTGACTTCCATGCAGGATGAGAAGTGTCACCTGCTGCTACTCCTCACCTCACACTCTGCTTTCAGGAACGTTCAAAGGCACAGCCTGAGCACCACTGGTACCTCACTGGACACAGTAAAGCCTCCATGCAGATAACAGAACTGGTGCCAGGGGAGAAAAACCGCTCTCCTTCAGCAGGTAGTGGCACCACCCGTCCCTCATGACCTCTTTGCTATGTAGGATGCCAACTGGCAGCACACATCCCCTGTCAGGCTCTGTCCTACCAAGGACACCACCCTTCGCTTGCAGCCACAAGTTGAATGCATTGAGGAGCCTGAGTGAAGGAAGGGCTTTGGTACAGGGTGGAAGAAAGTTTTCTTGCTCATTGGCTGTGCCCTGGGGAAATGTTCCCTGGAAACAGAGCATAGAGATTCCAGGCATTCCTGCAGCATCACTGGAGGTGGGTCTGCTCGCTCTGCACAGGCCTTGGACTAAAGGTGGGTGGCAGGGGAGAGAAAACCACAAGCTTGATTTATAATTTCTTACAAAGAAAATGGCACTACAGCGACTGAGATTAGGAGAATGTTCAGCATAAACAATCTGAGGAGGAATGCAGAATGTGTGGATGATTATCCTGAAATGGAGACTCTGCCTGAGCCATTTTAGGTGCTTTTGGATTTCAAAATAGCTCAGGAGTGTTAAAGTCTAAATCTGAATTCTTCTTGAGACAGGATTGTAGGAACTGAGCCTCTGTGAGTAAGGAATACCCCAGTAAAATCTGAGAAGGGGAAAACTCAGGGCTTTATACAGAGCTCAGTTCTGAAGAGGGTTTCTATATTTTTCTGTTCCTTATTTTTTGCACTGAATTTCAATAGGAATTGCATTTCTGAAGAATCAAAAGAAGATAAGGATGGATGAATCTAAAATAAATACAGAGTTCTTACTTGTTTGTGAAAAGTACACAGATAGCTGACGGCAGAATCTGTACCTAAATTATTGGAACGTCTAAGTTTTAATTAATGCTGTCACGGGCTCTGTGCTCAAGCAAAGCAAAAACAATTGGAGGATTTGAGGACTGTGACCAATATCCAACCACAGATTCACTCAGCAACAGAGACAGCAAATGCAGCTCTGCAAAATGAAGCATCTCAGCGTCCCAACATCAATATGATGCGCTGTCATACCATCCTGTAAGAGACCAAAAGCTAATCAATTCACAGAGAGGATTAAAAGAACTGATTTGGAGAGCACACAGTAAATGCTTTGGGACAGATTCTCTATCACCAAACTGCTCTTCTCCTGAGAACAGTGTTTAAACAAGGAAACCACCAGCAGGCAGAGAACTGCCCTGGCCAGCATCCAGCCTGCCAGGGGTCTGAGCTGCAGCAAGCAGAGGGGAAGGAAATAATTGCAACCTGCTGTATGTCACATAGTGTGTGAGCCCTGACAAATCACAGCTAACAGAGTCGAGGCAGAGCAGCCAGAGAGCTGCTGCACTCTCCACCGAGACTGCCACCAAGAGTCAGGGACATAGAGAGTGTATCACAGAATCATCCATCCTGGGAGAAGGATGGAGGAAGAAGAGTCAATAGAGAAAGCTGACAAACACACAGAGAGGCCTGGGCCCAAAGGACAAAGTAGTTTCCTACTCAGTTGAGCCCCTGGGCAGAGCTCTGTGGACAAGGGCCAGAAGCAGCAGAAGGGAGGGCGTTCAGCATGCAGTTCACACACTGATTGCCTTTTCAACTATTGGTCTGAATGAATTAACTTGAACTGCTTTTGATATCTGACATGATCTGCCATCAGCCTATACTCCTTTCTTCCTTGTCCTTATCCTTCCTTATGCCTCCAGGCATCTCTGGAGGAGAAGGAAGACTGCATATTGTCAGGGGCATCCCTGCCCTTAGGAAGATGTAGGTGATGCTTTCTCCCTTGGACTTTCAAAGCCTGGGAAGTAGGAGAGAACAGAGAGCAACAAGACTGGGATCATACTCTGCTATAACAGTATTTGGGGAGGGACAAAAGCTGCACAGATCCCTCACAGGTTACAGGACACAGAACGGGACAGCAATGGGAAACAAATGGGCAGTCGGTGCTTCCTACTGTCTCTCCATCACAGTGAAGTTGATCTGAATGTTTCACATCAGGCCCAGTTCAGAAAATTTATTTTTCATTCACAATCCATTCACTATATTCCTCTCAAACCATCCTCAACCAATGTCACACTGCTGGTCCAAAGGGTGCTTTCCAGACAGATCTCACTATGCTCAACTTCATCAGCTCCCAGCACAGCCAGTTACTGGCACCAGGCTGAGCAGGAATTCTGCTGCTGCCACTGACTCCAGTCAACAGCTTTACTAACAGCAGGTGAAAATTTGCAGGGAAGGTCAACATCCAAGGATTATGGAATTGCTGACCACAAGCTTCCCACCCAAATGAAAATGGTGAGAAAATTCAACAACTATTTTCAGACTACCTAGAAACTAGGTTTGAATTCATGGGAGATTTGATTTGCATGGCCTAGATGATCTGATTGCAGTCTAAGATGTTCTGAGAATCCAACACTGAAAAAATTTAATCATCTGTTTTCTTTGAGCATTTCTTTAGGATTTACTATAGGGAGCTAACTTTACTTGCTGGAAGAAGCCTTTAATATCAAAGCATTTCAGAAACTGAGGAAATGTCCAGATTTATTTTTGGAGCAGAACCAAGGGACAGAATGAAAAATCAAGAAAGCAGGCTAAAAACAAAAATAGAGAAATGTGGACTTTTTCTGTTCTGAACATTTCTTAGATTCGTATGTCCTCTGACAGACATCATTCAGCTATATGACAAACTCAGTTCTCGTGGACTGTAAGCCTCTAGAACGAGGCAGGAATAAGCAGATGATGTAACTTGTGAACAGAAGCTTGGCAGCTAAGAGAATGGAAGAGTATTAAGTTCACAAAGTTAGACTCCATTAGGAGGCAAGATCATCTCCAGCTTTACCTCAGTGTGAGGACTGGATGTCCCCAGCAGCCCTCCTGTGACTTTCTGAAGGTGCAGCTTGAAAACAGGACTTAACTTCATTCTTCTTGGTAAGCACATCTCACTCTTCTTTCCCTTTTTCATGTACAAACGGGGGAAATATTTCTAAGACTTGATATTCAAACAGGACACACTGAGGGATGGAGTAGACAGTCTTAAAATCAACCGGGAAATATACTTATTTTGGCAAGAGAAATTAATAAGCTTTAGAGCCAGGAAGGTCTTGAACTATACTTGTAAAAAGAATTTGGGATTTGAGATTTGTCACAATCACAGATGATGAAAAAGACTGTGTTGATTTCTTCATCCTTATCTTTAGATATTGTTCTTGGTATTTTTAGACTCTTCAGTATTCAAAACCTTCTTTCCATTTTATCCTTGACCTCATTTGTATGTATGTTAGAGCTTTTTCACCTGTAACTGACTTGAAAGAGATCTGAGGATTCTCCCTTTTCCTTTTAAACATTTTGTCCGCTCTTTGTAGATCAAATCCCGTTCCTACTGAAAATATGGAATAAATCTCAATAATGACAGTAGGATTAGTCACAGGGCCCATGAAATAAACTTTGGGGGTCTGAAGAAGATGCTGACAGGTCTTTATTGGAAGGATAAAAAATAAATACACAAGACAGATGAGCTAGTAAATCACTGACAACTCTCCCAAATGGCTGTGAATCTGTTCATTCAGACATAGTGTTGCCACTGTTCTAGTGAGTAGTAGCTCGAGCTGAATGAGGCAGGAATAGGTCATTTCCAAACGGTGACTATCCAAAGGGGAAAAAAATAAAGTACTGCCAGGACTGTAAGTGAATTAGTTCTAGAATTTGGCTACATTTCAAACATTTTGTGGTTGTAAGTAGGGACCACTCTTCAGTAGCAGACAGAAGCTTTGGATCATAAATCTGGCTCTCCCAACAAGTCCCATATATTCCCAGAGGGCATCTGCTAGCCCTTTCTCCCAGCTCAATTTCCACCTAGGGAATTATTTCTTAACTCTCTTATATGCCCAGAAATGTCTTCTCTAAAATTACTCTGTGACTGTAGGTACTTTAAAATGATTGCACTGTTTCACTATGGAGGGAACTACATGTGAATTTGTTTGTTTGCCAAACAGAAAAACCCAACTTCTGCAAACAGTGGATGAGACAAGAATTTCATTGGGTGAGACATGACTGAATGTCCATCTCACTGCACTGCCTTGGATTACACAGCCCTGAGAATTGAGCTGAAGGAAGAGGGCAAGGGGAGAGAAAGAAAAGAATCTTTGGATATATTTTGATATGAATTAGAAGGTCTACACGATGTTTTGCTGCCCCTCCACCACATCTTGTTCCATATTACACACCAGTCTGGGATGAGGAGCATCCGAAGTCCTGTGATTACAGAGCTTGGTGATCACTTGCTTGGGAAACCAATGAGGAGCAGAAATGTGGAAAAGATGGAGAAAGAAAAAAGTACTTTGCAAATATCCCAGTTGATACCTTGGACTGGCAGGCAAACTGCCTGTAAAGGTTATGCCAGAGCCATTGGCATGAACACAAAACAGGATGTTTACTTTAATAGGAAAAAACCCACCACACACAAACAAATAAAACAAAACAAATAAACAAACAAACACACAAAACTCAAAAAAACAAAACAAACAAACAAACTAGAAAAGAAGTGATGCAGCTGTATTGTTCTACCCATTAAATTACACTAACACCAATTCAAAAGGTGCACTCCAGGCCTTTGCTGGCACCAAGCTCTTTTATTCATTAATCTTCTTAATACAGCCAATGAACTTTAGAATTAAAAAATAGGTTGTGAGTTCTGTGATTCCTTGACTCACTTTTTTCCAGCTCCAAAAGACTCTTTAGCTGATCACCGTATAAAAACACTACATATCAAAACATCACTATATAAAAACAGTACTGAAAACCTTTGATGAGAGTGGAAGGTGTCAATCGGCAAAGAAATTAACTTATACACCAAAATGATGTTCCTGATCTAGAAAAATGAGAAATCAAGAGGCTGGAAATACTCTGGACTCCTTTGCCAGACAATAAGCAGGTTTCACTAGTGGAAGAAGATGGGGAAAAACCCTACCCCACATATCAAAATCTCACTATGAGTGCAAGCACATATGTTAAACCCAAAATTGTTTTTCATGGGGAAAAAAAGAAAAAGAGGGAGTAGGAAGATCAAAACAAAAACACCACCTCCAACCTACTCTAACCTACATATTCACACACTTCCTCACATGGATGCTCTTATTCCCATCTACCCCAGCAAGCCTCCATCTCCCCACCTAAACACTGTCCTCATCACCTCATGCACATCATCCTTGTTCATCCTATGTGACCAGAGCCTGATAAATCCAAGGATGATGACGGCACCTCCACTGTTGCAATAATGGCCAACTTTTCTGGCTGTCAGCGAAGAAGGAACCGGGGCAAAACACACACATCGAGGAGACCCAAGGCACTGAAGTTCCCTTCATCTATATCAGTCCTACTACAGATTGTAAAAAGTTTCTGTCAGATCCAACCTTGCTTCAACCAACAAGGCTCTTCAAAAATGCAAAAATAGGTCAAGCTAAAAATGCTCCCAGCTCTGAACTTTATTGCAGTCAGTGGGAGTCTGACTGAAGCAAGTTTGGCCTTTGAACTGCAGAGAAAATGTGCATTGCATTAATCTAAACTCAGCTTGGGGGTTTTTTTAATTCTAATTTACTAGTAGGAGACTTATAAGCAAAAGGACACCAATAGAGAAAAATACTGTATTGAGAAAATATGATGCTTAGGAGAACAAGCAAGCATTACAATTGTTGGCATTAAGTCTTTTTGGTAGAATATAGATCAAGCAGAGCAAAGAGTTATCATCCTGAGGTATTTGTGTTTCATGTAATAATGCCTTAATGATTCAATTATCATTGATTCTTCAGCTGCAACAATATTTTCTGACTGATCTAGTAATTTAGCTCTCACTGTTGATTGATATAATTCCTATGAGGAATAAAGCAGTTTGAAAGAAATTTATTTAATAATTCACAAATCACTTTAAAGAAGATTTTTATTGCTTCTGCCACAAGTAATCCCTAAGATTTCAGAAAGTGAGATATTCCTTTTAACAGTCTGGCATTTGTAATAGTGAGTCTTAGTATTAAGTCTTTCACCCCACCTGGCATGGCTGTGATGACTCTTAGAATCATCTTAGAATACTTACTAGCCTTTAGGCAGGGAGGATTAAGACAAGGATGGGCAACCTGGAGACAAACGTATATTGCCAATAAGGTGCACAGAAGATGTGCACTTAGAAACAACACAGGCAACTTTTGCAAGGTCAGTACATAAAATTTGGGTTGGAATCTCCTCTCACTAGCTATAAGGAAATATCTTAAAATTACAACTGTTACTGAAGGTAGTCAGAGAGAGAGAGATACTCAAGCTGTATGAAACAGGGAAATTTCCTCTAGTGTGGAAATGGTAGCATATAAATGAATTATAATACCCTCCTAAATGTTTGGGGGGGAAAAGTCTGTTTCAGAACTTCTGCAGCAGAGACACCAATAACAGCTTTATGGTCTTCATGATGATTCCTTCTGTAGTAGCAAAAATTATATACAAGGAAAATTTCATTAGCCTTTCAAAATATCATCCTCCATGTGATTTATGTTTGTCCATGCTCTACAGAGCCTCATAAATTTCCACCCTGCTAAGTAGATCCTGTCCAAATAAAATGCTCTTTTAATAGGTTTGTATGTGTCTCTTTATGCATGTATTTATACACACTTCTTATTTCATGATAGCTCCCTAGGCAAAATCCCTCATTCTGCTTTATTAATTGGCTAGTATTTCCTAGGGAAAGCAGACAGTTCAGGAACACACAGATTTTTCTTTAAGTCATATTGCTTGTAATTTATTTTCAACTTAGTGGGGAACAATCCAACCAAAAAGACAATGTGAAGGAAACAAAAAACCATTTACCAAACACAGATAACAAATCAGAGAAGCCCATGTGAAGTTTTGAGGAGGATTAATCCTCACTGGGATATATCAACTTCCCTGTTAATTTCAGTCATTCAAGGAGAATGAACAGCTTTAAGTTTAAAACACAGAACAGGGAGACTGAAAGCATCAGTTCTCTTCCTCACTCTGGTTAAACTCTTTATGTGACCTTGAAGATACAAGGTTTTAGTTTGAAACTGCACTCAAGCTACTTGCAAAAATATATATCAGTCTTCGGCAAATATACCTGTTCAACAGTTGACAGCTTTGCTGTGAGACAGTGCTTTCACAATTTGGGGATGAAATTCAGACCCTAATCTGCCTATGCTTTAAGTGTCCTATCTTGCTCCTGCACAAAACAGAAATAATGATTCTTACCTAGTTGTACTTCACAGGTATGAAGTTGTGAGGCTTCACTCATTCATACAATATTCATAAAGCTTCCTGAGATCCCTAATAAAAGGTTCTACATAGCTACAAATTATTATTTAATGATGAAAAAATGAAACATGGCATGTGGAATGCAAATGAGAGTGAGATTTGGTGGTTTTGCTGTGACAGACAGGTTGACTCCTTCAACTGAGTGTCAATCAGTGTGCAAACATGAATGCAACAAACAACTGTGCCACAAAAATCCTGTTATCACATGGTTCTCAAAAGCAGCAGAAGTTATCTCAAGCAAGATTGTACAAATGGCAATTATGCTATCAGGAAGGAAACCTAAACTGAGTATCCAGTGTAGGTTTGTTTATCCCTCTCATCCTGTCAGCTAAGGAATTCACACATAGTTATGTTCTCCCTTCTTTACTTTTAATTGATATTATTAATATATCTAGGTCATTTAATAAAAACATTGTAGGGCAGGTGAACAGGAGGTGACACAAAGAACTGGCTGCTGCACAGTTGCTTTCACATGTTTTTAGAATTAATGTGAAGTACAGAATACAAAAACCATTTAATCTTGCCTCCTCCTTCCTCAAGTTGCTTCTGTCCCTACTACAGAAATCATTATTTGGGAACAGCCAGCCTTCTATTCAATCTTGCTCTGTTTGATACAATGTCCTGTGAACTCAGGATGCCCCCATTTTCCTGCCCTTCCTAACTACAGCTACCAGCACTCACCCATCACAAATGTACAAAGGATTCAAAGCATTGACTACGTGCTCACAGGTTCACTTTCAGCTTCCCTGACTTGCTGAAGAACAGGTTAAACTGCCTGCCCTATGCCCTCTCCCTCCAAGCTTGCCAAGACAGAAATCTCCATAAAAACAAACAAACAAACAAACAAACAAAAACCAAAAACAAAACAAAAAAACCCCACAAAAACAAACAAACCAAAAAAACCCACAAAAAAAATCAAAAAACAAAAACAAAAAAAGGCTTTTATAGCTGCAGTGGTAACATGCACTTCAATGCATCAATCACACCATGTAGGCATAACGTTGGCAAGACAGATCCCCTTTCAGCCTTCAGTGCTGAAGTGTCCCAGGTGGAAAACAGACCTACAAGAGCCACTGTCTCAAACAGACACCAGCTGGAGCCTTGACTCTTTCAGAGACCACCAATCCAATGCTTACAGATCCAAAGCCTCTCCAAAAGAAAGAATGTTCCTTCCACTTCAGAACTGAGACATAGGATGCTCACTTCCTGAGAAGGGAGGAAAGCTTAATATTTGCTGCCTTTCATTTAGGATGAGAGAGATAATGCTCAACTCAGTTTGAAAGAAGGAAAAACACTTCAATTCCATTATTTTTAATCACAGGATCTCATCTGGTATCCTCTCATAAAAAAGTATGACCATAAGAAATGGGAGGAGCACTGTAAAAAAAAAAATTAGATTAGAAACTGAGGATTAGGTTTCCACAAATCTGCTTCCAGGGGATTGCCCATTAGTGGAGCTATAATATTGAATCATGTCAATGCTTGGTCTCTTCCAAAATAAGCTCAACGTGTATTATCTTTATTTTGCTTCTTGGGTTAATATCACACTATCAAACCTCTGATAAGAATTTCAAGGAGGTTTCCTACCATGCAATATAGTTAAATCTTTTAAGAAAGAGATGCATAAAACAGTTTTTGGTATATATAATTTAGAGACACTGAAGATTATATACAAACACTGTACACATTTTACTCCCAAGCCCTGTGCCCACAAATCTCAAAACATACAATATCACAGAAAGGTAATTCTTTTTCATTTGCCAGAAAGTTTTCAAGTGTCATCTGTCATTTACTAGCTCTCCAAACTCCAAACTAACTCATCCAACTCCAAAGCCAAGACAGATGTTTCCAGAAAGGCAGCAGAATTCTGGTGAACATTAAAATAAGGAGGATACCCTATCATGCCATGAACTCATCACTTTTGGACTTCACTTGTGATCTGTTTTGTTACTCACTCAGCAAGGGCTGTGCCCCGAAGGAAGTGGCCATCTCAGTGGCCAGCAGAAGGAAAGGGAGAAGCAAACAGAATGTGCTAAGAAGTGAAATGTCAGAGTGAGTAGTGAGAATTAGTAAGAGGAATAGCCTCAAGTTCAAATCCTTTCAGTAAAAGTCAAGACAAATATAGTACAGACAAATACTTTCTTACCAGACTCTTTCTTTCACTTAGTGATGTTATAGCCACAAGACTGATCAACCTCAATTTAGTGTGTCTCCCTTGCTGCACCATGTGTATTATTAGTATTCAAACTCTGGCCAATGGCACTATTAGCATATAAACTTCTCCTGTATATGTAGAATGTGGAGGACATTTCATATACCCACAATTTGAAAAGAATAAATCCCTATTAATTGGAAATTAAGACCTTATCATATCTATGGTAGCTGAAAAATACCTAGACTTCCTCCAGGAAGAAAAACTGTACTAAATGTAAATTATTTTTGTATGTCATTGGAAAGGCTCTTTTCCTGATTTACCCTAAGTTCTTGACCTACAACTTCTATGTCAGGGACCGTTAATTATCTTTCAACATGTGACACTAAAGCAAACACCATTTTCTGAAAATTTGCTTGAGTTTAAAAGGATAAACTAAACTAGCACAACTCAATCATATGAAAAACATAATAATTTGACTGTATCTTTTCCTGAGCTGGCAGCTCCACCACTCTGGTACTGTGCCTTGTGTGCCAATTAGAAATTACCTTTTTGATAGTGTTGATTGTTTTCAGCAGTTTAGTGTTGATGATTCATGCCTGTGGGATACTGTCAGGAGGCACAGAAAATATCAAGACCAATATCTAACAGATCCTGATGACTGGTCCATAGAAACACTCCTCCCTTCCGCAGTTTCAGTGGGTTCTAGATTCAGAGGATCATATTTGAACACAATTCCCCTCCCTGGGGCTACTTTTAGAGCAATTTACTAAAACTGGTTAGTGCCTTAAGGTTCAAAAAGGCAGATTACCACTGTCTATGCACTCACTAATGGAAAGTCAGTAGAGAGCCCTAAGCCCCCACAAGACAACCAAGAACAGGGAGTTGAATACAAAAATGTACAGTTTGAAGTGGGGGNATTTCTATTGTATTTATATTAAATATAAACACATTTAAAGTGAAATAAAGTTCACAATAAAGTATATTGAGAACCTGGCAGTCCTTTTTAAAAGAGTTAGGACTGCATCATTTCCATCTCCTTGAGCACAATGTCAAATTGTTCCCTATTGTACATTTATTAACATTTTGTCCAGTCTATATTTAAATGTGTCAACAAAAGGGTTCCCACTATTTCTCTGTTCCACAATCTATTCCCCTCAGGTCTAAAATTACCCTGTTATAATTTCCTGTTATTAGCTCTACTTAACCCTCTAGATCCATCCTAAAAAAAGTTCAGTGTTAGATTTACATCATTTCACTGTGTCCCCACTTGCTCTCTGCTATTGGACAAACAAGTTACCAGTGGTAGTAAAACTCTGCTCACCAACAACTAGTTTAAGGTCATTAAATGCTTCATATCAAAACATAAAATTTTCCAGTATTTATTACTGACATATTCTTGCTAGAAATTTTTCATCCTTTCTCAAGCTGAGTCGGGGAGGGAGGGAATTTTTTTTCTTAATTCAAAAATAACTATGCTATTAACCAACAGGCAAATATTCTTTCCACTGTATCTTGTCTAAGAACTCTGGTGACATTTCCTTTGAGTAGCCTGGTATTGCAGATTAAGAACAGAAACCTGAAATATGAATACTCTTCCTCCAGTTGTTTTTTTTTGTTTTTTTTTTTCCTCTTTTGGTTACACACACTTAATTCAAGCAAACCCCTTCTTAATGTGTTAAAACAAACTCAGGACAAGAAAACTGTATTTCACAGACAACCACCCATTGTTTTCATCAGCACAGTGATTCTGTGCTCCCACTGCCTGGAGCATTCACTCAGGGCCTGTCCTGCAGGGGACTGATTACCCTCAGCCTCTGCTGAAATGAGTGCGAGCCAAGCACGACACAACAGGGCAGGAGCAGGTCTGTCAGGTTAGCATATGGAAAACAACTCAGGAGCAGCCACTTGTTACTATTAAAACTGCTCTTTGGACAGGGAAAAGAAACAAAAAAAGAAATCAAAAGGAGGTCTTATTCCTGGTACAAGCAGGGCCTGCTGCATTTAAAGCATGGTATTAACTGGGGTGAAATATGGTCAAGCTCTTACAACAGCATGGAACTTCATGGAAAAGTGGAAGAGCAGTGGTGTGATATATGGCATGTGTAGTGCACACTGCCCCAGCCCATCCATCACGGACACAAAGCCTTTCCTGTTCATGCCCTGATAACTACCATGGAAATCAGATGCTACACACAGGAGGGAAGAGGAGCACAAGAGAAGGGGAAGTCTGACCAAAGTGCACCCTTCAGCATACGTCATAAAGCAACAGCAACAATTTGAAGTACCTTGGGACAGAGATCTGTCTCTGTGGCCCATCAAGTGCAATTTAAGGCTTATTAGAGCTAATTTGTTCCTTCCTACATCTGAGTATGTCCTTCAGAGCAAAGTGCTATCATTTGGCTGTCCAAATAGTAACTTACCTTCTACTTGAGTAACTTTTCTACAGCCCCAAAACTTGGGTGATCTATTCACTGGGATACACAGGAGGGACTGACTAGTCCCTCAGAACAAGCACAGATGAACAGTGTGAATATAAGACTTGTATCCAAGCCTATCCTTTGATAGTTCAACTTAGGAATATGTGTGAGGTTGTATATAATATGATGATTCCCATTAATTACACAATGAGTATCAGATAGAAATGAGAGCCACTGTCATTCCAAGGGAAATACTCAAGGCAAACCACTGTGTTTGGCAAATATTACACACTATCCAAAAAGACTGAACAATATGAAATCTACATTTCAATAAAAAATACCTTGGGATAGTTGTGCCCTTACATGGCTTTGCTCTGGAGGATAAAATAGATGTTTCTCCACTTGCAGAATATTTCAGGTTAGTAAGCTCTTTTGCAAATTACAGCAATATGAACTTGCCAGTGGAATTTTTGGGGGGAAGCTGAAAAACAGGAAAACTATGCGTTGTGATATGTCGAAGCTACAGAGCACTAAATATTCTACGTTAAAAACTGTGATACCCCTTTGGAGTGTCTCGATATTCTACAGATGCATTAAAAACTCTGAGGGCCACATAATTTACAAGTGTTAGAAACTGTTAGGTGTTTTAATATTTTACCTTTTAAGAGATTGTGCAGAACTAAACAAGAAACAGGAATTACAACAGCAAAATTCAATGCAAAAGGAAAAACAGGAAACACTGCTGCAGCAACCGAATGCCCAGATATTCACAGCATAGCTTGTATTAAAAAAGAGCTCTGATAATCTCATATAACTGTTTACACTCCCAATACCTAATTATGGAAGACAATTAAGAATTCTCAAAAGGCATAGAATAGAAAATTGGCTATTAGTCTTATAAGTGAAATGGACATACTCTTTAATGCATTTCCATTTTGTAGGTAGAATAAAAGTCAATTAGACATAAAAGGTCTATAAAAAATGAATGCTCTGGATTCACACCATCTATGAGCAAAAATGCTCTTCATTATCAAGTATTGCCTATACAATGCCAGGAATATCACCAACTCATTCATTTAGAAGAAATGAATTTCCACTACAAATGAGCTCACAGTAACTGCAAAATATTCTGACTTATCTGGCAAAGGAGGAGAAGTGAATGATACAAACTACTTTGGTTTTGCTGTAGAGAGCAATTGGGAATATGGAAACCCCAATCACCAGTGGTGCAAAGTCTCTGAACAGGTATGTTCACGGAGCTATGCTGAACACAGCTCACAGATGTTCTGCCACCAGCACAGCTGGGGAATCCCAGCATGCCCAACAAGCTGCAGAGATTTCATGGGAAGCTCACAAAACGCTCGGGCAGCTAGCTGGAGTTGAACTCTGTGCTGCTGTGATGAAAGAGCTGTTGCTAACAGAGATACTTAGTTTTAAAGCTAGCTCTGCTTCTTCTGCACAAGTTGCTGTTATATATATTATCGTTCAGATCAATCTGTCAGCTATTTATATAAGAGTCTTATAAGTCCCAAGAGTCTTCACATGTGTGTTTGGAAAATAATTCCCACTCTACAACCTTCAGTACATGTAAACATAGGTACTAATTTCTTTCAAGCTGATGGTGCTTTGAACATTCCAGGCCAGCGTATCAGTTTGGAATGAAACATTTTACCACTTCCCTTCCTGGTTCCCTCTTTTTTGGTCCAACATTTCACAGAAGCTGAAAGCAAGTGAGTTTAACCCTGACATAAGTTTTGACTCTCCTTGGAAAGAGATGTGAATACTCGATTGAAAATGTTCTTCCTGCTGCATAATTTGCACTTGTGGAACCTTTACTCTTTGTATTACAACCTCTTGTCAGCACCACATGCCTGGGTCACTCCGTGGCTGGAGGTGCTGCAATTGTGTGTGTGCAGAGCAGCTCCCAAGCTCTCAGCCTGTTCAGAATGGATTAGCCTGTCTGCTCTTCTGTTCCATGAAGATTTAGTCTGCCCTGACTGCTTTCCATGGGCTGCTCAGAGTGGTATTTTACCTTGAAGGTGATCTCAGTAAGATTTAAAATCCCAACTGGAAAGACCCTTTATGACACGGAAACTCACTTCTCACCATCCTTTTTCTGGGGATTCCACTTTCGCCTGTTGAAGTAGTGAGTCTTTATCATGGCTGATTTATTGATAGTGGAATTCATTACTCTAAAGCATCCATTTCATTTTATATTCCTAGCCATTTTTTATTAAACAAAAGCCTTCAGCATTTTTTAAATACCAAGGGAATTTTTTAAATTATATTTATTTAATGACTACTTCTGGCCTTATGTTTATTAATGCAGTGTCTATCCCAGCCTCCCTTCTGAGCATGTGAATGTGTAGGAGAGAGAGGGATAGTAGGATGCCGCCTTTGTTTTTAATCTGTTTGCACTTTAATACTATGTTATTTATTTAGTATTACTGAATTTTAATGTTTAAATGAGTGATTCCTTGTTTAAACAAACAGGGTAAAATAAGAAATGGAGAGTGCTTTATATATGAGCAGTATTCTAATTATGCTGGCATCAAAGTGATAGTTTAGGCAGGATGGGGCTGCTGTTCTTAGGCATTACCGTATATAAATAACCACAGTTAATACTGGTATGGTCCCAAGACTCTGAGACAAAGGTTTTTCCATGAATAGCTAAATAGCACCTGCACAGAGCACCTCTTTTCAGAGCTACAAGGTGGTCCCTGATAAAGAAGTGCAGCTGTTACCCACTATAGGGACTCTAAGGGCTATTCTCTTCAAGGAACAGAACCACAAGAAAATCCCATGGGAAGCCTGAGACAAGAGGTAGACAAATCTAAAAATTTCCTGGACTTAAGAGGAATTCTGCCTGACAGAAGACCAACATCACCAGGATCAAGAGGACAAGCAAGCACAATCATAACTGAAAAAGAAGAAACTATTTCCTGATAAATCTCAAATTTCATATGGGAGCACCCAGACCTGTAAAAGTCACAGGCAGCTTCCACCTTGGGGCTGATTTTGCAGTGGCGCAGGAAAATGAGTGTGTTCCAAGGTTCAGGTATTCTGCATGAAAAGTGTTTTGCTAGATTTCTTCATCTTCTGTCATACAAAAGGCTGGAGACATAAACATGTGGTACTTTTTGACCAAAGTCCTTTCATAACCTCTCAAATGTCTTTTCATTAGAAGAAAACTTACAGCATAAGGTTTAGATCGGATGCTATAAAGAAATTGTTTACAGAGAGACTAATCAGGCATTGGAATGGTCTGCCCAGAGAGGTGGTGGATTCACCATCCCTGGAGGTTTTTAAGATGAGACTGGGTGTGGCACTTAGTGCCATGATCTAGTTATCATAGTGGTGTTGGATCAAAGGTTGGACTTGACAATCTCAGAGGTCTCTTCCAACCCAGTTGATTCTATGATTTTATACTAGGATATTTTTCAGAAGTATATTTAATCTTAAAAGCCCATAGAACTTCAGTGCAAACCAAAAATGAAGGCAGATGAATTACTGTACAAGTTAATTCATTTGCAATGATATAATCCATTTGATCGAGCCATGATTTAACATTCACTGTCTCCTCCATTGTTATTACCGCATTAATGCACACATGAGCACATCCATGGCTCTGTCTAGATGCACCATCACAAATCTTCTGTCACATGGTAAAACATGCACAGATAAAGCCAGCAGGAGAGAGGTCAAGTCTTGCAAGACACTGGTGAGTCCTACTGGAATAACTCTGCCATGGCAAAGCCAAAAAAGTGAAGGTGCTGCTGCATGCACCCCTCTCCAGTGCCGTGTGGGATGAGCAGATGCCCTCAGTGGGTAGTGCTCAGGCCCTGTGCTGTGCCAGCCATCCCCAAAGGGTTAAAGTCTCTCTCCCACGGGCAGGGCTACCAAAGTCACATCTGTTTAGCACGCCCTGAGTAACTGCAGCGTTGGCAGAGCGTGGCGGGGTGCCAACCCTGCGCTCATGCGCAGCACGCTGGTTTATGCATTGATCTGCTTTTCTTGTGTGGGCTTTAAATACCCAGCTAAGCCTGCAAAGCTGCAAGAAGATCACATCGATATATTTACCCCACAGGCTTCCCTCTCCCTTCCTGTCATTCTGTTGTGTGTCTACCAAAGGCCTGTTGGGAAACAATCTCCTGAGCCCTGTTGTGTTGTAGCTTTCCCTAATGTTCACTAAATTTCCCGTAGTAACAGAGCCAAGGTACCTTAGCAGTATTCCTCCTCTCCTCTCTGAGCAGCTTATCATTTGGTAGTGGAGCTGTTCAAAATGGCATCTACTGTTTATTCTTCATAATAATTCAGTTCCAAATTATTGATGAACTAGAGTGTAATTTTAGAGGAGCTGCAATTTAGCAAAACAGCTGGGTAAGTGATAAATAGAGGGTTGGCGCATTCAGCTGGTGATAAGTTTTGCCTGTAACAGTACTACATCCAATTTCAAGGTCAGGACTCTCATTCTCACGCAGCATACACCTTTAGGAAGAACACCAGCAGTGTATGAACACAAGTTCCTTCACCATCACAACTTCCATATCAGACAGGCAGGTGATCTCCATCATTGAGAGAAAACTGCAACTTCTGAGAGACAAAGAGTCCTGTCAAAAGTCCAAAGACAGTTCCTAGAGAGGTGTTTCAACCACAGTACCTCTGAAAGATGGCTAAAGATATTTAGTACTTGGTTTTTTTCCAAGCAGATGTTGATAAATGGAAGTCAAAACTTCAGATTAACATCTATGCCTTTATCAACAAAGATGGATACAGAAAAAAGGAGAATGGCTCAACTAAGCTCAGTTTGGCTGCAAGATAAATCTAGATAACTAAACAGTAACTCACTACATTCAAATTGGAGAGGGAGGCTTAAAACTTTGCTTCACTCAGCTGTAGACCTTAATATGGAAAATGGATGTCTGTCCTATGGCTCTAGAAGGAGCATCTTTCTTTTCTTTGAAAGCGTTATCCATCCACAGAATGAGTCAATATTTTTAATGCTGAAATATCTCACAGGACAGGAGATGGTCTTTCTGCCCATTCCTACTATTTTCTTCTGAAATCTGAATCAAATAATGTCCATAAGAATTTGCAGAAAGATAAATGAAGTTGTCATGATTGGGAAACAGTTGCCTTGATCCAAAACTTGTATCATAGAAAGGTTTTTAAAAAGAAAACCAAACTGAAATTGGCCTATTTTCTCCAACAAGCACTCTAGTACCAGATGAGAACTAGGGCAAATTCCACCTCACTGTGAAGTGGGGTAGGACTCATACAACAGCAAGGAAAACAATGAGACAGGTTACTTCTGACTAAGAGAATCTTGTAGAGAATACAGACGAAATAGAGGCAGGAAAAAGAGAATTTGATTTCATGCTAATTTGAACAAGCAATTCTGGAAATTTCAGGTTTAAATTTATCAGCATCTATTTTTAAATTAGCAAGTAAATATATTGTGAGGATTATTCCTCTTGATCAGTCCTTCCATAAAATACAGTTGTTTAGGGAGTGTGTTTTAGTATAATTTTATTTCATCCCTCATTTTTATTAGCTTTCAGGGAGTCATTTTATATATATATGTATATATATATATATATGCACACACACACATTTAATGGTTTTACTTGTGGATGAATCAGGTTAGAACAGAGAGATGGAACTTATGCCACCTCCTATAGAAGTTGATTCTTTATTTTTCACTGAAATTGAAAATATTTTCCAAAGGAATCTGTGAACTATGCTTACTTATTTTCCTAGGAAAGGAAGACAAACAAGGAGGGGATGCTAACATAGTTGCTTTTATTTTGTTAATAAAGGTCAGTCTGAAACAATCCTGTAAGCCTGCCATTTGGTACTTTTGCCCTACAAACCCTACTGACATCCTTGTGATCTGAAAATATGATTCTTAGTGTCATCTTTTCACTTTCAAAGGACCCTGCTTGAGTTTTTTTCCACTAATGTCACAACATCACACCACTGAAGTTATATGGTGTGCATGTCTGTAACTCACCTTCCTCAATCCAGACTAATTTATCCAGCTGTTTCTTGGCCTGGTTAATTCTCACTTGAAAAAAACTCCACAATATTAATTTATTTTTACTCATTGGTTAATGTAATTGCAGATTATGACTCTGGTAAAAGTATGGACAAAATTGTAATGACAAAAGGAAATCTTCTAAACAGAAACATTTCTGCTGGCTTTAGACCCGAAGTTACCATAGCAGCGAATTCAACACACTACCTGTAGACTGGAGAGTAACAGATAAATAAAAGCTGGGAGAGATCATGTTAAAAATCCCAAGGTCTGTTCAGCAGATTCTCTATTGTCACCCATGAAAACAAGCAGAAACGTGTGTTGTTTTTATTCCTGGCACCCCTAACTCAACAGAACCATGCGGACGGTCTCCTTGGTCCTCATTTCCTGGGGCAGTGTTCTGCAGGCATCCTCTGTGAATTCATTTCTGGTGGGTTTATATAATAACACAGCTCCACAGAAGCCATCCTCTCTGATGACAAATGAGTGTTTCTTTTCAGTTTTCTATAAATGGAGAAGAATGCCTAATCCCAGATGCTATCAACTCACTAAGAGTAACCTCATCTGATGTGAGACCAGGTTGCTCTCTGAATTGAATGCAGACTGCTAATGCTTTTCTAATGACAAGGTGATTTGTATTTACAAGTCTGGGAGGTTTACTCACATATACTTAATATTTTACATTCACGCATATAAAGAATTGAAATCTATGTTATACACTGTACATCCAGTTAATATCCAGACATGTCATTTATATTTTACATACTGATCTGCTTTAACATTTCAAACCACCAGGTCCTTGTTTACATGGCACAGCTCAGCTGGATGGCAATACTACTAACCAGCCACTATTATATTATTGTAAATTATATCATCCATCAGATTAGCTGACCATGGTCACATGAAGATGTTGGGTAATGCAGTCTGCCTGTAGCTACTACAATTAATTTTCAAAGTAGAGGTAATAGCAAAGAGCCATTACTGGTGTGTCAGTCAAACACAGCTCAGTTTGGCTTCAGAACAAAGTTTCTCCACAGGTTCAAAAGCCTCCACAGCCGTGTAGAGGGATTTTTGCTTAAAGTTTGTTGTTTTTAGGAGGGGATTTCCTCACTGTGACTACTGGGTACAAGTGAACAATAGAGAGCACAAATAGACCTTCTCCAAGGTTAATAAAGAAAATACTTAAACTGCATGGTTGGGATTCCTCTCTGCTTCTAAAGTACATGACAACTGTCTCTCTATGCAGAATGGAAATCAGCAAAGAGATTACCCAGTCCAGTTCTACAACAATATTAATGAGATTTGGTCTCAGTGGGGTTCTCTGGGTGTTTGTCAATTATGCCACTTTACCTGTCCTTTTGGCTTTTATTTCTCCAGTGACTTTTCTATGCAGGTTGCCAAATAACAACAAATAACAGCAATGAAAACTTGCATTTTAATGCAGGTTTTGTTTAAAAAAAAAATAAAATCACAGAGCAACAATACGATTCAGGCTCTGGATACAGAAGAGTGTTTCAGAAAATTATTAACTTCAGAGCTGTGCAGCAATCCTACGAAGAGACAGAAACAAATGCTTAAGTACTTTGCTGAGTGGCTTTTGCAGAAATTTTAGTCTCCATAATATTTTTCCATATCAGCTAAGATGCAGGAATTATTATATTCCCTGAAGCTTTATCTTTTTAGTACTGAAAGTGCTTATGGAAGTTCAATTCCCATCACTTTAAAGATCATATTTCACTTCAAAGATCATATTTCTACATCAGCTGGGGCAGTGCCTGTCTCAAAGATAATATGATGTTAAATGGACAAGGAAGACAAATGTGAGAGAACTGAGAGCAATAAAACAGTAAGTAACCACCAAAAGAACGAGAACTGGGAGAATGTAAACCCAAGATAAATAACATGCTCTCAGCTGTAACAGGAGTGGAGCTGAAGGGTGCTAAAGTGGGAAGTCAGCTCTTGTGCATTCCCATGGACTGCAAATAAGGAATATTATGGAGTCTAGATTTAAAATTTGACTCTTAAATTCTGCTGGCTCAGGAAGTTGGAGAACCTGCCTTTAATACTGAACAATGAACTTGAATCTGAAAATGTCAATTCAAATCCTGTTCTGTGCAATTAATTAGAAGGATGGTCAAAGTGTGTAGCAAGAATTCAGCTATTCTTGAGTATAATTTATGCAATTTTTCTTGTGTGGAAATTAGCGATTGAAATATTTAACTACATTAAATTGTGCATGAAGATATGAAACTCCTAAAAGATGCACTGAAAAACTCATAAGTAAATTAAAAGCTGTCAGGATTATAAAGGAAAGGGGCAAAAAAAAAAAGAAAAAGCCATCTCAGACAGAGGTCAAGCAAACAGCCACGTGTGAATTTGTTCAGTCATCCGAAAGCATTGATGACTGTCCCCTCATCAATGAAAAGATATAATTACCAACTACCCCTAAATCTCAGTTTGTGCAAGGATTGCAAATTTGCTTAATTAAGGCCAACCACACATAAAGCCCAAATGGTTGTCAGTTTAGAAAAATCTCACTGCAATCTGCTGAAGTTAGTGTGCTAAAAAGAAGTGTCACAAGGATTGGCAGCATGGTCTCACTATATAAAAAGTACATTTATTTGTGAGCTTGGATATGCCTGCTCCATTTGAGACCTTCCACCTGCACTTCAAAGAGGATTTAAATCAAATCCTTACCTGCAAAGTCAAGATAGTAACATATGTGGCCATTCTCATAAAGCATTTAATGATTCTTGGCTCAGTGGACCTATAGAAGTGTAAACTATTTATTATTATGCAAATTGTTGTTGAGAATGACTCTGTGACAGCTATCTGTAATTTTTTTCACTTCAAAAACACACCATCTCTTCCAATGGAACGCTCTCCTAATCTCAAAATATACTTTCATTGTATTAAATTACCATGAAAAAGCCTTGAGGGATGAGTTCCTACACTTCATTCCTTCTTTCTTCAGCCAATGTGAAGTTAGTGAAGTGCCTGTTTAAATAATGACCAAGTAAAAACTAATTAAGGAATTCAGGACTGAACCCAGAAAAGAGCATTTTCCTATGCATGTGGAGGAGTAAGTGATGGACCATCCTTAGATAATATCTTTGTTATAATGCAATAAAAAAGATTTGGTAGATCATTATTATTCTTAGTTAAGAAATACACCCCTCAGCAGCACACAATATGCATTCCAGCTGTAATTTTTCATGGTAAATTTATTATGTTTTAAAATAGCTAAAATTATTTACTGAAAAGCCTATCAAAGAAGCAAAGCACATCCTAAGATCTTTAGGACCATCTCTGGAAAGATTGATTAAAAAAAACCAAAACCAAAACAAAAAAGTCAAGATTAAAAGATTCCTGAGTTCAAAATCCATTTCAAAAAAGCACATCCATAACAATGTTTTTATTTTCAGTTCAGCACTCCTGTCTGAAAAATCACATATCTTAACAATAGCCCCCTAAAGCTGATGAATGTCTTTATTTTGACAAAACTACATCTGACTGTTAGACCCCAAAGCCTTTCACAGTTCAGTTAAATTCAGCTTTATTTGCAATATACAGTCATTACTCCCTTCCCCATCTCCACTTCAATACAAAGGTACTGCTAAGCAGATGCCAAGCACTGCCAATTTAAAGGTACATAAAATTCTGACAATTCATAATCCCACTTTCTTTCTTACCCAAGTTCAAATACTATAGAAGTCATTCAGAAATGCCTTCAATTCAATCTGAAATCTTCATGTGTTTGGATTTTTAAAAAAAAGCAAACTACACATCATTGTGAAATCTCTGTCAAGACACTCAACAACTCAGTTATCAAACAGGAAAGTCTTTTAAGAAAGAGCAGATCTCTGCAGATTTTCTTTTCTACGAACAGAGTTTATTTCAGTACCTACAATAACATTAGATATTTCTTGGAAAATACTCTGCCCTGTTTCACAGGGAAAAGCAGCAAGATCATTTTAGTCAGAGAAATCATATAAGGCTCAACTGAGTATCTCCAACCAAATTCTGCATCTTTAACTCCACAGAACACAGAGAAAAGCCCCGTTCCAAGTAGTCTGAAAGAAAACAGACATTTTCCCCAATTCAGGGTGCTCTCAAATTGGTGTGATTTGATTAGCAGAGTAGGCTGTTACTACAAAATTCTCCCACTTTGCTTAATTTGCTCATTTCCATAGAGCCTAAATGCTCCCTCAATCGAATACTTGAACCCAGATGATTGCTGTCTTCTGCTCTTTCCTTCCCTCTGCTGCCTGCTCAGGCACTTCCACCACCTTGTGATAGACTATCCCTTGGCTCACAAGCAAGTGGGAGAGAAACAGATCCTTTTTTATAGAAGGCTGGGAGTGAATGGGGTCTTTGATTAGTCTTGCACTAGGCACCAAGACACAGATCTACTTCCTTGGGTTGAGATGGCAACCACAATTAGTCTGAGTTTTACTAGTTGGTGATAAGCAGGATAGTTTGTGTTTTTTCCTATCATGCCCTTCCATTGCTTGCAGTTTTCTCCCAGATTTTGTCTTTAATCTTTCCATCTTCAGACACCTGATGGCTCTAAATTTTTCAGGTATCTTGTCAGCAGTGACCTTCAGCTAAAACCGCATTGTGGGACACCAGTGAAGATCTTACAGGATTAAGCATAGCTTTGCTTTGACATGTTATTAGATGGACATAAAAATGTGTCATAAACACATTTCAAGATACTTCCATGAAAACATTTTCTTCTAATCTCCTTGTGAATGTTATCATCCCTTTGTGTAACATTTCACTGTAGTCTTAATTCCTCAGTGTCAGGGCCTGCTGTTTTATTTGCCTGTAGAGCGCCACAAACATCTGTGGCTCTGTAAGAAGCAAAAAATGTCATGAAAATACAATGTTCTTATTTTTCTTTATCAGCCTCTCATTCTTCTCACCTATTAATGCAAAGTCAACTTGAAAGTTTATCACAAGCAGAATGACCTTTGGTTTAGGTTACATCTTCAAATAGATGTGCAGTGCTGTAGAACAAGTCAAAGAATCGCCCATCTTCTGCTGGTTTACTGTGTGGCTGAGATGGCTCAGATGTCTCACTCTGCTCTTTCAAGTGGTTAACTACATTATCTAAAGTAAGCCTTGATTGTCAAAGCTTGAGCCCATATTCTTCTCTGTTTTCTCCGGAGGTAATGCAATTTCAGATAAACGATTATTTCATCTGATGAGAAAATAGAATGAAAATGTTCTCTCTAATGCACTGAAAGGATCTGAGCACTAATGTCTTAATACACTGTAATGAACATTAAGAAAATATCTTTTCATCTTGTGAAAGGGGAAATTTTTGATTGCAAAAATGCATTTGTGATAGCAACAGTACACAGCATTGCATATTCAGCCCAGCCTGATGATGCTTACAGAGTACACAACACAAAGCACTTCTTTTTTTATATGCTTTTGTTCCTGGATTTGAAGTAAGATGTTCAAGGAAAGTGTGAGGGCAATATTTTGAAGTTACATAACACACTGTCAACTCTTCACAGTTAAAAATAATAGGATTCAGGCTCTCCTCTGTAATTGTAATTTACAATGAAGAGTTGCATAGACGTGTTCTCCTGAAGAATTTCAGTATTTATTCCTCTTTTTATCACTGTGAATCATCTCACTGGCTCTCTCTTCAGGCAAGTTACACACACAGTGACTTTAATGGATTAGGAACAAAAAAGATCAATCCCAATATATCCTTGTTTTCTGCTTTTGTTGCTTAAAGGTAATTCATGGAACATTAAAGACAACTATCAAGTACAATCCTCAAAGCTGCTGCTGGAATGCATTTCAGGTTCCGTTTCTGCCCCAGACTTTTCCATACCCTTGTCCTCTCCTAAGTGCCCCCCACAAGACTGAAGTGCCATGTATTTGCAAAGTGTATTTATACCACAGCTCTGGCAAGAGGCTTCAGGGTAGGGGAGGCTGAGTGGGACAAAGCAGAATTCAGAAGGGACTGGGAGGAAACTGCATGTGACTTGCAGGGGAAACTCTTAACAGAAGTGTGCTGCTAGACCTACCCAAAGGAGAGAGAAGCAGCATTTCTTATCTTTCAAGCATCCAGTTTGAAGAACTGAGGCATCAAGAAAGAATAAACTGTGGTTCAGCTGCAATTACAATTCAGAATATATTTCTAAAAGCCTACCAGGACAACACAGATCTTCCCCTCGACAATAGTCCTATTTGTAATAGCTGTACCTTTTTTATAAATTTTTAAGGCTTGCATTCCAAAGGAATGAAGCACTACAAGAAATCACCTGCAACAATGCTATGACTGCAAAAAGTGTCATAGCCTGGATGTATTCTTAAGCATCTTCCATCTCACTGACAGATTGTTGGAGAGATTATATTACTGAGAGAATAAAGTGTTTACTGTGTCAGCAGGGTAATTATACCCGGGGAAAAAAATCCCCACATGAACACTCATAAAGTCTCTCCCCAAAACAGAGTTATGTGCTAAAATAAAGGTGACTGTGTGAATAATCTCAATTTTGAAAGAATTTTCCCCAGCAAAGCTCATGGCAACCTATCCTTTCCTCCCTATCTTCCAAAGGTGTCAGTCATTTTCTATCTTATCACTATGAACACAATGCAGCCCAGCACTGCCAACTCCTTATCCTGGAAGAGCATTTGAGTGATTAGAGGTTTCTCTTTTGTTTATGTATTCTTTCCAATGTCTCCCTCACTTTTAATAGTAAAAGAGACATTTTCTTTTTCACTGCAAAGTTGGTCTAAGGTTTCCAGTCACAACTTCCACAGATACAAAAAAGACTCACAATGTTCCCAAGCCTTGTGTTAAAGGGTTTAGGCTGAAGTCCCGGAAGGAGAGGAAACTAAAATCATAATCTCAGCTTTAAAGTGTTAAAATAAGATTCTTTGAGGTCTTGAATAAAATAAGTCTTTAACACAAGATACACTTAACATTTCCCGAGGCCTGAATAGGATCAACAAACCATAAAATTATTATCAGAGATTTCAAATGCCACCTAGAAGCTCCAAATTGTACTGCAAATTTTGGATCAAAATGAATAATAATCTCTTTATAAATATTTGATTGAACCCTTTTAAGTCTTTTGTACTAATTACATTCTTTTAGAATTCTTATTTATTATGACTTCCACCAATCTTTACATGAGAACCTCTGCAATCTCCCAGTGAAATGTAGATAATTATCGATGGGATGAGATTATAGTGATTGTTACCTCACATAGTTTAGGAATTTACAATAACTCTGTGCTCTCACATTTTTTATTTAAAAAGTAATCTCCAATAAGTAGGTCACTATCTTGATTAAGAAAAGCATTTAATTCATAGAGTTCAACAATTCAGAGCCCACCAAGACCAAGAAACTGGTATAATTCCCACTGATGCTGAACATAATACCCCCAATCAGCAAGTATCACTGACAATTTTGTCTGTAGCTTTATAGCAAAATTTTTTTAAACTCAGTCCAAATTACTAAGTGCAGCTGCTTCAAAGATGCACACAATCAACACATTTTACATGCAGCATGATACAGCATTTTACCCATGAATGATGGTGTAGAAGGCAAACTGAATGTTAAAAATATTGGAGCTTGTCATTTCTTGCAATATATATATACATGCACAATTAAATTCCCCCCAACATTTTCTAAATCAAGATGTACATTCTACAAATTCATTACTTCTCTAGTTTGCACTAACACAGGAATTTCAGTCAGAAATTTAAAGCATTAGCACTTAGTATTTTACTTCTGCTAGCAGAGATATGAGATGACAGCTACTAAAACACCAGACCAGTCACAGAGTATTCTGCTCCCCTAACAGATAAGGGAAATGAGCATATTGATAAGTGCTTTTATGGGCAACCACAGGCCCTCAAAGTGACATGACAGGAAAGATATCTGGGATTTGACAGTGTGTATTTGAGTATTGTTGGGTAAAAATGAAAAACATTTCACTACTACATTATCAAAACCCTCAAAGTGGTATGTAGCAAGGGTTAGAAAAATCTTAAGACATTGAAATGCAGTAAACAAATAAAATCCCAAACCTACTAATCCAGATTAAAGATGAGAATTTCCAAGACAAACATCAGTGAGCTACCTGCCAAGTACAGTGTACCAAATGACATATTTTTTTCCCAGGTGAGACAGTGAATATTTGAATACTCTGGTGAAAACTCAGCATGGCCCTAGAGACCCTGGTACCAATCACTTCATGAGCAGGTCCGAATCTCTCGGAGCCACCCAGACAGCAGAGCCGTGCTGAGCCTGGCTCAGCAGCACCGTTGTCATGGCAACCGGCTGTTGCCAGGTAGCCTGCAACTAAGAGAAGACTGAGAATTAACAAGGTCTAAAAATAAGGGTGTTGGGGTTTGTTGAGTTGTTGGGGTTTTTTGGTGTTTGGGTTTTTTTGTTTGTTTGTTTATTTTTATTTTTTTCCTAGCTGTTCATATGTAACAGGCAATATAATAAATAAATAAAAGTCCCTCAAGGTCTCGGCAGTTACGGGGTGTTGCTATCCCTCAGGCTTTGATCATCTTTTAAAATTAGCACATTTTCCTAAGCAATGAAAACACCCAAAACATGACAGTGGGAAGATATTCCAACTCAATGAAAACATGAGACTAAAAAGCAAGGAAGGAGGTTAAACTGTTCTGAATATTCAAAAAAACTGAGAGATAAAAGACTAAATCCTTCCTAAATCTCTGCATCAGCAGAGTCAGAAAGCACAGCAGCTCTGCTGCTTTTCAGCATTCCTGTAGGAACTGTCCTGTAGTTAAAGGATGGGGAAAAAATTATTTCATTTTTCATTTCCATGTCTAAATATTATGTTCACATATGGAGTCCATAAAATAAGAGAAAATGCAACTTAGAATGTTATGCAACATCAAGGGCTTTGGCAGTCTCAGACTGAAGACACGGTGGGAACACAAGACATGCCACATCTCACTGCAACACGGTTTATGTAAGCAAATGTTGCAAAGGCTCATCACCAAGCAGGGAAAGGCTGTGGCAGTGAAAACTGTTTCAACACAAGTTACTAAGAAGACAAAAGGCGGCCTTCCCTGCTTCTTCCTGGTCACTGGATGGATACACGGCCAAAAAAATCCCCGCAAATCTTACCACAGGTCAAGCCAGGAAAAATGGAAAGATATCTGCAACACTCTTCTTCCCAGGAGCAAGTCCTTTGAGGAGAGAAGGCTATAAGAGTCCCTGTAAACTATCAAAAATCAAGTCTGATTGTAACCAGTTGTATTTTACAGTTATCGACTCCAAAATCTGCATGGGATTGTGCTACTGGATTCCCCAAAACCATTCCTTGGAGGTTTCAAGGGATAAACCCATGGCAGAAAGGCAGGAAGGTTGGGCCAAATTGCTTGTCCAGCTGACTCCTTTCACAGGAAAATAAATCTTAACAGTGAATGAAATAGAGAGTCTGAATCTATTTCAATGTACAAAATAATTTCTTTGTGTTAAGTAAAAAGGTAATTTTACTTAGTTTTTCTTCTTTTCAAGTAAGGAAAAGCTGGGAAAAAAGCCAACAAAAAAAAAACCAAAAAACAAACAACAACAACTAAACCAAACAAACAAAACCACACCTCATTAATTCTATTAGGAAACACTGTTCTCTTCTTTTTCTCCTTTTGTAAACTGAAAACAAACCGTAACAACGTAAACCAAAAAGGAATTGTGAAATGGGAAGTAACTTCAGATTAAAATAGTATAAACTTTCAATGCAAAGATGTTAAAATGAAACATTTGGTAGTTTTTGAGCATTGTTGCTTCAAATGAGTAACTTGGCAAAAAAAAAAAAAAAAAAGCAATTTCTAAAACATCTTGCATGTTGCAAAATCTGTATGTTTTAGTAGCAGAAAAACCTCATCAAAACGTTCAGTCCTATCTCAAGCACCCAGCCCAGACAAGATGCCCCCCCTAAATTCTATGCTGTATGTGACCCTGTGTTTAGGACGCAGCACTCAATTGCACTATGAGCATCATGATGATTTCATTTTTCCTTTTTTCCCTCTCCATGTTTCAATAAACAATATATATTCTTCAATGTATATTAGGAATCAATGGGAAGTGAAAAATGTCAAAATAAATAAATGCTTAATAGTAGCATGGTGGATTTGAGAAACAGGCATAACATCCCTGTTCACAAGGACCTTTGAAACAGCAACATAAAGATGCAGTGGATTTACTGAGAATATTCTAAAAATATATTTTTAGCTACCCTAAAAAGGCACCAAATAAAAGGCCAAATCTAAGTGGAAAATTACTTCCAAAGATGAACAAGAACAATACAAAGGAAGCTAAAACAATGGGAGCTGGATTTTTTACTAGTGACTGTTTGTTTTAAGAAAGGACTTAAAATTAAAATGCCTCCAAGTTAGAAGAATCATTCTTATCCTCTTCTCTTTGTTCTGGTATCCATCACTGAGTTTTATACATTTTGACTTCCAAAGTATCAGATAAGATCAATTTATACAAACACAGCCAGACACACTTCATGTAACTGTGTCCTAACTCTCCTGATTTTAGTCTAGAATTGGATTTTTGTCTGGATGGGCTTAGCTTCCACAAAAGCACAAAGCAATTGCAAATATGGTGATAACCTTTAAGGAAGTCACAGACTCAAGTACTGAAGAAATCAGACTTGGTTTCTTCCCCCTTGTTCCATCCCCTTGGGAAACACAAACAGTCGCCAGAGGGATGGCTTCCAGAGACTCGGTGTTTTCTGAAGTTCAAAAGAGGTATTTTGAACTCGCTGAGTTTCTTAGCTTTGTTTCTAAAGTATAATTAGAAATTCCTTATCCTAAGCCAAGTTCTTGCATATATGGAGGTGCCAGTTAGTGGCTCCCCTGAAGAAGAGCACCAAGTGGTGTGACTTTATAAAGACATTCTGTTCTCAGTGCCACACACGAGAGTCCCTTTGTCTCCAGAGAGCTTAACTGTTTCGGGAGAAGTGTTTCCCCACTGGCAAACCCCAGAGCAGCAGCCAAACAGGGGCCTGAGCACTGCCTCAGGGTCGCAGAGCAAAGCCCAGTGATGGTTCCTGGTCATCCTGGAGCCCAATTCCCTCACCTGAGGGATTACAGAGGCAGCTGGGAGGGGCAGGGCAGGCAGAAGGAAGAGGTGAGCTCTTATTTCTAGTTCTAACATGTACAGCACTAAGGGAAAAGAAGGGAACAGCCATCATCAAGTGGTATCCTGTCACCCTTGTTTCAGTTTTGCTGAGCTTCTGTTACCCATAGTAAATCTTTCTTTTGGTACTTTTTAAAGCTTAAAAAAAAAACCACCAAAACGCCCAAGCTAATAAAAACATCACAGTGGCAGAGAAGTTCTCTCTTGCATAAAAATAACTAACAAAATGGCAGTTTTTTGCAGCATGTTGATATCAACTCAGTTTTGGACAGAACACTGTCAAAGCTTTCAACTTCCGATGTTGAACATGGCAATTATTGTACTCTTTCTCATACTAAACTATTAATTGTAATTCCATATGTAAAATATTCTATCTATTTTACTTGGTGAGACAGTGCAATATAAAAGCAGAAATGAAATTAATCAAAATGTTTTGATATCATTAAGGTGATTGCTATACTTTGAATTCACAGTCCAAAAATGTTGAATGTATATTCCAACTTGAAATTATTTGCTACTTCAATTTTGAGATTTCCCATGAAAGAGAAAATCTGGTATTTTATACACAAATAATTTTCACACATTCACATGAATCTTCTGGGAAATAAGAGCTGCAGCCCAGGAGCATTAGCTGAATTGAATAAACTCAAGAAAAAGTGATTATTAATTTACCTCCAGAATATTGGCATTAACACGCAATTTAAATCCAAGCAATTCTGTGTATTTTCTTACTGCCTCCAGAAGCATGTTATGCTTCTTCTCTTTTCCCTTTTTTTTTTTTTCATATCTACACTGTATTTTATAGTTAGAACAACAGCTGCCTCACAAAATACAATGAAAAAGCTCCCATAACATTAACCCATTTCCCTGCAATGTAGAAATAAAAGCTTTGTGTTCTGATAACAAACAAGAGAAGTGGGGAAATCCATCTGGTTGAGTCCCACACCAGCAAGCATGCAAGACACAACAAACCTCTCCATTAATCCAAAATTTAGTGACTGCACACTGGAGGAAAAACTGCTGATGGGACCTGCAGCCAAAAAGAACACAGAGCTCGTTCGTGTGCAGCACTAGAAGGAAGATGCACTGACGTCACCTCGGCAAGTGTTCTGAACCATTGCTCAGTTTGAGAGAACTTCACTTTAAATGCATGGGTAAAAGCACACATACCACTGTAAAAGTGTGTTGTAAAGTGGTATGTCATCTAGCTAGCAAATATTTTTTCTTCTAAATGTGTTGAAATTGCCTTCTACATTTCTTTCTCTGTTTTGAATAATTAAGTAACATGACTACCTCTTACACTCTTCATTTAGGAGGAAAGGAGAACTTAGTCAGTAGAAGGCCAGATGTCTTTAAAATGTTGCCATTTATGTATGTACAGAAATTATATAGAATATAGTAGGGGGGGGAAAAAAGGTATTCTGGAATACCTTTGCATGAGGACTTATTTATCTTTTTCCTTCATTGACTCTTCTGTGTTTTTGCTCAGCTGTAGCTAATGCAGTAAGTTACTGGATAGTCTGTCAGGAGATAGGAGTACAGTAAGAACTGCAGAATTTCTGACCCAAAAGTGCACATTAAAATGAGCATGTACACACTTTAGTGTGAAACCTTTTGTTTTGGCCAGTTTGACTCTAATGAAACCTAAAACAGAGTAAAATTCTCCCTAAAGTCATTGAGTTGCAGCCAATTTCCACTAAAAATTTGCAATTGACTCAAATGCACCTGAAGGATTCACTTCTCTCATACTTCTATCAACATGAACACCAGCTACACAACTTCTTTATAACTAATTGTCTTTGGTGCTTCTCTAGATTTCTTCTTTCTGTCCAATGACAAAGAAACGTGTTGATCAAAGTCAGGCAGTTTCATTTTTGGCATATATATCAATTTATAAGTTTCCATTGAAGAACAAGATGTGGAAGTTTATGGCACCTGTAAAAGCACGAGCTTGTATAAGTTTCATTGAGAGTCAAATCTATGTTGCAGAATGTTACTGGTGATGATGTACAAAGTAGGAAAGAATCAGGTTTGTCTGCAAGGCTGACAGCAAAAATATCTGTTAATCTATTTGATCTGAATTTATACAGAAAGAAACATGACAACCTATCACATCTTTTTTCTTTTTAAACAAAGTCACATCTTGAGAAGAACTGCAATTTTAGGAGTCTTTCAAGTTTTGAGGTCTGAGTCAGTTATGAAAGCAGAAAGTGGGCATAATGAACATGCAGAGCTCCAGCAGGTACCCTTAGATTCATGCCAATCACTTCACATGCCACCTGGAAGGGTGGCTTTCCCTCAGAGATACACAGGAGAACCGAGCAGAACTTCATCCTTCAGGAGTGATCACCACTTCCCATCTCCCAGGAAACTCCCAAAAACACATCTAGAAAGATCTGGAAATCATTCTGTGATCCACTGCAGTAATTTTGAATCATTTTCCTGAGAATTACTTCATAAGAGAGGCCAGGAGATCCATCAGCCTCCAGTCATCCTCATTCCTGTCACTCCACCCTACAGTTTCATCCTAATTTCATGCCAACACCCACAGTAGTCCATCCTTGTTGGTTTAGTGGGGTTTTTTTCCCCTCAGAACAAATCGGGTAGGGATGAAGGCATTTTGAACACCATTCTGAAAATCTAGAATCACAAAGTGATCAATATTTTCTACAGTTCATTGTTTTCCAATTGTTTTAGACCTCCTCACTGAAACCAACTCATCATCTTCAAACAACAAACTTATGCATATGGAATATGGGTAAGGTTGGGTGGAAAACAACAAATTTATATATTAAAAGCATTTGAAATTTTGATATCTTTTGCCTTTTGATGAGATGAAGGGCTTGATCACTGATGTCCTATGCCTTGTGTATGTGTAGATTCATACCTGTTTTGCTGAAATTCTATGTGATTTTACATAATTGTCATCAAAACTGAAACATCTTACTTCTTGGGGTGCAAAGGAAAGATTTAATCAGCTTTAGTTATGACTTTAAGTGAGGAATAAACCAACATGAAATTATAAATTAAACACTGACTACCAAACACAGCCCCAATGACTAAAAAGAAAAGAACGGTAGCATGACACATCCTTTTACTTCAACTAATAAGAGACACAAAGGAAAAACAGAGATGTTGATCAGCATCCAAAGAACACGAGGTTCTTGAATATGCATATTTCTGACTCTTTATAAAGGTCTCTGACATAGCAAAAATCTTTAATTTACAATTTTCAAAGAAAATTTGAATGTGACAAGCAAGAAAGAGTAAAATTAAACCTAACAATTTTCTTTCTCAAGTATTTAAAATTAAGCTTTTACAATCCAAATCTATCTTTGGGGTGAGAACCCTTATGCAGAGATGCAAGCCCTAAACCTCTACCAGATTCAGCTCTACCTAAAGGAAAAACAGTGCACAGACACACACACACCCCCCAAACGAAAGGGAACAAATGGCTCCTTAGGCTGCAGAATTAATAAAATCAGGGGTCCAACAGATTTACACCAGATGTCTTCTGCTTCCTCTACTTTCACGACAAGAAGCTCAACTCACGCAATGTTTCCTGTTGTACTTCCATCAGATCTCCCAGGTTTCCCCAGATAGTTGCAAAAGGCCTTGTTCCTCCCTGTATTTGCATCATCACTCCATATTTTTCCCAGTGTTCCTTTACCCCATCTCCTAGCTGCAAAATTCCTCATTTGCTCCAAACCTCATTGACCTTTCTTGTTTGGAGGTCAAGCATGAGTTTGTCCAAAGCCATTCATGCTCTTTGTTTATGGGATGTGTCTCCTCATGTGTTGGTTGCTTGTGCTGTTTGCCAGACAGGCTCTCACCAATCAATGGATAATGGCTGAGTTTTCTTTGCCATTCTCTCAGTGGGGCCATTAATAGGGTTTCTCTCCTTTAATTAGCCACGCTTTTTAATAATTGTTTTAGGAACTCAACACCTCTGAGATATCTGTCTAACATGTTAATTTTGATTAAAATTTGCCAACAAACTCACAACTTATTAGTGAAGACGGACAGAAAGTGCTGTTGTTTACACTTCTTTCTTGAAGAACCCATTCAAAAAATACAGTTCAAAGAGGTGTCATTAATGGTGCTATTCTTTCTTTCATCCCAAAACTCATCTCAAATTAGTATAACTAATTCTTGTTATATTACAATTCTTGCTTGACCAAACCAGCTAGGGCTTCACACACAGTTGGGAGAAATTGAAAGTTCTTTGCACAAGGTCATACAATATGTCACTCACACTCCAGGTTGTTCAGCCTGGGCAAAAGGAGGCTGAGGGGAGACCTTACTGCTTTCTAGAATGACCTGAAAGGAGGCTGTAGTGAGGCACAGGTTCAGTCTCTTCTCCCAAGTAGCAAATGACAGGATGAGAGAAAATGGCCTCAAATTGTGCCACAAGAGGTTTAGATTGGGTATTAGGAAAAATTTCTTTCCCCAGAAGGGTTGTCAAGCACTGGAACAGGGTGCCAAGGCCAGTGTTTAAGTCACCTGGAGGTATTTTAAATGCCTGGAGGTATTTAAAAGATGTGTAGATGATACTCTTGGGGACGTGGTTTAGTGCTGGGCTTGTCAATGCTGTGTTAATGGTTGGACCCCCGTCTTAAATGTCGTTTCTAACCTAAACTATTTGATGATTCTATGATTCTATTTTCTATGTCCCTATTTAGTCTCTCTCCCGTCTTTTCTCCTCCTTCCCTTCTATATTATAAATCTTCTATTTGCATTTTTTCAAAAATGGAAATCACAAAGTGTTTTCATTCATCCCTGATAAGAGGATGTGAATTTTACCTTCTGCATAGAATAAAACTAATGAAGAACATACAGGAAAAATCAGGACAAACTTGCTTGAAAGATACTCCATTAAGAAAGTTCATAAAGGAGTGGTGAAGGGAATGCTTTTAAAACTACTGAAATGCTGCTGCAACCTCTTTCATGGAATTTGTCCATCCTACATGTGATTAAGCATTTTGTCTCTATTAGTTGTTGCCTATAAACACTTCAATCAATAATTCATTATAAAATTAATAAGTTCACAACCAAGAATGCAGTTAGTTTTCTTCCAAAACTTTCTGCAATGTGTTAAAAATAAATTCAACGCTCCCTCTTCCAAAAAACTGACTCCAGTTTCAACAGACTGAACACGTGGCACTGGCCCTTTTGATTGAATATTGTGCACCTCAGCCTTGAATGAATCCACACAAGAAGGTCATAATCATTCGCGCCCTTCCTTGCAAAACAGTTCACAACCTCATTCTTAAATTTCTGTTGAACATACACCAAATGCAAGAGAGACGAACTGTAATAGATAAAAATATTCTCCTAGTTTTATTATATCAGATATTTGGGGGGTTGTGGTAAATACCTGATTTTAAATAGCTATGTGGTTTCTGAAATGTGTTATTTTAACAGCACTTGTCACAGTATTATATGATTTAATTTCTCTTATTTCAGGTCCGTAACTGTTTTCTGGCTAGTTCTGCTCTCCACCCTTGTCTGATTCTCCAGCTGTAGCACCAGTATGAGGTCTACAATGACCATGTGGAATCTTAAAATCCCTTCCCAGGACAACAAAGCTTTTAATCCTAGATAGTCCAAACTCAGCCAAAGACTTAGCCACAGCTGTTCCTTTACATTGTCTCCTGATGTAATAATCCTATTTTTCATTAATAAGTAATAAGAGAGAAAAATGCAGTCCTTAGTGTTTAAGAGTCTCTCGTGGGATGAGCATAACCAAGTTTCACCTGCTCATTGCATTGAACAAAGCCAAACTTTTCCAGCAGTTAAACCATTCCAGATGAAGCCCAGTCCCAAATTCCCAGTAGAAAACAGAAGAGAACTCAACCCTCTTTTTCCTGTGTTCAAATCAGTGTTTCATCCACCATGGCCATGCTAGAAGTGCTTTTAGCCAGGAATCCCATCCAAGATTTCAGAACCTCTTCTGATTTAAGTTTCATCAAAAGCACTATATTCCTATAAAAAGCTTTCTCTTCAGTGAACTCATTTTCAGATGGAAACATTCAAATGAAAAAGAAGCCCTATTTACAGTCGTTATGCAATCGTTTTTAAGGGATTTGCAGACCCTTGTGAAAAAACAGACTCCAAAAAGCAAGCATTTATCAGCACTTTGTTAAGTTCAGATTTCCTCTGTTGCTCCTTTAACACTGGCCATATTTGTTAACAAAATGAGAGGACCAGGAAAACCTAACAAAATTTCAAAGTGACCTTGAGATATCAGGACCTCAGGGATGCTTTCACTGCTCACAAGGAAGGACATACCGGAGAATATATTCAAACTGGTTTTGTGGAAAGGAATAAATCAAAGCATGTATTAGGTGATCAACTTATTTCAGTTGTGGCCAATATTCAATTTATTCCAACCCCTGGGACACCAGCAAACTAGTTCAAGTCACAGATGCAATGGATTTTGGACTCTATAAGGATATAAAACCAAAGCAATTTTGCTGTCTGCAACACTTGAAACAGGACATTCCAAGTGTGTGATGTACTGTGAGACCTTCTGCTGCCCTAAAGGGACATGAGGGCATCAGTTGAACTAGGACAGACTGTGAAAATTATGCAAATTTGTCACTACTTGTACATAACAGCAGAACATTCCCCAGCACTTATACACCTTGAGCTCCTTTTACTTCCCCAGGATGCTCAACCTCCACCAATTCCCTTAGAGCCAACACCTGTAGCAAGGACCTTGCCCAGAACTTCAACATCTGGGGAAAATTCTGTTCCTGGGTTTGTCTGGAGTTATACTGGCTCATTCAGAGAGACAGTGGGAAACATGCAGCAGAGTTCAGCTGTGTGCTGAATTCATCCAGGATTCAACACAGGGCTTTTTCTTACAGAAGCAAGCACTGATAAATCAGTAACTGAGTGGCTGGGCTGACACACTCTAGGAGGGTACTGCGTTGTTGCTAACATAGGCACCATTTCCCAGCTGAAGCTCTCCAGTATTTACAGTCACTACAAATCCCACAGTTCTATGTAGAAAACATTGTTGTTCATTCCTGTGAGTTATTACCTTCTCTCCTTCAAAATACACAGTGGTTGCTTGGGGATGGAACAAGGATTGAAAAATTAAACTTCATTTTTTTCTATATAAAATCAAGCGCAAATTTAAAATGAGGCTTAGTACAATAAACTATTTCCCCAGCAATGTTAAAAATTACTAAATTATCCTTTAAACACTGTGTTTTTCTCTATAATACTTATTTCCTGAGAACTTGCAGGCAGTAAATGTACCTCCTCTTCACGAGGTTGATTTTTACCAGTTTTTACCTGATTTTTTACTACTTTAGTCTAAACATCAAGTTGTTCTCATATGTTAGATCCTTTCATATATCAGATCATCTTTGACAGCAATAATGCCACATAACTTTTGTGAACAACAACTTTCGTCAGCACATTATTAATTTTTTTCCCCAATACAGTAACAATAAAGAATGTATTTGACAAAACATGCTAGTTTTTAGTGAATTTCATAATGGAAAACAGAAAATCCCAAACCCCTCATCTGGTTGTATGCTAATTGAATCAAGTCAAATCATTTATTTGGTAGTTTAATCAAATTTTCCTGTAGAAATCTAGGGTTATGACCAGCTCTGTGTACCTTTATTGATATGAAGCAAGGAACATTTGCTTATCATCATTATCATCCTGAAAGGAAAAGCTTGTTGCTTTACCCCTTAGGGTAGCAACAACATGCTTTAGTTTCCATCTGCATGACAGGAGCTCGCTCACACATTTCTCTCTCTCCAAGACACAGAGTTGGTCACTGTATGCAAGCCAGGGTGTGTTGTGTACTATCAAGTGAAAGAGCAACAGTATGCCTGCTACAAAAGTATGTCTAAGTCTAAACTTGTAACAGACCTATAAATTTCACAAAAAGACAAGAGGTATTTCCTGGAAAAATCCCACTGGATTTGAAAAAACACATGACATAAAAAGAGCTCTGTATATAACAAGCAATTTGCAGGTGAAACAGATCTCTAAGGCCTGTAGAGCTCTAACCAATCAATTATATTCAAATCTGACAGGAAGAAAGGATTAATTGATCCATCCATCTTGGAAATGTTTTGATGCATCCATCTTTCCTGTTTTGTGGGTGTTTTACCAAGAGAATTGGACTGCTCCCTAACTAAATGTCTGACCCTGAAGAAAGATAAAATTACAAATCAGATTTTTGAGATCTCCGCACATTTTTTCATTGCCAATTCAAAAAAAAAAAAGGAATTCACAAAAGACAAAAAAACACTAAAAAATACTTTCCTGGGTCTCTTTCACATGTCAAAATCTACCGGCCACAGATTCCTGCCAAATCTTTGATTAATGATGTACTGGCAACTAGAAACATGTTAAAACATTCTAATTATGCTTGCTATTTCATCAGGTCTAGATGAGACATCCATGCTCCCTGCATTTCCAGGACACAGTTATACCAGCCTCTAATGAGATTTAAGAAGCTGACAGAAATGATGGAAGACCTAGGAATATTCAAGCTGTGAATGTATTTATGCTGAAGATTATGAGCCAGTTCCTAACTATGAAATAGCTTTCCTCACATGACTAAAACGCCATCATCTCAGATATTCTATTATACACTGCTCTGTCTTCATTACTAAAGCTGTTTGGCTAGAACAGCTTCAGTGAAGAAAGCAAAACCACAGAATAAATATCTATATGTATGTAAAGGTATTTGCAGCAGAGGAAATGGCAGACACCATGAAACACTGGATATCCAAAACACAAAAGAAGGGAAGCGTTTCTAGCATTTTTTTAATCTGTATGTGTTTGCAACTGAAAATTACACAATCCTCTAAACCATTTGGTATAAAACCTATTAAACAGGTATAATCTAAAATAAAACTCGAAATTTGATTTCTAGTCCTTCACTGCCTACATAACAGAGTTAAACACACAGATATTTAATTCCTGGTGCATTGAAAAGATATTTAGATAAAAATTTCCTCTCTAGCTAGGTTTTGCTCCTGCAGAGAACAGAATGATTTTCACAGGTATATATTAGCATAGAAATATTACATCTAAGTGTTTTGGATTTTGTTCATATTTTTAGTGCAATTTCAGAATCAATTGACCTTATACGTATATAAAAAACTCATACTACTGAAGAAGAATCAAACTTTTCTTTAAGAAATAATACCTTCCATTTTGGTACCCCAAAGAAACACACAAATGCTGAAGACTAAGTATGAATGAAAAAGCTATCCAGTTTCTATGAGTTCAGACACTTCATTTGTTTTCTCTCCTAATGTTATATGCCTCAAAATTATTTAGAATGGAAACATTTCGTCTACTTTTGTAAATAGCTTGCCACAAAAAAAATTAGAATGGAATGAAGAGAAATTAGTATTGAAGTATTCTGAATTAATAAAATAAACTGCAAACAGTTTCCAACTACACATATATCTGCTTTCTCTGAGCACAGGATGTAGCTCAAACTAAACTTTAACCACATATAGAAAACCTTACCACAGCATTTCCAATAGGATATTAACAAAAACACTCCATCACAAATGTGGTCAAACTAACAGGCTGTGGAATCTGGATCCTTAAAAGAAGATCAAAACTCACCTGGACATGGCACTGAGCAATAACTTCACTCTAACCTCAAACCTAGCCCTGCTTCGAGTGGTGGCTAAGACCATACAACTCTGAGAAGTCCCTGGTAACCTAATTTATTCAATGACTCTATCTTCAAGGTCAGCCTTCTCAGATTAAGGACAAAAGCATCTTACAACTCTCATGAGTACAGGCTGAAGTTATCCTGCTACTATGATGATTTTCCACCTGCTGTTCTTTTGTCAGGTCCATTTTCAGAGCACACCATACATCACATGACCACCTCCCCCTGGCCAGTCATCACCCAGGCCTGGAGAACTTTCCAGTCCCTCTAAGGTCTTCTGTGACAATCCATCCTCTCACACACCTTGGAATACTGAAGGGAGAAGGGCCCTGATGGAATTTTGCCCAAAGAGGAGCTTCAGTGCTCCTGTCTCATTCAGCCAAGAGCATCTGTAGCAGAACTGGGATCAGAACAGTCATCTCCACATTGTGGTTCAAATGGGTGATATGAAGGTGCACAAGTTAGAAGAACATGAGTGTGAAACTAGTGGAGAAATTCACAAGCAAGTACGTGAGATAAGAGACATCTGCAACAAGAGGTAGGAGTGATAGCTATTCATAGGACCTGTGCTCTCTTCAGCTTTGCTAGAATTCTTATTTCCTTTTTAGTGTGGAAAGACATTTTGGTTTTTTATTTTGAAAATTACCAATGTACATGATGTGACAGTTATTTTCCTACAGATAATATACTTTATCACTGATGTTCTAGAAATCCCATTAGTTTCCCAAGATTAGCCTCATTAGGAAGCAGTATTAATTTCTGAAGAGAATTATCTGCCAATATGTTAGATGGCGATGGGAAGGAGCAACGGCTCTCCAACAAGGCCAAGTTTTGGATCTGCACTTTGGTCATAACAACCCCATGCAGTAGACTTGGGGCAGAGTGGCTGGAAAGCTGCCCAGCAGAAAAGGATCTGGGAGTGCTGATCAACAGTGGCTGGATATGAGCCAGCGTGTGCCCAGGTGGCCAAGAAGGCCAATGGCATCCTGGTTAGTCCCAGCAACAGTGTGGCCAGCAGGACCAGAGGAGTGATGGTCCCCCTGTACTCAGCCCTGGTGAGGCCACACCTTGAGTCCTGTGCTCAGTTTTGGGCCCCTCACAACAGGAAAGAAATTGAGGTGCTGGAGTGAGTCCAGAGAAGGACAACAGAGCTGGGGAAGGCTCTGGAGCACAAGACCTTTGAGGAATGACTGGGGGAGCTGGAGTTGTTCAGCCTGGAGAAAAGAAGGCTCAGGAGGACCTCATACCTCTCTACAACTCCCTGAATTAAGGTTGTAGCCAGGTAGGGGTTTGGCCTCTTCTCCCGGGTAACAAATGACAGGACAAGAGCAAATGGTGTCAAGTTGCACCAGCTGAGGTTTAGACTGGATATTAGGAAAAATTTCTTCCCCATCACTCTATGATCTTCAAGGTCTTTTCCAATCTGAACAATTCTATGATTCTCTGACAGTAATAATGCAGGTAATATTAGCTATTAACTTTATTCTAAAGTTGATTGTTTTCCTCTTCTTCTTGGTTTAGTCCATGGGCACAAAACTGCTGAGCTACCTCCAGTGTGAGAAGCACCATGTGATGACGTCTGCTCCACTGAACAGTTGGTGTGCAATTCATGTCCAGTTCTGGGCAACTCCTGGGCTTCATTTTTCAACATTGCAGGAGGTTCCCATGGTTTTTAACTCATAACCAGACCATGGCTCTGTATTCTGGGTAGTATAACCCAGCAGACATGACTGAGTTGGGCTGCCATGGTTTACTCCAGTTAGCACCTCATCATCAGAAGTGCTGAGTAAAAAAGCCTTCCAAAACCCAGTTAAGCATTTGCTGTGGAGGCAGTGCCATTGGGCTATTCTTTTATTTCTGCTCATTGTGATTTCTACCTGACTGCCTCAATTAAACTAAATATTTTTGTAGAGTAAATAGTGAAATAACTTAATCAAAGTAACATTCTCAGCATCGTCTGTCATGCCTCTCCAAAGTCTTACTAATTATTTTTGATAGCATATGGAAATAAAGTAACATGAGGCCAAACTGAAAGCACCATGATTTTATCCTTCCTAATGAATTAATCTTCAGATATCTTCAATGATTTTTTTTAATTTTAATTTGCCATAAGCAAAAAATATCATACAAATGTAACCAGCATGAGCCACAGTTTCCTAGCCATGTGTAATTCACTGATCCTTATTAATAAGTGTTTCAAGAAAACGAAACAAAACCCTCATTTAAGAGCCAATATTATGTTTCACTCTGGAATCTACTCTTTATGAAGTTATTATGGTGGAGTAAAAGAATGCAGAGACTGGCTTTCTGGTTGAGGTGCATGTGCATGCTTGCACACAAAAGAAGACTGCATTTTCCTTGGCACTATTAAGTGTCAGTTCTGGCTTTGTTTTATTATCCCTGAGGAATATGCCTCTCTGACTTCATCTGACCTTTAAGAGAAGAGTCCGCTAATGCTAATAACATACTACTGGGTCTGAAGCACACTCTAAAAGCAACTGGCTGCTAGATATGCATCGTACTCTCCATCAAGGAAAACCTTTTTTAACTCTGAACAGTGACAGTCAAACCATGGGAGACTTGAGGTTCCATTAAGCACACCAAAAAGCTGTTTTCCCAAAACTCTACCAAACCTCTTTGGCCTTCTTAAAGAGAAGGAAGTCTGGCAAGAGCAGACATGGGAATTGATGTTTTTTGCTTTGCTGTATTTAGTCGATCCAATATTGTTTTTCCACGGGGAAGTTTCTGGTCCCTCTGCACAAAGAGCCTTCACTAGAACAAGGAAGTGCAGAGTTCATAAAAGTGAACAAAAGTGGATTAACTTTAATAAAATTGAAATATCAGAATCCTGAATGAGTGAATCCAATTAAAAATATGTGAGAGACTTGACAGTTACTTCAGAAGCAATCTGATCTAGGTTTAGTTCAAGGGCTTGGTAAAGAACAGTCAGTTCTAATTTTATCCCAGCTGATGCACCTATTTATAATGGCTGTCCTATGTGCTCTAATAACACAGTCCTGTGGGTCTTATACCCATGCTGCTACATGGGTTTCAGATTTTTAAGACCCTGAAGAGGTTTTCTGCTGACAAATTGGCAGCTTGACCAAGCGTGTCTTACTGGCTCACATTAAGGGACACACATTGTGGAGATTCCTAGGCCAAACAATGGGACAGCAGGAAAGACAGTACGCCTCATAAAGAAAACTTAAAATAGCAGCCAACTCAGAATAAATCTTGAGTATACAACAGGTTTACTGTATTTAAGGTAAAGAAAACACCAGTGAGATTTAGAACTACGTAAAAAATCGCAGAACACATTCTCTCTGAACACTTAAAAATAGAATTACTACTGACACTGTTGTTCATGCCACTGAAAAGGCAGCAGCATAATCATAAGTGAAACATCAGTCATTAGCACAGAAGAAAGTCAGGACTGTATAGTTCAATACCTTCCTTTACATTCTTCCACTTCTTTTTCATTGAATTTTAGTTTGGACAAAATGGAAACATCTACAGAATTTGAAATTAAAGGGTTTTACCCAAAGAACATCTGCAGCAACATCATCAAACACTCTCTCCCCACTCCATATTCCTTGCTAAAGCCTTTTAACATTAGCAAAGCAAAACTCCTTTGAAAGGCATTGAGGACAATCCTGCATGAACATGTACACTCAGCCAATTATGGTCAAATACTAGTGGCGACTTTTCTGATGCGGGCACTACTGATGATTTATAGAGAGACTATTACTGTAGCAGTGAAACATTTACTAGAAACTGGACTGGGGCCACCAATTCATTTCACACAAGCTATTGAAGCAAATAAAATGTTCTCTTGTCTCATTACTAAATTGAGACAAAGTTATTTGGTTCCTTTAAATCAGTGTTTCTCATTAGCCTGCTCTGGGTTCAAAAAGGCTGCTTAAAATTTTTGTGACAATTTATAAGGCTTTTAAGCACTTAGTTCAGTACAGTTCATTGAATAAGGGTTAAAGGAATTGAAACATCCCAGTAAACACACAGGCCTTTTTCCAAATTTTTTCCTGTTGCACTTAAGGCACTGCAAAACAACAAAGGCAGTTTAATAATGCAAACGGTATTGTTTTATTACTGGCTTTCATCATTCTTTCTGACCATTTATATAGGGAAATGCTAAGAGAAGACACCTATAAGTGGTTTGGTAGATAAGTGGACATCCTTTGTCCATAGAGGGTCATAATGAAACAACAACAAAAGAATATACATATAAAATGGAGTGGAATCACTTATTAACACTGTGGCACTATGTAATGCTCCATCTAGACCCAAACAACTGAATTTAAGCATAAAACAGGTCCCTAGTTTCCTAATGCAGGAGTTGGAAACTAATTTTTCCTACAGATAAGGATATTCTGGAGTCTAGAAATAAAAACAGAGCCCTTACCCACTGTATAACTAACAGCTCTGCTGCTGGTTACAGCATTCTATTGGTTTTGGGAGATCCCAATACAGATCTTTACTGTGCTTATTCAAGAATGTGAATCTTAATTTATTTTTTTTTTTAAGAATATCTTAGCAAATAGATTACAGAATTCTTGTCTCCCAAAGTTTCCCGTTAGAGATACCTCATCATGTATAAATGACTGATTCATTGCAGACCAGGCTTGAGTCTCTTTTGCACATCCCTAATGACTGTCCTAACTGTGAACAAGGATTCGGTCCCCCTCACTTGTTCCCCACTGTATCTAATTGTGCCTACCAAGAATAACTCTGACAGGAAAAGAGCCAGGAATGAATCTGTAACCTGGTAGGTGGGGCATCTGTTGGGTAGAGAAGCCACCACTTCAAGTTACTGAAGTGTTTGAAGCCTTGAATCTGAATCACTCCAGCAAGTGGACACTAACCTGTCAGTGACTGTTTCAGGTTGTGTGTTTTCTCAACTATAAATCCCACTCTGAAACTAAAAAGTTTTTCCTGCAGAAACTGCTTGTGTACATTGCTATAAAAAGTGACTATTATGACACATGCATTTGTTCCAGTCTGCGTTTCATGCAACTGGATGTTGGATCCAGACTGGATCTGAATTAGAGGACATAATTGCTGGTTGTTCTGTCCCTGCCTTGGTTCCTTCATCCCTGTTTAAATGGGCTACCACAAGGATCTGGAAGTAAAAATCTCCTCATTCATATCTGAGCAATATGGTGGTAAATCTGATGATGTCCCTTGGGCAAAATTATCCACCTTCCTTCCACACATTTTAACCAGCACACTCTGATGATCATGTTCCTGATCTTCTTTCTCCTCATGCACTGAGGAGTCCACACACTGTATAACTAGAAAAAAGGAATAATCAGTCCCTCTGTTACTAAATCCTCTCTCCTACAGCCAAACCCAGGACAGTAGACCATTCCAAAACTAAAGTTTGTGAGCAAATTAAGGAACATCACTACCTGTTTTATATAACTTGCCATACATAGCAACAGCCTTCAAAATATGAAGGCGCTTCTGAAACAGAACTGGTATTCCAAACGAAGCAAACAAACACAACCAGTGTCCCAGATGACCTTTTACTGCCATATGCATAATCTTAACATTGTAAAATTTTACTGCTGCTCAGACACATTCCAGGTAAGTCCCAAATGGATTACATGTACGTACTGGCAGTGCAGTATCTGTGCGTAAGAGAACAACATTGGCTCAATAAGAGATATGCATTTCTCATTGGATAAGACAGGCAGAGTTAAAACCATAACATTGAATTTCACAGCTGTAAGCATTAAATTTGCTTAGAACAAATTCTGAATCCAGTTTGGAGAACAATGTTTCAGCAAAGTGAGGTAACCAAATAGGAAACCCCAAACCTCCATTAGGCAAAGTTCAGTCACAATCTGCAAGAATACTCACAGAAGATCTTTTCTCACTCAAACAGAACATTTCATGTGACTCAAGTAACACACCCTATGTTCCTATCTGTGCTACATCAGCCAGTGCCTGAGTTTCCCAAAATGTATTGTAGCAGTAAAAATAGATTTGTTTCCTTGGTATGACTGTTAAAGAAAAAAGAACACTATATAGGTAGAAAGACTTCAGGAAAGCAGTAAAATAAGAAAATTCCATAGAAGAGCAGCTTATAGTTGTTGGTTGTTCCCCATCCTTACCGCAGTTAAGTTTGTTTTTGATATGAAAGTCCTTTTTGCAGAGTTATAACCTAGTCTCATTGACATCTGTGTGGTTACACCAGTTTACACAGCCTGAGGATCTAGCTCCAAGGTTGGTGTTTGTTTGGGACTTTTTATTGTAAACCATTTCATCTTCACAAAATAACTCATCACCATAAAAGTCTCATGTGGGCAAAAATGATCTCATCTCATTGGCCATCCATGAACTGTAATTAAATAACTTACAGTAGGAGTCCTGAGGCCCCTGCCTGGTTTTAACTGTGTTTTCATTAAAGCAAGCACTGCTGTTGTCCAAGTCAATTGTGAGTTCTGCAGCGTGGCCTGAGCTGCCTCTGCAGAACCCTCATGAACTACGAGCTCTTGTTGGGCTATTACACCTGAGAAACCAAAGGCTACAGCTCCCAATGTAGACAGTCCATCTTAAAGCTCTTTGATTTAAAAGAAAGCAACATAGTTACTTCCTTCTTTCACTTTCCTGCCAAGAGAAATAATCATGCTAAGCCAGGATGCGGGAAAGCAGCCTCACGCTACAGACAAAGGGCACTTGCAAATACATCTGCAGGTCTCGTGGTACCACTCAAGTAATGCAGGAACAACATCCTTCCTTATAAAGGAAAACAAGGGCAACACCAGAACAACACACCTTCCAATTGAAGCCTGGCAAAGAAAGCATGTAGTTTGCACATAAGGTCTAGGCCATGCAGTTCTGGTTTAACATCTGCTGCAAGAGTAGATTTTCCCCTAAAGCTGCTGCGGTTATTAATATTGAGAAAATAGGATTATTGTCTGAGCAGCATGGAGATGAAAAACTGCTTGCATCTGCAAACTGGCTGCTTGTTTAGAAAGCATTCAAGACCGTTTCGTCTTGATTATACATATCAACAACAACTTTGGGAAAAATTACCTTTCTGTACTATTTTTTAAAATTTCTTTTCTACCCTGCAGATGACCTGTGATTTCTTTCCTAAGTGATACAAGAATTCGTGTGCTCTGTATCTTCCCACCACATGCATGGGAAAGGCTTTCAAGAGATTAAATTCAAGGATTCCAAATCATAATATTAGAATAAAAAAGAATGATTTGGAGGGCTTCCTACCACGGAAAGCTTGCCCTGAAGTACATAAAATCAGCTATTGCCATTACATGCAGAGGTAAGTGTCTCTCAGGCTGTTTTTATTTCATAACCTAGCTAGAAGAAATTGGAAAACACTTCAAAGGGAAAGTGGATGAAAATACTGGCCCTGATGATGGTTGCTAGGCACCAAGCAATGCAGAGAGGACTAATACTGGCCAAGTTTCAAGCAGATTTAGATTTTGTCCTAATGAACATAGAGTGTCATTATAAACTGAGGCCTGGTTTGAATAATTTTGCCCAGATGACTGAAAAGGGAAAAAAATTTCATCTTGGCTAACTCCTCAAAATCAGATACAATACCCAGGTAGGTGAACACAATGATAGTTACAAATACAAGTCATCATTATCAGTTTCCAAATAAAGGAAGATTAAATAGCATTCAAGGCTCTTCCTGAGCACAAGTTCAGTGGTTCACTTGCAAAGCTTCTGCAACAGGATGAGAATCCAAATCCTGACCTCATCCCTGCCAGTCATACCTGCCAGTTCCCGAAAGGGACACTACTGTATGGCAAGAGGCATTTCCAGGGGAGCTGCAATCCCTTTGAGTACACCTGGCACAAGTCCAGGGAAAAACGTACCTCTCTGTGCCTACTGTAAAACAGACTAGAGAGAGTCAAGGAATTGTAAAATAATCTTGGTTGAAATAACCCAGGAGGTAATCTGTTCCAACCTCCCACTCAAAGACAGGCTCTAAGTAGACTTCAGGTCTTTAAACAATTCTACCATTAAATAGGTTCAATTTCAGACACTGCACAGTTTGGGGATTTTATTTGATTTTCTTTTTTTGGTTGGTTGGTTTTTTGGCAAGTTCAGGTCTTTGATCACAGTTATTTTTGGGGATGTGCCGTGTTTCCTCACCCTTATCTGCCATTTGTCTTCATGCTTTAGATCTAGAGACTGGAAATAAAAGTAATATCCTAAATCATCCCAGATTCTGAAACACAAACTTCTCAGTTTTTGTCCATATGTTCAAAATTCTTCTATGGCAAGAGTTTGATTCTGGTGCTTTTGGTTTCCCCTTATAGTCTGATTATTACTATACATACTGAATGAAAAGCATTGAAAAAACAGCAAACTGGCATCACTCCAATCCAAAAACCCTCCAAAGAATCCTGAGCCAGTCAAAGCGCAGATCAAACTATAAATACATGGAGACATAACTATTCCAAAAGTTTTATCTTCATCTGAGGCAACACTAAATTTCTCTATTAAAAATATTTTAATGAGCGGTTTCCAAAATATTTTCTGCAATAAAAAATTCTCTAAGTCATCTGCTACTAGAAGCAGAAGTCTCTGTTTAAATTTTCAGTTATCTTGCATCACATCTTCAGAGCATTTTATTACTTGTATTTATCTTACTATCTCTTAATAAATATTATTTTGAGGTTGTGTCATAACTTGTGCTCCAATCTACTAATGGCGTTTGGACAGAATTTCCATTTTTTTAAAGTTTTTTAGGCTCTAATGAATTTGTTCTCTTCTATGATTTATTGTGTGAAACTTAGTACCTTTATTTTGTTATTCAATTTACTCCTCTAGCAAGATACATGAAAAAGGCTTTCCCTGGGTTAATTTTATAGTTTAATATTTCTCTTGTTTTTCCATCTGACTTTCAACACCTCTGCTAATAAATTACAGTTCCCATGCTCAATAGCTGAATTACTCCTAACCCTCTGCAGAGAGGGCTGGTCTAAGAATTTTGGCCATTATAAACTGATAAAAAAACACCATCATAAAACCAGACAGGATTACCACCCTACTATCTCCAGCTCTTCAACCAGTTCTTTGACTGAGCTGTGATCCTGACAGCAGCAGTGCCAGCCCAGGGAGCAGAAGCAGGCAATGGGGCAGCTGAGAGTAGCAGAGGGACAGGCATTTCTGGGACCTGCATTGACTGGAGCAACTGGAGGACAGAAGCACTCCTGCCACAGGTGGGGAGGAAGAGGAGTTTCATTTCACAGGCAAACAGTTCACTATGGCAATAACTTGGATTCTCTATTCCTAATTTGTGCCTATTTGCCTCCATTGGTCCTGATGAAGTACTGAGTGCTCCCTCTTCCTTTATGTGCTCCAAAATCACATACATACTACGTTGGGGGAAAAAAAAAATTCATCCTATTCTCATACAGGACTTTTCATTATTTAGAGTCTGTCACGATACTTCTGCAATTATTACTTGTATTTGTATATTTGTAACCAAAGGCAAGAGTTTGTAAAGCAGCTGCTTCTCTGCCTGTACTTCTAGAGCAGTCATTAATTTTCAGAAGTGCCCAGTATACTGCTGCTACCTTAATTTTCAGAATGAAGAATAAAGGCTACTGAATTTCATTGGGGCTTTTTTTTAAGGAAGTGTGTTTTTCAAAGTTTGACATATTTTCTTTTTCATGATACAGCTAGAAAGTTTGAAAGGTGAAGCAGAAAAGCCTAAATAAACAAAAGCTTTTATATTAGTACTGTAATTCATTGCCATGAGGAATGAGATAGCTCAGAATTCAGTAAGATTTTTTTAAAAACCCACAAATTAATAAAATGTCTTTTAGAACCTAATAAATTGGTACAAGGAAAAGTGTTTTCCTTTCAGATAAGGCTGTGCCCTATAATGACTTTTCCTCTTCCACTCATGTTCAGACACCATCCCAGTCCTCAACCTGAGGAAGGACAGAGCACAAGGAAGCCACTGCCTTTTGTAGTCTGGCAATGGCAACCTAATCCTGAAGCACCCTAAAGATTACTGCACCACTACTGCATGCTCATTTTTAAAATCCCATGTTCCTACCCTGAAGTTCAAAATCCTTCCTAGACTGCATCATATATGGTGCAACAATGGCTATTGTTCTTCTTATATTTTATAGCTGCTATACTAATACATAAGCTATATTCTTCCTTTCTCATATCAATGTACAGGCAAGAGTTTATCAAGAATACAAATTCTGACATTCCAGATCAAAGACAACAATATTCAGCCTATTGAACTGAAAGCACAACCACAGGATGAAAGTTTCATCACCCGGATACGTAAGAAACCAGAGAAGAGAATAATGAACCCGTCCTAAGAACTCATTTAATATCCAATACAGTCAAATAATTGATCCCATAACCTACTTTGGGTAGTGGCCAGTTTCTCAAATTTCATAGGAAAGCACAAAATCTTCATCATATTCTTGGATGAGATTAGAAAGTTGTGAACATGTGGAAAGTACAGAGATGCAAGGAACATCTCTATACCACAGGCAAACCTCTTACACCAAAGTGTAACACATAATTAAACTATGATCATCATTACTCCCTGACATTTAAGTTCAGCTACCACATTGTTTGATCAGAAGTTCTACAGTTTAACATCTGTATAAACACTTTACACATTTCTGCATGCAGTTACACATGAAGAAAGCAAAACCCCTTGTGCTGCTAGCACGTATGTTTGCCCTTAATACAATTACACACTAGAAGGTTTATGAAAAATAAAATGATGGTAAATGATGTTCAAGGTCTTCTTCCTTATGCTGGCACAAACTAGAAGCTGCCCCCAGTCAATCAGTTAATTTTACCTAATGTAGCTGGAAGAGCATCAGGCCTGTCAAGGAGATAGACATGCCCACACCTCTTCTCTGCCAGCTGCACAGCTCTTCCAAATGACTTGTTGGGCATGAAGAAAAGATGGAAGAGTCTGTCTTGATCCACTGCTGTATCAGAACAAAAAGTCTTTGGGACAGTGACTCACTACAATGACTGAAGTTGAATTATTACATTGTTTGATTTGAATCAATTTGTTTCTAGAAAAAAACTCACCTTCTCCATCCTGGTCCTACATCAACATCTCATACCATATAAACCCATAACAAAAATCTCCCTCTAAATTTTAGACTTCAAGAATGGGATGAAAAATTTAAAGCATATATATCCCATTTGTTCTAAGAGGTTGAGAAAGGGAGGAGAAAGCAGAACTGCAAGGGCCACAAAATACAGATGCAGCTTATCTTGATGATTCCATTCCAAATTGCTTCGTTCAATCTGGAACTGTTACCCATCTGTAAAGTATCTGAAGGCAAGGAGAGAATATAGTCCTTATGCCTATTGTTTCTTCTCTCAACCTAATCCACTTTCCTGATTTACTTCTAAGTCCCACATCACCCGATTGGAACCTTTTGGCAAACGGAAAAACATAACCCTTTGGCCACAGTCTCAAATGAACCACTCAAAAATTAATTTCAAAATACTGTAGCTATCTCCATGATCCTTCGTGCATGATCAGTTTAAGCTGTGACAGTTCTCAAACATTAAATCACAAACACTAAGGAGGTTTGGGCACAAGGAGAACCTGAATAAAAAAATCTAAGCCAGAATTGAATAGAAAGAGGACTGGGTAATTAGAGTGTTAATGTTCTTCCCTTCTAACTCTCAGTGAGCCCATATGGGGCTACATACAGAGGGTATGAAGGCTTGCCAGCAATGTGACATAGTAGAGTCATGACATTTATTCCAGGGAAAGAGTCAATAAAGTCAGGGCAAAATCCCATTTTATGGGATTTTTATTTTGGTTTGATTCAGTTTGTTTTAAATTTACTTCATCCACTTCTGACTTATTTTTCTGTTTTAGATTCATTAGATGCAGGTGAAAACAGCTATCATAATTCAGAGCTAATTTTATATGGCAAAAAAAGAATTCCATTGACATCCTTATATTCTCATATATTTTTTTTGAGTCAGTGGTACTTTATTGCACTTCTAGATGTGCAAGAGGCAACTGATATATTTTCTTCCAATTGTACCATGTCAGAAAACATACCTTAAAAATTTTTTTCAATTTTACACTGACAAATACAGTGCTATGACAAAGTAATCCTAACCCCCTTCCTTCTGTTTTGGTACAGTTGCACATCTTCAGAAATTGAAAATGTTCTGTAAACTTCCCTCATTCTCAAAAAGAGGCGTGCAAAGCATTAATTCACTATGATATGTGCCACTTGCTGTTAAACACGTCTCTGGCTTCAAGACAGCTCTTGATATTCAGATAAACTCACTCAGATAACAGCCTGTATTGACAGATACATTCTCTATTCACATTCGTGAAAAATAACCAAGCACCTGGAGAAAACTCTTTAGAGTTACATAGGCCTGCTTCTTCCAAGCACTATGCTGAAAGATTTAGGGCAGGGATCATCTTTTATTCTCTATAATGCGTAGCACAATGGGGTCTGGCCCTACCTCGAAGACTCCTAGCAGCCTTGATCCTTTAAAGAATTTCACTGCAGTCTACCAGCACCGACAGCACAGATCAATCCATGCACTGCTCCACGCTGCTAAATGCAAATGCTCTGTGCTTCTCAAGTGTTCCTTTGCTGTGGGGCTGCACTCACTCAAGGTAGCAAATCCAAGACAGCAAGCTACACCTAAATCTGTATGGAAGATATTTTCATGGAGATAAACAGAATGCTTCTAGAATCAGCTCCAGCTTATTGAAATTCAACCTAGTCCTCAAGTCCTGACAGCCCTGTCAGCAGCAGGCTGCTGCTGCACTGCTTTCACCTGCACAGGGATGGCCACAGGCTCCTCTCCACCCTCCCAGTCAAACCACAGACACGTTTGTCCTAAACAACAAACACTCATCGATGGTCACAACCCATTTTTGCCAACTTTACCACAAACCTTTGTGCTGGGAATGAAGGAATATGGCATCTCTGAGAGCACCAATAAACCAACTCATAATTGTCAGGAATTCAAAAAAAATCCATATTTACACATTCTCCTGCTCATGTTATTTGACACAGTTCAAAGCTGTTTAAAAAAAATCAGATAAATATTACTAAATGCAGCTTCCTTCTTTCTCCCAATTAAGTTATTTCAAGAAACAAGCCTATGATTTTATTGCTGACGACTGTTTTTCTTCTAAAGACAACTTGATTTGGAGAGAAACAAAAACATTTTCCAGGTTTAAATCAATCTTTTAAAAGGCGGCTATCAGCGATAATACAGAGTCTTTTCAGAGCCTGTAGTGTTATTCACATAATTTAGGTCATATATATTTTTACTGGATTTATTTGTGCTGGTTGAATTAGGACTATAAGCTTGAGTCACTGGAAAGTTTCAACTCGAGGATTTTTATAACCATTTTATAACTCCTTTGTCCTATGTACTATCTTTTCAAAAGTGTATAATTAGTGTTCCTAATAGAACTGAACTGCTTTTCATAGAATCACTATATTAACTGCTACTAAAATGACAAAGGCATTGTCATGATACATCCACTAATAGTTTACAAGTGCAAAATATTATAATCCCTTACAGATGATACTTATGTGGGGTCTGTGACCTTCTCATGTCATTAAAATTGTTCTCTTTTAGAAGTAAGTGTCAAACAGGGGCTGATGCCTGTGTCCTAAATCCAGGGACCCAAATCAAATGCAGGAAGTGACAGCAAATGTAGTGACATAACTAACACATCACTTGTTTCCTTATTAGTTATGACTGGGTGATTATTTTTTTCATGACAGTCCGATTCTTAGAAAATTTGTGAAAAGAGGAATGACATAACAAGAAAGGTTCTGGTCAGACTTCTAGGCCATAAAAAAAAAAAAAAGGAAAAAAACCCTGAGATTCTGAAAAGTTCACTGATCCAAAAAGTGGCCTGTGCTAACCACATCTGCTGGGCCAGAGAGCACAGTGGCCAACTTGAAGTCAAGTAGACCTAACCAGAGATCCTGTAACACAGGAGTTTTGCTTGCCTGTCTTCAGAAATTCAGAACTGCAATTCCAAGTTGCACTAGATTATTGTTTTAACATCCTCAGGAAATCAGTAGCAACCACTAAAATCCATAAAATAAACCTTCTCAGCCAAAGATAAATTTAACAGCAAAATTTTATAGAAGCCTGTGTACAGAAAAAAGTATCCAGATTTGCAAATGCATCAATGTCCAGATTCTAATGACATCCTTCTGATATGTGAATGTTCTAGGAAAAAAAAATTCAGCTTATTTTTACTAGCTTTCAGAATAATTTTGCTGAATTGTTTTCCTAGAGAATCTGAGAAATGCCAAAAACTAATGCAAAACCAGCAGGATATTTTCCAAAATAAAGAGTCAGCATCCAGACTTTCATTTGAGACAACACTAGAGACAGACCTAGATGCCTCAGAGCTCATCCCAGGCTAGTTCCTGAGCCCAGAGAAATTCCCTTTCCTTACTGACCCAGATGAATGCAGCTGCCTCAAAGGTCTCACATTCCCATATGATCTCTCCACAGCTGGTAAACTGGCTAAGCCACCTTGGAAAAATATCAAACCAGTGCTGTGCTTCCTATACAAAGAAAGTGAAAAGCCTAAAAGGGAAGCAGACACCTTGTTAAAATAGGGTGGAATACTCCTATGTGATTAGGGTTGGCACTTGTTGATAATGTGTGTGAGGAGTAAGCAGAGCCTGATCCTATAAACTGTCTTCTAAGAAAGGTCCTCGGTAAGGAACTTTATTGGAAAGACTAAGTGGATTCTGTTCCAGCAAGGTTTCTGAGGCCTCATAGAGATCCATTTTTTCAGATATCTAGGACACTTATATCTGGACTCCAGCTGGCTAGGGAATTGATGAAAATAGGGACAGTATCTAGACCATGCTGCTAGGTCTATTTTCCTTGGAGAGAGGCTGAAATGTCTTGGGTCCTGCCATCTCCTTCATAGTCCTTGTATGTGACTCTCCACTGAAAGCTCCTTGAAATAAAGCTACTGAAGGACACCATGAATGTGACAAAAAGTGTTACAAGTCTGATGCTGAATTGTCATCTTCTTCAGGACCCTACACTGTCAAGACTCTAATGCAGGATTTGTAGTGTCACTTCACAGATTTCCAATTTCTCTTGCTTAACTGCAGTGTGAAAACTAAATTAGATTTAAAAACACATGTATTGAATAGAGGGGTAGATCAGAAATGAACAAACCAACACCATGAAATTATCTGCCCTTAACACCTCTCCTCTAAGTCTTTGTACCATCCTGAGATGAAGAATCTTTGCTGAATACTCTTTCACAATCACTAAACTCCCCAAACAAATACTTCTTTATTTAAAAGGAAGACCACTTTTACCTTCAGTACTCTGGACGAGGCATGACAGCATCCTGAAAGATTCAGGAAAGCACAGAATTTAGTTTTGCCTTGAGCAACACTGAGTTAATACACCTGTGAACAGCATTATCACATGGCAGGAACCACTCGTAGTGATTTACAAGACCAAGATTTTGGTTTACAAGACTTTGAGGACCAGCCTAATTAAGAAACTAATAAGAGGGAATTAATGTGACATTCTCGGGGAGAATTCTCCCATGTGAAGGGATGCAAAAGTAAAAAATTCCCTGTGAAAATTTTATCAGTCACATTCAGATTTCATATCCCAAATTAATTCAGATCTAAGTCCACAATATGCATGAAGCCAAACGTTATTACCACCAAAATTAGCAATTTGGTATAAAAGTGTGTTTTCAGATGTCTACCTGAGTTTGGCAGCTCCTACATTACTGCCTCAGGATGAGTGTCTCAGCTGACAACCATGAACCTTCCTCTTTCCTCAGATTTAATTACAGTAACAAGCCACAAATCTCCAGCTTCACTTACAATTACTTTCTGTTAAACCAAATGCACTAAAAGGCCAGGCTGAATAAGACTCTGAGTAGCCTGGTCTAGTAGGAAGTATCCCTGTCCATGGCAGGGGGGTTGAAACTGGATGGTCTTTAAGGTCTCTTCCAAACCAGACCACTCTCTGGCCCTATGAAAGGCCAAAGACTACTGACCTGTAAAGACATGTACTCAAAGTACATTGTTTCGTTTTCATTCCTTCCTTTCTGTGGCCAGCAGAAAGTTGGCCACAAAACCACAGAGCAAAGTCTTGGATTCCTTCTGGATTTTGTATCCCAAAGTTCTGCTTTTCAGGCACCTCCACCCCTTCAACAAAGAGTTCATTTAACTCAGTACAGTGCCTCCAGCAGTGACCACAGTCAGAACCCAAAGAAAGATCCACGACAGGAGAGGTTTGTACCACTCCTGCATACTTCTTCAGTATTCAATTATTTTCAGCTTAGGGGATTTCCTCGGCTTGATGCGGTTTGTCCAATTATCAACCCTTAATGGATCTGTCTTCCAAATTCTTGTTCCATTCTCCCCCAGAGTTAATGTAAACTTTATGCATTCTCACACAACAGTAATACTTCAGACTAAACCTCTTGACTGTTCATGAAGTAATGTCAGAGGGGACCGGTACAAAGAATGAGTCATTTCTGTCTCTTGGCTCAACTTTTGTCCAGGAATGCTATTCTCCTGTGAGGCTATAGGGAATAGGTGGAAAGTACTGCTCCTTGCACAAGTCAGTCAATCAGCTCCCAAGTGGAAAAATTCATTATAATAAGCTATCAAAACAAGAGGTTTTACTGAAAGTCATAAAAGGCTGCTTATGTGTTGGTCATTTTCCATCTTTCAAGTGCACAGACTTCTCTATGATTCACTGAAAGCAGACAAAAATGAATTTTCACTCACTGAAATAAAACACCACCGAGTAGCAAGAAAAAACATCTACCAAGAACTCAGTCTGTTTATCAGCGGTCCAATGTAAGATTATTTAATGTAAACTACTTTCCGCTGTCAGAGGGTTATGAGTATTTCAGGGTTAAAAAAATTAATTTAGGTTGAGAAAGCATTGTATCTGATTCATGTTCAGCACAGACTACTATCTACAATTAAGTTAGGAGTCTACTTTTGGGGGATTTGTTTGGTTGTTTTGATTTTCTTTTAGCAGAAAATGATGAGGCAATGAGCAGATTTTAATTTTTAAGTAAATAACATCCACGTGAGAATACAGTACTTTTGCTTTCCTCTTGCCTCTCTTCTCCCTGTTCTGGCACTTAGTGATGGAAACAAAGACAAGTATAAATCACTATTTGCCATCAAGGCAAAACTGTCCCTGAGAATCTGGCATCATGCCCAGGACTTTACTCACTCCATGACAAGTGGTGTTCTCTTCAGCTAGGATTTATCCAGCCTCATCAATAAATACCTCAAGCATAGTCATTTGATGGACATGATGAGATTAGATTCCAAAATATTAAGGGTTATATTCAGTATTTTGCTATTGTAAAGAAAATGGTAAATATCTTGAAGTGGAAACAATTTCTTTTTCTGGCATTAAATGTCTGAACAAATTGTTGTACAATCCTGTTGGCCAGGCATAACAAGGGCTTCTAAAAACTCACTTGGTACTTTTTCTGGGCATTATTCTATGAACCACTTTCCCTGCAGTGTTTGCTTTTCAGTCATCACCCCTTTACTCACATATGATAAGGAAGAACATGTTCTCATCTGTGCCTTAGCAAGCAAGATCTGGATTTGCTTACAAGTTTTCAGTTCTTGCTTTTCTGATTCAGACCAGAGTATCTAAAATAACAAGATTTAGTATGGCAAGTAAATACAACAGACTCAAAGCTCAGAGTCTCTCTTGCTCTCTAGTCCAATTAAAATATATTTCCTGATAGCAGAATGGAATAAACTAAATAATTACTTGCATACAGAGCAGGGCTCCAGCAGGTACAGTAGAGAGAAGATGGAGAGATTTGACAGGAGTAGCCAAACAGCAGAAGAAACACAACATGCTGTTTGCAAGCTGTTCAAGTGAGACTCACCAACTGAGATCAACCTGCATGTTTCCAAATCTGCTAAAGCAGTGCAGGTTTAAGTGTATTTATCAGAGTCCTGGGAACTATTGAACACTGTGCCTCATCGTACTCAAAACCAAAGGCGTGTGTCTGGGATCAGGGAACGCAGGGCAAACCTATCAAACTGTCAGTATATACTGGAGGATAAGTTACTAAGGGTGGCTTTCAGATCACATCCAAGGTCAACTGAACACAAGCACCAGGACAAAGCTTTTGGATAACGTGGCTAATAAGATTCCAGACGATGCCCAGTGAGTTATTAACTTTTATGCTGTGCTAGTGAGAGCTATATTGAAAGCTTTCTCTACCTCCAATGGCAACCCCTTCAGGAGGAGGGGAGAAAAAGAAAAAAAAAGAAAAAAGAATTAATTACCTGGAAATAGTGAAAACAGAAGTTACAGTACTTCTATTAGGGACAATCAAGTCATGACTCAAGACTAATCTGTCAGAATTTATACAGAGTTAAGAAATAAATTTTCATTCTTGGTGGAAAATTGTGCAGCAGTAGAGGAATGTATGGAGAAAAAAAAAACACCTCTGCATTTTAGGGTATAGTATTCTCTAAGCAGTTTTAAATTAGAAGTGAGCTTGTCCTTACATATACACTATACACATCCTCCCTTTCCTTAATAGAGAAAGTATTGCATGAATTTATATGACCAGTGGAATGCAAAACTAGATGCTTGAAATCATCCCCTCCAACTTCACAATATGGTCTGATCTATGAAATTTGCCTAAAACTTCAAGCCTGTGCTCACCTTGGGGTCCTGCTATGGTCTAATTCATTTGGTCTCTCCCTAGTCCCACAGGGTCAGACATACTTTCATGAGGTCAGAGGCCACTTTATTTTAAGCAGTTCAATGAAAAAGGAATAATTTTCAGCTCCCTATGGATTTTCATGCTTTCAAAAGGTCAAAGGCTCTGCAGAGCCCAGTTTGCCTTCTGGGCTGGAACAGTGAAGGCACATCAGTTTCTATATCCAGAGGCACACACAGCAACGTGGTTGTCACCGCGCTCAGCCCTCTGTCCAGACACGCAGATGCATCGATGGGAGGCAATTTTTAACACTCTCCTGATCAAAGCTCAAACAATCACCCATAGGAGAACAGTGAAAGGCCTTACCTGCTCTGCCACTCTTCCAAGAGTGTAACAGCCTTGGTTCCTGCACAGACTGCCCCATCCCAGGGAGGCAGGAGGGAAGGTGCAAGGAAAAGGAAGAGGCACTCCTGCCACACAGGCAGCTGCTGCTGTGTCTGCACACGCAGACAGAGGGGAAGCCTCCAGACTGGTGCCTGTTACCCTGAACATCCACGCCAGCAAGTGTGTATTTTTGTTAAAGGCTAGGAATGACAGGAACAGGGGCTACCTCTGACAATGACACAGCCTCTCAGGGGTGTGAGATGCTATGAGCACCACCCAGAAACATCCCTTACTCTCGTCCTCACAAACATCTTAGAAGTGGATCCTAGCAAAGGTGGAACCAGGCTCTTTATAACCTCTGCTTCAATGGATTAGTTCAATAGAGAAATTTCTTTTAAAAGAGGCTAAGGCATACTGAAGAACCACTGATTCAAAAATCCTGCTTGGGAAATTATTATTCTTTTAAGAGAAAGAAAAAAGTCTCTTTCAGTAAGTTATCATCCAATGAAACATTTCTTTGTATTTTATTAAAGAGCAGCAGTGGGCACACAGGCTGGAAGCCACGTCAGTTCAGGTCTGGATGGTGAAAGGAGGGAATGAACCACAAAAAAACCCTGACTGTTTTAACACGCTCCTTTAGATCCACACCAGAGCCCAACAATGTTATCTGTCTACCGTGGAAAATGACTGGAGTAACCAAGGTGAACAGAGCAGAGGAACACATGAGTACCAGCTTGAATACAAGCTGTGATCTCCCTTCCTCTGAAAGGGGGATCAACATCTCTGCGGTCTCCTTTCTCAATGCATAGTGAAATGTGAAAGTAAAGGTAAAGATTTTCAGAAGGAACTGTCAGCCAGGACTGAATTTATTTCAAGAGCTATTTATCAGAAGTATTTCCATGGCTGTATCAGCTGTTACTCCTCTCAAATATCACATTGCATTTCCCCTAGATGAGCTCCTGCTCTTTTTACCTTTAAAACAACATGTCCCTCATACAGTCAAATCCTCTATAACCGCTAAACTTATCAGAATTAAACCTTCCAGATGTTACAAAATAAAATTTTCAGTGTCTATTTTTTCCTTCTCTATTTCTTTCACTCCATAAGATTTGAGTACAGAAAGAACATAAGAAATAGTCAAACATTCTCATACTCATGGCCTCTGAAAGGCTAGAACATTCAACATTGCTTCATCTGCTTTTTCCTTTTTCCCCTATGAGCTGTCAAATAGTTGCATGCAACAAACTAATGTGTCAGAAGGAAAACAAAGCAGCAGCAGTGCTGGTTTTGTCATAGGGACAATGAAAACTGGAGAGGAAGTAGATCTGGACATTAATATTTATACATAATATTTAAAAAAAATCAAACAGCAAGAAGCTAAAACTGATGTGATTTTTCAGTGTGTTGCAAAATGTATTAAACATTTAATTTGAGTAAGTAAAGTGTAATGATGGAGTATGAGCTGCTATAAACAAGAATTTATTTGTGTCAGGAGGAAAGCAACACACTCCTGAGGTGGATAAAAATTGCATAATTGTAAAAAGACAAGTAGGATACAATAAAAACATTAAATAAAATATGAGCTATAAAATAGTCAGTGACTTGATTCACAGCTAAGATTTGGGTCAGGTTGAATAAGTGAAGAATATATCATGGTTGTTGACTTATAAAATTAGGATACAAGTTGTTTGGTTTAAAGGAGATTTATCAGACTCTTGCTGGTAGAAATCAATGCAACATAAGGTGCACACTGCAGCTGCACATCCAGCCCAGACACCTATGTGCAGATGCCAGCTTTTACCTACTGTTCTCCCTACTTTGATGTACAGCACTGGACTTTATAGGAAATTCCAGATAGAAATATAGCATCACTCTATTACTATAGTTGCTCAGTATTCGCACAAGCAAATGCTCAGTTGGCTCGTTGGACTCGGGAGGCACCTGAGGCATTTAATGGAAGTGGGAAGCTGGAGATCTTGTTTCCTTCCCTTTGTTGCAAGAACAGCATTATTTCAAAGAGCAGAAGCAGCAGTTCTACAGAACAAGCAATCCTTAATAGGTGATTGTCCCAATACCTGTCACCACAGTGATATCAATCTTAGGTGTGTTTGAGATCTTCCTTTGACATTGTTATTTAACTTTCACAGCTATAGGAGCTGTGCATTCTCTTCCCTATTATTTCAACTGGAAGTCTTTCATCTCAGCCAACTGCTCCTGAAGGTCATTGATGTGCCTTTTGTTCAGATCCAGACATTATCTTGGTGACCATAATGAGGAGAAGCTTTCTGTTTGTTTGTTTTTAAATACAAGTTTGGACTGTGAAACAGTTATGCAACTAGATCTTTTAAAATCTTCTGTGACCACGTGTTTGGCTGCATAATCTCATCTAAACAGGGATTCTTGTGTTAAAGTGACTCAGACAATAAGGCCACATAAGGATAACAGAACTGTAAGTGGTTTTCAATGGATAAAAATAATAATAAAATTACATGCAAGTTCCGCTTTTGCATAAGGTTTTATATTTGAGGGGATGTAATAGAACTAAAACATTTTTAAAAGCCCACATAAAAAGCATTCTTCATGCTTCAGATCAAAGAATAATAGTAAAAGATTAAGCACATCTATCCCAAACTAGAAAAACATTTCAACATACCAGATGAAGATAATCATATGCAAAAGACGTTCCCTTCAGTTTCTAATATAAGCTACCTAAATATAAATTTTACAGGCAAGAGACAATAGCAAACGAGCAGAAGAGGATGAATTCCAAACCCCCAAACTCTCCACCAGTGCAAGTTTATCAGTACAGCCTGAAAAACAATTGCACGCCTGCCAACACATCCACACATGCCATTTCCATTGTGGAAAGCTTACACTGTTTGAGCTGGGCATCCTGCTCATGCCATTGCCAAATTTAGTGCACGGGGATAAAGGTGTTGACACCACTGTTGGAGAGACTGTAAAGAAATTGTGCAGCAGCAACCCCAGCAGGGTAACAGTTCTCAAAGCACAGGTATGCTCCTTCAGGCAGCTGTTCAGCATCCAAACCTAATGTCTCCAGGGATAAACTCACTGTGAGCACCAAGACATCAATTTACATCACACCTGTATAAAACTTAAAAGCTGTGCACCACTCAAACATCTCAATGGAGCAAAATATGCATTCTTTAGTGTCCCGCAGATCATCACAAGTTATTAAGGTTATAGAAAAAGGTTAGAAAAACACTGTTGTCCAAAAATGGTCCAGTTCCCTTGCCTAGTCTTAGCTGAAGCAGGATTAGCTAAGGATGTCTTAAGGAGATAACTTACTGTGCCAGCTTCCCAGCATCTGCCAGAAATGCAGCATACTGAAGAAACATTAATATTTCCTGATGCTTACTAGAAGTCTTTCCCTAACTGGTCAACTTCCAACATCATATTCTTAATTGGGAAATATCTTTGCTAACTATAGGCTCTTCGTGGTTATCATACAAGAAGAAAAGGGATTTTCTTCCCCAATATTGTAGACAAACTCAATTGTACCTTGTCCAGCATTTCTCAAGGGTGAAAGTCATGGATGGTCTTAAGTTGCTTTGAGGTACAGGTTCTGTCATACAACCAGGAGCACTGAAGAGCTGCTATGACATACAGACCCTTATGCTTTAGGAGTTAGAAAACATGGGGGAAAATAGGAACTGTCCTTGAGAGGAATAGCCCTTCAAAACTCTGATGAACACACAAAACATATTCTTTCCTTTTGGCAATTCTGTCCCTTGGCAAGCAGCACATCCATTCTTTTATTTCTAAGGGAACCATGAAAAGTTGTTGGGTTTTTTTTCTAGTTTGCACAAGTACATGGAACACTGCCTGTAGAGTCAATGATTTTGTAGATGTCAGCAAAGACTGATGTTCCAACAATTGTTTTTCAATGGTATGCACTAAATTAGTGGCTGGCTTTTGGGTGACAGTCAAGTAAATTCCAGTGAAGTCAATGGGAAGTTTGCCTGACTAAAAGCCCAAGAATGTAGTGCAATACAAACCATCCATAAAGGAATTCAAGGGTCGTGTGCTCTACTGTATTTCCAGATTTTCTAGATGCTGATTTCCTAATGTCATTAAAAGGATTCTGAAAAACTCACAAACAGGAGTCAGACATCCCACAGACTTACAGAATGATAAGGATAGTTGTATCAAAAGAATACAAAAGTCACATGCTGTTTAAGAAATTTCCACAGTTTTTGAAAGACTCTATTACTTTTGCAGTGGTAGGAATTAGACTACAGTGAAAACAACAGTACTTAAATACTCTCATTTGGCCTGCTTCCACATTTTTTGCTCTCTTCTGAACAGGTAAAACAACTTGTAAAAAAAAAAAAAAAAACACCAAAAAAACAAAAACCCAAAAAAAACACAAAAACAAAGCACACACAAAAAAAAATAATAAGGAGGGATGGAGGTTTGATCACTCAAGAATAATTACCACCTAAAACCCCCCAAAATCTAACATACTTGTTAAGTCAAAGATTTAGAAAACTTATACATAATGAAAGGGGAAATGGTAATCAGAGTTGTTTAAAGAAATTGAATAAATGGCTTCATGTTTGTACTAAATCAATAAACTTGCCATCAATAAGACCCAGAAGATATAATTAAAATTTCAAAATCACACAGAAACATACAACGCACAAATTTCAAGTTACTATTTCTTACAGTCCTACTTACACAGAACATACACTTCCAATCCTACTGTAAGGCGAACATAAGTATCCATTTCTTCTACCAGCCTTAGGACTGTTCAAACAAAAGTCCTGTCTTTGCAGCTCCTCTAAACCAGGTCAGCCCTTCCTGAATAGTTGAATTTTGTCTCAAAAGCACACAGTTCACTTTCAAATCATACCTGAAATCTACTTTTCCCCCTTGGTTTGTATTTCCTAATCCTCTTCACTTTATTATGTTATATACTGCCTAATGTAAATGTACTTGATATCATTACAGCATTAGATAGAATTCATTATTTAATTCTGAAAGCCTATTATTCCACTTTTCAATGCCTCACTGATTGAATGAAGCACCATGTTACATTTTAATGTGGAAGATATTAATGGAGGTGAATCTCTAGTACTACTTTTGTAAAAGCTACCTGACACTTCCAACTGAGATACTGTTTTCAACTGCTTTTAGTTGTGATTTTACCAGTTAGTTTCCCATGGTGCTTTCTGTCTCAAAACAAATATTTGTGCAGTTTAAAAATATCCATTGATTTACTCCAGTTTAATAAAAAAATCTCAACAACTATTTTCTTTAGTGAACATATTCTTTGCAACAACTTCATATGGACCACCAATTTAAAGACCTCTGTGTCAGGGATGCATCTTTGCCTTGCCTACCCATTTCAGCATGGCCAAAGTGGCTTCTGGAAACCACCATGTGCACAGGCTCCACAGAGACCTGCTGGGACTTCATACCCAAACTGCCATTGCAAACACTAATCAAGCACCATCCCTGTGAATACAGGCTGAGAAAACCAAGGCTGTTCAGCCTGAAGAAGGCAAGGTTGAATGGAGACCCCACAGAGAGGGTCTCTTCATCAGGAATAAGGAGGGATGGCTTCAAACTGACAGAGGGGAGGTTTAGGTTCAATACTAGGAAGAAATTCACCACCATGGGGGTGGTGAGACACTGGAACAGGTCGCCCAGAGAAGTGCTGCATGCCCCATCCCTGGAAGTGTTCAAGGCCAGGTTGGATGGAACTTTGAGCAATCTGGTGTAATGAGAGGTGTCCCTGACCATGGCAGGGGGTTGAAATCAGATGATCTTTAAGGCAGTTCCAATCCAAATCATTTTATTATTCCGTGGTCTTACAGCTTCTGCAGACCAGAGTGTGACACATCCACAGAGCTGAGCAAGGGCTACAGAGGCCTTCAAGGACCCATGCAATAACTGCTCTCAGCTGGTCTGAACCAGGCTGGAATATAGCAATTGAGCTTTGAGTTGGGGCTACCGTCCCAATATTTCTACTGCTTGTGTCCAAACATCACTGATTTTGAAAGCAAAAGGGTTAAGGCCAAACCAGAATCAGGCTCAGACTAGGAGACTATTGAGTTGACAATGGAGCTAGAAGATAAGAAAGAAGAAGCCAGAATGTGTACTGGGAATAATTACTTGATTACAGAGACCAGGTTTAGGAGCGGAAAAGAATTTAAGAGTAGAATTAACAAGAGAAGTGGTTGGGAAGCTGGAGCTGAGTGAACATAGCACTGAGATCAAATTAGAAAACAGGTGGGAAACATATGAAACCACTGTGGAAAGGAGACTGCAGTTAAGAGGAAAAAGGGAAAGCAAAAGGGACAGGTCTGGTGGAAGCTGTACTGGATGGTGAAAAAATCATTTAGCAAAGTAAAGATAATGAATTTTAAAAGCATCTAAAAATGGAGACATACAGAATAAGATATTTCAGAGCTGGCAAACAACAAGAAGCACAGACTGGTTGAGGACATTGGGGCCACTGGTATTTAGAGAAGTAGGATGCTGGGATTTGACTGGGACACAGGGAAACCATTAGTTTTGGTCCTGCTAGTAATATATATGTCAGTCTCCACTATACTAGTCTCATCTTCACAAAGCTTAGGAAATGACAGCACTATGTTAAAAAAAAAATCCTGCATTTTAGTGTTCTTTCTCAGTTAGTGACCATTGTCCTGTAATTGATTGTTACAGATTTTATTCTTTCCTTGAGAGTCTTTCTACAGCATTTCTTGTAATGATCTGTGTGATGAAAAAATTGAGACAGCAATTCATCCAATGTTGCAGTTTGCCAACACCAGGACCAGCAGACAAACCTGCTGGTTTCCTTCCTTTCTTTTCCTGACCCGCTACGCCCTCTTTGCTCACTAAGACTTTCTGACTTTGCACAAGAGAAACTGGGAGACTGTTCAGTCTGGTGATTCCAGAATTCTGGATACCAAAATGCTTAAGTTTGTTATGCTGGTATATGGAAATGTAATAGACAGTCACATCCAGATTGACTACTGTGTGAATCTGTGGAAAATGCTAAAAACCCATAAAAATACTTTTTTCCTTTTCAATACAGGAATCACCCTCTCAGCCGAGTACCACTAGTACCACTAGTACCATCATCACTAGTTAATAAAGCTGTCATACCTTCCTGAAAGGCAAACCCCCTTACTCTAGGCAGACACAATCACTCGTTGGCAAAAGCACTAACAAGCAAGCAGAAATCCCACCTTTCCTTTCACAGGGTCCTAGTCCATGTTTAACAAATTAGCTTGAAGGTGACATCCCATTATAAGCTCGGGTATAAACACAACAGTTCTTTTTCTTAAAAAAAAAAAATAAAATAAAATAAAAATTTAGCAAGTGTACAACAAGACTTCCTTCCTGTAATAAGGACAAGAAAGGAAGGGAAAGCAGAACTATCAAAATAACACTAGGAATATTCTCCTGCTCTTTATCCAAAGCATAAACAACCAACTGAGCTGCCTTCCCTGGAACGTGTTGCAAACTTTGGTCTTAACTTTATTATGTTATCACCATGCTGTGACATTGACCAGGCTTATGCCATTTGCAGTTGCCAGTAAAGTGACAGAAGCATTTTCCTCTCAGCTTCCTATCTTAGGTAGTCTACAGTTTTATTCCTAAATGTACGTTATCTCTGCTCTAATACATAATTGCAAGGATAAAAGCAGAAAGTCTCCATATCAGTTGCAGCCTCTGATGCAGGCTAACTTTAATTCCCCTCAAACTACCTTTAGTCTTCCTGACTGCATTAATCCACAACGGTTCTTTGCACAGAGATTTATTTCACTTCTTAATTTAAACAAAGTCTCAGCAAGTTCATTAAGACCTAAAAAATTCTGCACCTAATTCAAGTCTCCTCCACTTGTGCAAGTTCAATAGTTTTCCAGCGAACACATTGCAGAAGTAACACAAAAATTGCTGAGGTGAATTACAAGCATTTATTATATTATATTGTTCGGGCATTTTTCTTAAACTAGTGACAAAGACACTGCAGAGAGCATAAAAATATGAAATTTGGGGTTTAGTATAAATGGCCATTTAAAAACAAAGTGCTTCGCAGTCCAAGTTACCATGCCTAGACTTGATAAAAATGGCTAGAGGATTTATAGGAACTATTATTGTAGGAAGATAAATTGCAGAGAAACAGTCAGAGTATCTGTGTGGTATTTGGTGTAAACTTGTAACACAAGACAGCTATTCACAATTCTTTGCTAACACAAAAGGGAAGGAACTCTTTACTGGACTCTTCTGTAGTTAGTACTAAGGCTCATCACTGAGGCATCATATCAAACACATCTTGCAGCTAAAGATTGGGCTTACTAAAAAGGAGACATGACTGCAGGTTACTGGTTTTGTCCAAATGAGACATGTATCCAAGAATTCTGTGGAAGTCATTGAGCACTACTTGTGACCAATAGCTGGTCTCACGTGTGAAATTCATCCAGAGAGACTATTTATCAAAACTTTATGTAGGTATCATTTTTCTACTTAACTAAGAGAAGGAAAGAAACCACTCACAATTCAGAATCCCTTCCTCGTCCCTCACCACCCTCTACTTCATTAGCTTGGTAAAAACAACTGACTGAATTTTTACCTGAGTCACCAAGGAAAACCTTTTTTGAAAAGTTATGATGAAACCTTGGGCAAGGAATACTCAGGGAAACATGGAAGCTTATTGGAAAACTGTCATTGTGCCACTTTCAGACCTTGTAACACAGTTTTTGCCCATCATGTTTTCTGGAGAAAGTTTTCTGTATCTCAAGAAAATAAGGATGGCTCAGGAAACCAAGGATGAGGGAGTTTCTGTCATAGCTTTAACGTTAAAAACACTAAATTACAAAGTGGGAATGAATTGAGAGTTCCTAGGGAAGATTTCTTTTGGGCAGCCAGGAAGATCCTGTACACAGTCACACTTCTGCTCAGTGCACACATCTGTGCACACCACTGCAGACACTCCTTGCCTGTTTCAGATTATGGCCTTTCGAGCTCTGGATTTCATGGTTACAAAATAAATCTGGTTGTGAAATACATGCTCACAGGTCAAAAAAATATTCAAGATGAAAAGAGTACATGAGCTTTTACATGAGCATATTATTAACCCCAGCTTGTTTCTAGTCTCCTCCATGTACAGTTAGGCTCTTGGACAGTAAGGCTCACTCTTGTGCAGTTCCTGCCTTATGGAACAGCTTTGCTTTAACTTCGAATTTCATCTATTCTTTCATCCCATTCCAAAACACAACTAACAGGTTTTTTTCACCCTTATCTCATCCATTAGCCTCCACTTCCCCTCTCTATTGCTCAGGACTTTGCTCACAAAATGCAACATGTGTCTCAAAAAGCATTTCACCACCTCAGTGTATACATGCCAAGAAACCTGTATACCACTGAGAAAACAACAAACCATAAAACACACAAAATCCAAGAACCACAAACACAGACCAACAGAACCAAAGGCTACTGACCAATCAGAGCTCAAGGGTTTGATCCCTAGTGTAGAAGAGAGTCTTGATTTCACCAGTACAAGGCCCCCATGGGATATGTGAGCATCCCTTTTTCCATTGTTAATTATTTTTTCCATTAAGACACAAAGAACAAAAAGAGGAGTCAAGCAGACTCCCCATTTAACTTTCTTCTCCCCCTACTTTTGTGAAATAGCTATTTAGATAAACTAACAATTCCTCCTCATTCTCAAGGCTATAATATTTCCAAGCTTTTCTGAGATGACAATTCTTGCTTGGCTAGATTTTTTTTAAATCTCACTCACAAACAACATGAATGTTTTGATAGACTGACTAAATGATGCAAAAGATGTCTTAGAAAACAGATGCAGAACAGCAAGGTGCACATATTTCTTGATAGTAGAACAGTTTCAATATACCTTGTTCAATTAGGAACATACTTCCAACCTAGTACTAGCCACAAGTCTTCTCACTGAATTAAGGCAAATAACCACACCAAATAAAACTCAAGAAATTGTGAGTCCTCCAACCTTCAAAATGTGCTTAATTTTCCCCTTTCAGCCTTGCAAGTCTTTAGATGCAATGAACATACTGCTTTTTTACCAGAGGATCAATTGAATCTGCTTTTTACTAAAGAAGAGATAGTAAGAGGAGCTATGCTGAAGGTTTTTAAACATACACACCACAATTCTCCATCGTTAAACACTAAGTCATGCTGAGGAAGAGCAGTCAAAGAGAAATAAGGCCATCTCGTGTATACTGTAAATACAGAGGGTAGTCAACAATCACTTATCACCTCCCGGGCCTAATTTTAAACTTCTTTCAGAGGTTACAGTGCAAATACACTACACTACACATTTTTTTATTCCCCCTTCCTTTTTTTTTTTTTTAAACAAGTCTTGTTTCAGCAATTTCTGAAGTTAGCAATGTGTCTTATTAATCTTCAAGAGATATTTAATTAAATGACTGACTTCCAAGAACAGCATGAATCTTTTTAATGACAACGTCTATCAGCCATCCCAGTTGATGTTGTTTTAGAAACATGGCTTTTGTTTTTCTCCACTAAGGCTCTAAAATTTAAGTGTCAATAAATTTTAATCAGAAAATAGCATCCCAGCTCCTAAACTCTAGGAGTAACTTTTCATCCTGATTCAACCAGACAAGAAGGAGATTTGTTCACATATTTGAGGGGGGAAAAACTGTTTTCTGCTAATTCAGAGAACTGCGTTCCAGAGCTGTTTTAAGTTGTGCCCTTACTGGACAAAAATTCTTGGCTATGGCTTCATGCTAAGCCAAAAGTAAACATTCTTGCCTTTTTATATGGACACTTCTATCCCAAAGTACCAACAGTGGCATCAGTGGTGACAAAAGAAAAACCACACTGCCCCAATAAGAGAGAGGGGGAGGAGGAAAAAAACCAAAAACAAACAAAAAACCACACACACAACTAAATAAAACAAAAAAACCCCAAAAAACAAAACACCAAAAAACA
>VXAU01002153.1:2404624-2436803 GCA_013399695.1 Formicarius rufipectus
CACCAAAACAAACCAAAACAAACCAACCCCACAAAAACTGTTCAACTAAATAAATACATATGTCTGAAATGTAAGCAAAGCATTAATGTACTTCTCAGAAATCAGTCATCCAGCTGTGCTCTCAGGTATCACCTGAGACGATGGAGGGTGGTATCAATTTCTCAATAGCACATTTTAAGACAGAAACCATCACATAAACTCCTGATTAAAAGATATCTTCCACAAATACCTGCAGTTTAAAACTTACCAAGCACTTTTGCAGCATGCAGAAATTTGTTAAACACCACACACAGCACCTGCACAAATTTTGGAACATTCTTTTCTAAAAGCAGGTCCACTCTAGCAGGTGCTGACATGAATAGATGAGACATAGCAGTCAAAAGCAGTTTTTATTATGTTCTCACATTTGGTGGGGATATTCATGTTCCCTACCTTCAACAGTCACTGTTATCACTTTTCAAAAGTACTTTCGAAATAGCAAGAATAAACACCATTGAGGACTTACCAGATTGGAATTGGTGGCATTGGAATCATCTTCTGGAAAGGGGATATAGATAGCTAAGGCCACACAATTGGCAAAAATAGTCAGTAAAATAATTATTTCAAATGGTCTGAGGAATGGAGTTAAGGAAATTGTTTAAAAATGTGCACAGAACAAAAAAATTTAAAAAAAAAATTCTGTTTAAAGAAGGCATTCCAAGCCCCTTATATTCTGAAAAGAAGCATATGCCTTTTTAAGTGCTTTTAGTTGCTTCCAGCCAAGAATCTTCCTAATATGTCAAAAGCAGTGTAGGCCAGTCGCGTGCCAGAGTAAACACAGATTTCTTGAAAGTTTTTTCTTGTTTAATTTATTTAGATTGCATTTTCCCTGACTTTCCTTCTAGTGTGGCTGCACTATTTTTAATACTTGAAACCTGTTCTAGAAGGACAGCCTTTGTTCCTCTTAGGCTTAGTTTCCCTTGGTCATTTTCCACCTGCATTTACAAATTTGCAAATAATTTTAAAAAACGTTTTGGTTTGGTTTCCTTTTTCCTTTTGTTGTTGTTGCTGTATTTCCCCCTACCCCCCACCCCTACTCAATTTCTCTCTCATACCTCAAAGTTAAATGTCAGGACCTAAGGAAAACATTCTAGATGTTTAAAAGATGATAAATTTTGTTAGGGAAAAAAAATGTCTTTGTCCAAAATACGCTCACATGCACACTGCCATGTATACCTGTTTTGCTTAAAAATTATTTGAAGGAGTATTTGTTTTTCTCTTATTTGCATTTCATTTCACATCACAAGCAACACAAGTGTGCCTGCACAGTGTATTAGGGACATCAGGAAACTAAGAGTCCCTTATGGCAGAGAAACTAGCAACAATTCATGGGCATTTCAACCTTGCATCAACTTTGTTAGGGGAAAAAAAAAAGAACCCAAACATTAGGAATGTTCAACAAAGACATCCCTGCGTGACCTCAGTGTCCTTTGACTGTCCATTGGAATCAAAGGGCATTTTTCTACTGCCTGGTTTGCTGGCACTGTACTTCATCTGCTCCAGCGGACTCCTTAATCTCAGTTCCTGTGAAGTGTCTCCCAAATGAGACTGGAGACCAGATTTACAATCTGTCTACATTTACTTGCCTGCAATATCCTGGAGGTTAGTTCTGGGATAACTCTCCAGGACTCCGGAGGAGAGCAAAGAACAGGACAGGAGAGGGAGAATGCCAAGCATAACCTGTGCTACAGAGTGCAGTTGAGCACGAATTTATCTACCCTGGGACTGGCTCTGCAGCATTGCCAAATGTCAACACAGTACGTATGATTTTGGTCAGCAGTCTACTGCTCTCAGCAGGCTTCAGGAGGGAAGAACTGGAGATCTTTTAATGTGCAGCTGAACTGCAAGATAAACACAAATTCCAGGCACCTGGCTGCTGTTTATACTCAAATACATTCTACATTTCATATATGGAAGAGTCAAGGCATTCCAAACTCACCAGACTACTGTGCTTAAGCCTGTGAATAATACAAGGTATTTGACACTATGGAGGAACGAGCAGGTTGTGGTAGGTAGATAACATGTTACATCAGTGTGACTTCCCAGGTATATACCTCAGGCTGCTAACATAATGTTTACTGCTTTAAGACCTGGATTTCCATAGGCTTTCCTAGTCTCAATTGCTTTATTTCCTAGATTTTGTTTTGTTTTGGCAGGATTATTATCTATTAACTTACCGTTGTTTATGCATATATTCTTTTACTTCTACTCTTTTTATTGCACTGTAAAAATAAAATTATTTAACATCCCCAAATACAGTGCAGACAAAGAAGAAAATTAAATACACATATAAATCTTTGCAAAATAAGGTAATTGCTTCATTTTACTTTTTTCTTAAATGCAGTTGCATCTTCAGGCTCTCAACACTGTAATATTTGGGTAAGAAACACCACTGAAGTATCATTTGATATTTGTTTAATATCTATTACGCTTAAACTTTACTGGTTCAGCAAATTAAGTTAAGCTTTCCTCAGTAGTTTTTAGCAACTAAGAAAAGTCAGAATAGAGAATAAAATTAAACCTTAACACAGCCCTTTGATATTGCTACTTGTCATTGAAGTGTTTCATGTTTATAAACATTAGACGTGAAATGAGAGGTTCTGATGGAAAGAAATACTTCCATCAACTCACCTAAAACCAAACAAAACCAAACAACGCAAGTTTCCAAATCCAAAGCATCTTTGGATTGCTTTAATCACATTGTTTGGTCCTCTCTTGATCTCAGCAATGCCGTATCCTGGTTTACAACACGCCATTGCCATCATTCGTTGCTGATCTTACTCTTCTATCCAGTGTCACTCTGCACTCTCTCTAAAGACAGGTGGTTACTGGGGTGCTGGCAAGGAAACCAATACTCAGCTTCATCCTATTACTCATCATCAATCACCTCATGCTTAAAGTATCAGAGCTATGTCAGAAGGAATAAAAAGTCACAAACTTAATTGGGGAATTAAGCATTAACATCTGAAGAAGAAAGGAATAGGCAGGCAGGTAGTTTAAACAGACCTATGAATTGAAAGAAACATTTTTAACAAGATCTAGATCTGAAAAATATGTCTATGTTAGCAACACCCAATATACTCATTTTCTGCTTTCACCTTTCTAATATGCCACCAGACACCCAAAGGAATAATATTGTCATACTGTCTTAACTGTCTTAATTCAGTTTTTTATCATATAAACCACTGCCAAGTTCTGTACTGCCTTCCCTTGACATGCTTATCTATCCCTAAAACCATTCTTTTTCTTTTGTGTTTACTGAAAGACCCCATTAGCTTGAGATGACTGATAGGGTTAGTATTGTTTTCTCTTCAGGGATCTGAGGGAGATATCCGTGAGGGATATATCTACTTCAGTTTGCATTTCACATCAAATACTCAAATTCCATCTTGCACTAATCAGACTTGGGGGACTAAAAAGGCTTTGCTCCTTGCACATGACAAACCAATGGGCAAACTCTCACTGACTTTCCATGGAAGCCGCACTGATTCTTACATTCTGCAATTCTGTGTCAATGGTTATCTGTTATCTATGACACAGCCTGTCTTTTGTTCAGACTATTAGATCCAACTCTGCACTGCATTTGTACACGTTGCAGGATTACTTTAATGTATTTCTTTTCCCCTTCTTCTAGATAACCATTATCCCTTACCATACATTACTGAACCTTATTAGTTTAAGTGGAATTCCAATATAATTAACAGTCCTTAGCCTTGTTTTGGTGATCTTACTGCATACATTAGGAGGGGTTTTATACCTACTCCTTTTACCCCATTCTTTTCACCTTACTGTAGAAAGTGTGATGCCACATGTTTAACAAAAAAGCATACAAATCAAAGTACCAGAGCTGTTGACTCGTGGTACCAAGTGTCTGCAAAAAAAACACCACCAACAACCACCACCACACCAGAAAGAGAAGCCAGCAGCTGCAGTCAATCCCATAGAGTCAGTTCAATTCTGGCCTCAGATACCCTGAATGCGTCCCCATTCACTTCAGCCTGGACCACGTGTTTGTAAAAAGAGAAGAATTCAACACCTAACCTTTATCATTTTAAACTTCTAGTGGTTTCTTAAACACGGAGACAGTTGCAGCTTGAGCTCTAATCCTTCCTCCTCCCTCCCCCAGCATAAACGACCTCAGTTAAGACAGTCAAAAACCATTGGTGTACTTGAAGTTCCCCCGTGGTGTTTGAACTCAACTGCCCCACACTTCTGAATAGCACCTGATGTGCGCTAACGAGGCGCTGTTTTCCTGGCGAAGACATCAGAAAGGATATTTCCATTCGACGATGCTGATACACGCCCTCCGGATGGGGTTTTTCAGTGTTAAACACAGCAGTGCCCGTGGAGGGCGGGTAGCTGTGGTGGTACCCTGTTTTTTCTGTTTCCCATACTGCTGTCGTTTCCTCTGCGTGGAGCTGGCTGTGGATATTGTTGCATTGCCAGCGCTACCCATCAGTTTGGCTTGCCTGGCAGCATCGATGGCAGCTTGCCAGGAGAGAGCTGCCCCTGGAGTGGGGATGTGCTCTGGGGCAAGCCCTGCAGCTGCATTGGCATTCATGTTGGCATGAGCTGGACGGGGACTCCCATAGTTGGAACCTGTGGGAAAGAAATTAAAAATAAAATGAAACAAATTTGCAAAAACTCTTTTTTTTTTTTTTTTTTTTAAACGGCCAGAAGAGAGAACTAATGTTCTTAAAAACCTTCAGTATCAGAGATAAGGTTAAGTGTAGGGCATCCAGTTACCACCAGCTTGTTCCTTCAATTTAAACTCTTCGTTTAAAGTAATCACATCCTGCAATCCTTTATCTTGCAAGAGACTCTCAACAAGACCAACGGACACTGAGCCATCAAAAGTTCTTCCAATCAATACAGCCTCCAGAGATCCACAGAACACAAATTATCCTATTGCTTTTCAACCCACACATTTTGCAAGTTGGACTGTTTGAAAGCTCAAATGGTGAGGATTGTTCTCATCACCCTGACACAGGCATGCACTACTATGCTACTGAGTACATGGGAATGCACCCAAATGAGATGCTATCATAAAATCCTTATGCTTCCAAGATTATCTCAAGATAAAGTGAAATCTTACCAATAAGCTTAATTCTCTCTGCAAACTGTACATATATATAAGCCTAAGAACAGCCTGAGCAAAAGGGACACTGAAGCAGAAACTGGAACACAAAGGCAAGGCTCACTGCTCGTGTGCTCTGTACACTGCTTTGCAGATAGTTTAGGTCAACCAACATACATTTAGAAACCAGAACCTATTCCTTATCTTGATAAACTGATTTTAAAATAGATGAACCACTGAATCAATAGGGTAACACTTGCTTAAAAAGCGTATACTATCAAGAATGCTAAGACCTAGCAGTCCCAAGTTTTGCGGTTCTGTTAGCCATAAGAGAGGGAGAATATATTTTTGTCCAATTATAAGAGAATATAGCCATCAGGTGACATGGGCTGATATTTAGGTCTCAGCAGTACAAAAAAATGAAAGTCACCCTTTCAAGCTGGTGTAATTGTTATATTGTTTCAGTAAAGACATTTAAGTCACCTCTGCCTCTTCAGGCTTTTTCAATGACTCAAAATAATCACTTCAAAATGAGCGAATTTCAAAACTTTCTGAAAATTTAGAACAGAGCTCCTTGGAGCTCAGCTGAGTTCTGTAAGAACTTGGGAAAGATTCAATGAATTTTACTAGAGATATTTTACAGAAGAAAATATATACCATGTTAGTGCAACATATACACCAATAGTACAACACAGAATCTACACAAAGTCACAACAGCAAACTGATTAACATCTGATTTAGGTATGTCCTATATAACATTTAAGAGCCTATTTTTATTTGTTGTGGACTTTTGACTTAGGCTGTGGCCCATGTGTTGAGATATGGGGAAAAAGGGAGCCAAATGGGCCTACAGATCATATTCCTCCACAGGCTCCAAAACTGGAGTTCAGTTTCAAAACACTGCACACCCCCACAGATTGTGTTTTCCTTATATCTGAGCAACAGGCACTGCTTCAGAAAGAGTCCAGGTGCAAGGGGTAGACAGCAAACACAGTAAAGCAGTTCTATTCACCTTCTATTTCAAAGCAAGCTCAAAGTCCAATTTTGACCACAGGCCACTTTAGCTTAATGTAGAAATACAGTGTTACTAAATAGGTCAGATGGGCTCCTTATAGACTATTAGACAAAGCAAACAGAAGACCACTTGGCATGGTGTTTCATTTACAATATCAGATGAAAGGCATTCAAAACCAGGAAATTGGCAAGCTGTTCTTGAACAGAAATAATTACCCAGGATGCATATTTCATAGCTGGATGTGCAGTGCCAAGGTATCAAAGCACTGACTGCACTACTAATGAATTATAGCAGGTAGAATAAATACAATTACATTGACACACAGTGCAACAGGATATGCCTCTACCTAGAAAGCATACAAGATTTTTAAATTCATCTCACTGAATTGCAAGGAAGAACACGATAGAGTCAGGAGTTACTTTATGTCAGGCATCACCATAAGATTTCAAGACTGTTATGGTTTCATTACATAGCAGGAAAATGTAGAGCTTGTCTCTGCTCACTGAAAAAATCTTCTAGTTGCAAACCAGCCAAAGGAAGCTGGTGAGTAATATGACTCTGAGATGTGAAAGGGAAAGCTGAAAGAAACAAGAAATGGGAAATAGTTAATTCACATCCCTCAGATTATGAAACTGAAGAAAAAGAGCTTTCAGAATTGTACAGGCTAAGCAGATTTTCTCAATGAAGCAGGCAATCAATGGGCAGACAAACTTGGTTTTCTAGGGCTAAGCACATTGTACACAGCACTACTCATGGGATACATATTCTCAGACTAGTTCCAGATGCAGTTTTTCTCCTCAGCATCTATTTGACCTCCCTAGCCTAAGGTATGCTGGAAAAAAAAAAAAAAAANACCCTTTAGAGTGGATAAAAAAGATGTATGTGTTTCCAGTAAAAGCAAACTTGCTCATCCCTCTCCACTGGGTTCTTATCACGCTGACTGGACCATGTGGTCCTGAAAACAAACAGCTGCTGCATCTTAATGAAGATTTCTCTGCAATTTGGGAATGTGTCAAGCATCTTCATTATTATCGCTTATTAGCTATGTTCTACATGAGGATTCAAGTCTATGCATTTTGACTCTGATGTGCCAGCAAAGTTAAGGATCCCACTTCTGGTGGTTTTATTGGTTTTGCTTCTGCCATGGTCACCAGTCCCATAATAAAGTGCTTTGTCTCAAATTCATTTTAAGTGATGAGTGAGTAATGACAGATTTATATTAACAAATATTACAAATATTGATTACTGATAAGGATTGTGTGTTTTATGAAGCTCAGAGGCTGCAGACAGAATCTGTACTAAATGACTAATGGCAGTGACAAATTACTTTTCTAGAGCCAGTTTATAGAAATAGTTTGAATCTAAGAGGGAAGCTTACACAGCTTCACAGAAAGAACATTCAAGTATTGAGCAAAATATTTTCAAGGACAGTATAGCCAAAATTTCAGGGGCACTGAAATTCTACCCTATAATCTAAGTGTTTAGTGTTATTTCCTCTGATGTAAGGAGACCACAGTTCATATTCAACTCATGAGGCACCATGCTGAAATTTCACCTGTGGAATTCATTTCTCCCCCACCACAAAACTTTGTTGTAAGCTGAGAGCTGCAGTTACTGGATTTGCAGCTTTCTTTTAGCAGCGTAGCAGTTAAAATACTTCATCAAATTTCACCATTACCAATGAAGTTTCACGCTACCTTAATCACTTGAATCATTCTTGTTTACGCTGTTATTAAGCTGGAAGTTGACCAGAACTAAGAAACGGAGATTCAGCCCCCATCCAAATATAATAACTCACTAAGCACTGTGATCCACAGCATCATCACCCTACTAATCCCTACCACCCTTCAGCAAGAATTTGTATTGTTGACTGTGTCCAGCTGGTGCACAGAATTCTCCTCTCCCAAGTACTTCTGTGCTATGGATCATGAGTTTAAGCATTTAAATAATTAAACAAACTAATTTGATTACAAAGTCTTTGGGAGAGACTGCAAAAAAGAGAATTTGCAGAACTAAAACCTATGCAGAAACAGCAGAAGCACTGGTCTCAAAAAGCAGAGTTAGATCACAAAAATAACAGGTAAGGTTGCTTTACAACAGGAAACTAATCACATTGCACAACGTGCCTGACATTGTAAGGTTACAACCAAATCACCAAAATCACTATTAAAATATAGAGCAATGACCATTAATAGCTTTATAAGTGGCATTTGCATTCTAATACTGTCACACCACCTCTTAACTATCCCAAAAGCACCATTAAAAAAAAAGGCAACTAAGCAGTGACCATTTGATATGAGATGTGGGCAAGTTAAGGACAATGGAATCACAACTTATGAGCGTCTTTGATTTCATCTAGTTAGCCATATGTTTATTCTATAGGAACTTGTGTTTAATTAATTCTTTGAATGAAAATAGACCTATCCTGATGTGGGCTGTCACTGCTCTTTTTTCCCCATCACTTTAAAAACATGTGAATACTAAAAATGCAAACCTTGAGGCTGTGCTGCTGTATTTTCCCCAAGCACAGGAGAGATTGAATTAAGAAAGCAAGCAAATAGAAAGTAGAAAACTGGTCACACTACTAAGATCATGTGTGAGACCTATTCCAGCTCACAGGAAAAGAGTTGCAAAATATTGAAGTGAGAGGTGTCCAAAGCAGAAGCATTAAGAATAACACACACACAAAAAAAGTCTGTGTATGAGACCATCTGTTAATAAGAGGAAGAATGTGGAAAACATTGATCCATTAACCAATGGAAAAAGGAGAGCATTTGATAGATGATCGCAAGAAGGATTAGGTGCTACATGACCTTTATGCATCAATTTTACTAAAGAAAAACCATCAAGAGCTGGTGACTAGCACAAATAATCCCCCAAATCAAAACAGGTAACATTTCCAACTGTAAAACTGGAATGAAAATGGGAACAATCTCAGAGGGCTGAGAAAGGGTGAATGAAGTCCCCAGTTAAAAAAATAGTGGAAGGGGAGCAAATTTAAATCCAGTTTAACTTCAGTTTCAAAAAAAAAAAAAAATCTGGAATAAGTAAAATAAACAAGTGTCAGTAAGTACTTGGGGGACAAGTAGAAGAAGAACAAGAGACATGGATATCTCATGAGCACATCGTGTCAAAGAAAACCAGCTGCTTCTTCCAGAACCAAGTAGTAATTCCCAAGAAAAATGGAAGCAGTGGGGTCCATGTCTCCTGACCTTACTAATACTTTTATGAGGTCTTTTCTAATAATTTGATAAGAATGCTAGGGGTGTATGAGCAAGAAAAAAGGTTGCTATAACATGAGTGTGAAACCAGTGGATGTCTGAGGACAGTCATCATTGGTACACAGTCTAAACCGGAGGGTGTGTCACACGGAGGTTCCCAAGCGCCTGCCCTGAGTCTGATTCAGTTCAATGTTATAATTTTGTTCAATTAATGATCTGGATGATTAAATGGTGAATAGAGTTGCTAAACAAACAGGTAACTATGAAGGAGGGAGGTAAAGCAAATACACTGCAGGACAGGACTTGAATTTAAAATGAACTTCATCAATTGAAGCAAAAGCCTTTAAATTAGAGTGCAGTTCAGTGGGGACAAATGCAAAGTATTTAAGCAAAATGAATCATCTGCCCAAATTATTTTCCTGAAAAGCCTTGGAGGGTGATAAGAGATCTTCAACAGAACAGAGGTTGATATTGTCATACTACCTTCTTCCCTTCAAAATGCAGTCACCACAATGCAGGATATAAAGAGGGATAAAATCTATGCAGCACTACGAGTGATCTGTGTCCTCAGCTCAGCATTGGCAGGGCCTCAGTTGAAATACAAGGGGCAGTTTTGGGTTCCACACTCCAAGACAGACACAGCTCAGTTCAGGCTGCCCAGAAGGCAGCAAGGAGACTAAGAAAACACAGGCTAGGAGGGAAAGTCACAGAAATGGGAATGACAGAACTTGGATTGCTGTTCCTGGGGATGCGAGGGGGTCATGGTATGATAACAGTCTTTAAGTGTGTGTACATATATTTTTTATGTATACACATACTATATATCTGGTTTTAATATATATTTCTAGATATATATGTATATTTTCTTTCAGAGAACAGAAAGGGAATATCTGTCACCATACTCACAGGGAATAAGCAGAAGCAATGTTTTTTCACAGCAAGAAAAATTCAGGATTGTACCTCCCACACTCAAAGTCTTTCAGACCAGGCCAGAAACACATTTATCTGGAATCACACACCCGAGGCAAGATTTATAGTGAGTAGAAGTTTGGTTAATTTAAAGCAGGTTTGACATGAAGGAAGGCCTCTGTACAGAAAGATTATGTGTTTATTCCATCAGTTAATCTATCAAAAGAGACCCTTCTGGGTAAACCCTGCTTCACTTTAGATTATCACAGTGACATCAGCACCTTGTACAACTTGATATGCCTGCCCATCTCTCCATGGTGAGTGAGGATCAGCTTGGAGCTCTCTGTCTTTACTTCTAAAACACCACTCTGCAAATATTACAAGTCTGAAAGTCTTTCAGCATCTCAAGACCACAATAACCAGCTGCTCTCAAAGTTTAAAACCTTGACATGAAATAACCCCATTTACTTGCATGAGAAAAATATGCTTTTTTTCCCCCAGAAATCTTTATTAAATTTTCAGTTGACATGCCTGGTAATTTATTTCCTTAGTGAATGCAACACTGCACACACAAACTCCTCATTCTTTAAAATATAATTTTTCCTTATTAGCTTTTTTTTTTTTTTTAACTTGACAACATGTTAATTCTGACAGCTAACTCCTAAAGTAACACTGGGGGTTTTCTCCAAAAAGGTTTTTTTCTGAAGGCAAGTTGTAATTAGAAATAGGAGGTCAAACGAAAGCTGATTGCAACCTGAACTATGGCTTTTTCTATAACAAAAGTTATAATTGAGTCATACACATTTAACCATCACATCAGAGTAAAACTCAGAATATATAGTTGTTAGCACAGATAAGGAATTTTTCCTATAAATTGTTTTTGCGGCTTCAGAACATACACACACACAGAAAATCCATAATTTAAGATGGTTTGTTTGCCATAGTTGAGACTAAACATTATAAAAAATCTAAACAAAAAAAAAAAAACACTTACTCAAGAGCTTTGAATGCTTTGCAACTCCATCTTTGTTCTCCTTTATCTCCCTTCTCAAAACAGAGATGTGTGGGGGTTTTTTGTTGTTGTTGTTTGGGTTTTTTTGTTTGGTTGGGTTTTTTTTTTTGTGGGTTTTTATTGTTGTTGGTTTTTTTGTGGTGTTTTTTTCTTTTTTGTTTTTTGTGTTTTTTTTAAAATTCATGCAACTTACAGAAGAAGGAACTTCTGGCGATGTGGGAAAAAAAAGTCCATTTCAAAGAATAGTGCAAGTGCACAAGTTCCTCTCACTTCAAGTATTGAATGCCTCCAAGTTAAATATTTACACCTGAAAATTAACTACTGACAATGCACAGTAAATTATTGCAGCTTTACCAATGTTATTTAATTTTTATTTTTCTGAGAAAGAGGTTCTACATTCCTAGAACATCCAGCACAATGGGCTCCTGGCTCATGAATAAAGCACAGCAAGAATACAAGCAGTAATAATTCACTACTGACACTGGAATAAACCATGGGACAACTTTTCCCTTAAAATCAGCACATACATACTTCTCTCCATGCAAAAATACCTTATTTCAGAGTCTGTTGCAAACTCACTGCTTCCTAATGCACTCACACCTTCCTAATGCAGTACAAATTCCTAAGATTTCCCTTACTTTTCTGTTTGAAAATGTTACAGTTTTCAATAAACACAGTTCAGGTGTTTGGGGTTGTTTTGTGGGGTTTTTTTTGCTCTGGGGTTTTTCTTTCTCTTGTTTGTTTTTCGGGGAGTGGGAGTGTTGAGGAGGGGAGCACCGGTTGTGTTGCACTGAGTTTTATTTTTTTAATGACACAATCCTGTACTTGTAGTAAAAGCAAATTATATTCCTATTTACTTATAAATTTGGGGGTTTACAGTTCAGTGTACATCAACACAAATTACAGAATCACTCCTATCCCCAGTCTAACTAGCAGGTGATAACAAGTTATCATCTAAGATTTCATCACTTGAGTGTTCCTTCCTTTAAAGTTTTTGCTTTCCATTCTGGAACAATATAAGTAAAGCAACAGTCTGTTCTGCCTCCTTCAGAGGCATCTTGACAAGCCTTTCTCAGAAAGATCTAGAAAGCCCAAAGTTTGAAAATTCTCAGCAGAGAAAAATCTATCTAGCTTTGAAATTTTCTCTTCTGTAACTACAGATTCAAGGGAACTAGACTGGGAGGTAAGGTCCCTTTTTGGTTTATTTAGAGAGGAGAGAGAGGGGAAAAGGGTATGAAGCCTACTAAATGATAAGCCCCAGGATAAGTGTGTAATATGAAAAGTTTGAGCCAGAGAAGTCTCTAATACAACTCAGCTGAATTACAAATTCTGTTAGGAGATAAATTTCTTAAGGTGAGGAAGTGAGAAGAGGGCAATTTCCTTTAAAACATTTGCCTTTTTTTGTTGTGGTTTCTTTTTTCTGTGTGTGTGTGTGTNTTTTTGTTTGTTTGTTTTCTTTCTTTTGTGGCTTTCAAGCTGCAAGAAAACATTAAGAAACTCATACAAAATCCTTTTTGGTTTCTTGAGATGAATTCCTGGTGGCACCTAAGTTAACCTCTCAGAAGTCAGGCCTGGGAACACTTTCCTTCAACCACAGCTCACTGAAACATTCATAAAACTCAAAAACAGCAATGGAGGACTAGGGACATAGAGATTTTTTTTTTTCTAAGCACAGTATTAGTATTTGCCTCAAATAAGCCTGAGAGAAGCCCATCAGCCACGTGTTTTAAGGGTTTTTACATAAAACCATAGTTCTGCTGTGATAATGCAATCTCCAGCAGAGCACAAAGCACGAACGGCACAGAAATTGAAACCCACAGTTCCTCACTTGAGGCAATTACAGATGCACATCTCAGGGTATAGTGCAGATACATCTTTTTAAAGTAGGTTATATATTTTTTGGGGCACGTGTCAGCACAAAACCTTTGCAGTAACATACATACACATCATGGTGAATTTCTCAAAGGAACAACGTGCTTCTTGGGCAAACTCCAGGCGCAGATCCTCAAATGGAAACACCAAGAGAGATTTCTTGTTGAAATGTAATTTTTTCCACCATTTGTCTTAATTATTGTTACAACTGCTACAGATCCTGGGATCAAGTGCAACTTTGGGAAAATTTCCTTTACTCCTGGAGATAAACTGTAACTGAAAAGATCAGATTTGTCTGACATACTTGCCACCTTAACTGTTCATCATTTTCTTATTGGTGAATGATTATTTTTCACACAGTGAGTAATCTAAATACAACGTCTTTGCTGAAATTAAGCTCTTACACTTCAAAAATAATCTTCACTGTGGTGGATGGTCTCCAGATTCCTTGCCTGAGAATGCAGAATAGGATAAAAACCAATACAGGAACGTGTTACTGTGATTTGCCTCACCCTACCTGGACCATTTTAAAAAAGGGGATCAAAAGTCAGTGCAGGGGATCATTTCTTCTATCCTTAAGACAGATGTCTGAAATACAAGTGAAACCAGCTGCTCAAAGTGCCAATCTCTCTCCAGACTGTACAGAAGTAATCTAAAATGTACGTTTAATTGCACAACAAATTTAAGTGGATTAAATGAGATGAAATGACTCCCTTTTACTTGTGGGGAGCACGTGCATGCACATGTGCTTGTGCACAACCTGGAGAGAACTCTGTAGCTGCTTTTAGTCCAGTTCTGTAGCTGCTTTTGGCCCAAAACATGTGACACAATTTGGAAAATATGTACAAGTGTATGATATATAAATAATTCAAAGTCTGCAATTTCAGTATTCCTCATCCTAGAAAAATCAATCACAATTCTTCCACAACTCATAGTATTCTCAGCCCAGAAATAGCAGTCTGTTCCCAGTTACACCAGATGATGACTGAAAAGCACAAAGGGATCTCTATATAGGTCCGTATCTGAGTTAGACAACAAAAATTTCAAGACAGACAGATGCACACCCTAACAAAACAAAAACAAAAAATTCACCTCCAGATTATCCTGACAAAAATTCTAACAAGCTGAAGGCTTTTGCTTCCTCTTGATGTTCATGGAGTCAGTGTTCCTCAGTACAGATGCAGACAGCAGGCAGAGTTTGTTGGAAAGAGCTTACCCAGTGTACAAAAGGAGAGTGTATATCTAAACTTCCTATACAAGTCATAAGTACTCTCTGGCAGCCCCCCCTCTCAGTGGTGATAGCCACACCAGCAAGCCACTAATCTGCATTATGATACAATAACTTATCTTAAAAGGGACCTCTGAAGGCCACCTGATCCACATCCCAAGCGGTCAAATTTCATCAATCTCTTTGGCTTTCCAGCGTCGTACTTGGCACCATTACTGCTATCTCAGTGTGTCAGGTTGTAAGAACTGACCACAGAAGGCACACAAGTCAGATTCATTCAGGTACTGGGCACAGAGCTTAGAAGACTATAAATAGCAATATATGCATGTATCAATATATAATCACTACTTTTCAGAGGTACATTGTATTTGGGGAAAACCAGACATCTGTAAATGATGTCATTAGCACCCATGCAAAACAGTCACTTAAAAACTCTTTGTTGCTTTTCATAAAGGCAGAAATTTATTTTAAACTGCATTTACCTAATTTTAGATTATGCTTGCAACATACTAATAAATTAAAGATGCACTCCCTTCTTGAAATGTAGGCAGTTTCAAAGGAAAAGGTATTATAAGATGCTTTGAGTGTCAAAACTGACTTTGATTTCAGCTATTAATCTTACTGATCTAAAAACCACATTTTTGTCTCTTTAAATTGCAATTTTTTTCCCTTCCCCTGCTGCTTGGAGTAAGACCAACAAAACATCAGAAAAACCCACTGAAGAGGAAAGTTTTGAAGCAAACTGCACAAAGAGTTCTATCAAATCCTAAGAATGAAGTGAAAATAGAAAATTTCAGCCATCTAATTAATATTCTTGGGTTTTAATAATTTCATGCAAATAAAAAGTATTCAAACAAGAGAGTTCTTTGTAACTTGGCATTATTAAGGTAATAGAAAGAGATCATACAAAATAATGGCAAAATTTAACAGAGGGGACAATAAAAGTTTCTTCCATTCCATTTCCTTTCATCCACCAGACCTCAAGCAAACTCTCCATATATAATGTGCTCTGCAAAGCAATGGAAAGGATGCCCTTGTGAACCTCACTTAAAACAAACCCACAGAAAATTACTAACCACAAGAATGTAAACCATGCTACACAGCAAAGGAAAACAGTAGCTTGGTTCAGTTTCATGGTGATATTAAAAGACAAACTCAAACTAGACCATTGTGATCTATAGGTATTACTGCATTAACAGATTTAGAGCCATATTTTCATAGCACTTTGCATAGAGAAAAAATATTGTACTCAGTTGTTTGGTACCTAAGGTAATACATTCTGTCTCCAACATGCAGACTTTTCTCTAACATTTTTTATTTACTGGTATCTTCTTGCTGAATGTTCCAACTCTGAATATTAAGCACACATAATATGCAGATGCAAAACCAAGCACTCTTGACCTGCACTGCTGGTTAAGAGCTTTCCAAGCTAAATAAGGCACTAAATCAGCAAATCGCAATTGTAGCAAAAGGAGGGTAGCGAGGAGGTGGGAAGACAATAAGAGGTGGGGAAAATTAGCAAGAGACAATCTTTGTAAGCACCTGTATGAGGAAAAAAATAGCATCTGGTTTACATCTCAGGATGATTGCTGCAACACGTAAACCCAAAATAGTTCTTATGTCACTGGTTGACTATACAAACATCGTTAAGCAGCTTCTCTGTGACCTTTCTACAGCAAATGCAGACAAATGTTTGAGACAGTCTTTATAGATCCTTTCTAAAAATAAGAACTCCTGCTTATATAAAAGCAGCTTCATTGGTCATTACTGAATTTACACGTAGCAGAGCAGAGGTGGTATGAGCAGATCCATGCCAGGTTTCTAGACCACTAGCTTAGGACTCCGTAGGCTCTATTTTAGCACTGCCAATGAGTTAGTGCTCTTGCTGCTGCTCCAGCTCTGTCTTCAGAGTTTTCAGATCACACCAAAGATGGTGAAAGCCGAGGCTTTCGTGTTCCTTTCTTGGGGTGCTCTGTTCTTTGCAGGGTCAGTATCAGGAAAGAAGCAAGGCATTTCCTATCAACAGTTTACTCTGATAGCAAATGAACACCGGCTAAGAGATTCTACATTTCTACTGCTCACTAGAAAACTACAACAAAACCAAACAAAACCAGAAAACACACACAAAAAACAACAATAACAAACCAAACCAACCAACAAAAGCATAACAGAAAATCCCAAAACATCTGGCCTATTTACAAGGATTCAGCATCTATCATTACCTCTGGAGTCACTGCTGTGCCCTCCCTGTTGGGAGGCAGAGTGTGCATGCAGGTTTAACTCCTTTTCATGACTGAGTTCCTTTATCCTGAAAACCAGTTGTTGGCTCTAACTAATGGTCAGAGTGAACCAACACACAAACATGGCCCTGGCTGAGCTTCAACCTGAGTGTGAGCCTGAAGTCCAGGGAATGTGGCTGCCCAGAGATTTACTATGGAATATAACATCACAGGCCCCAGTTCTAGAACCTACACCTCAAAAAAAGTCATTAAAGAACTTCAAGAACTCAAAGTAGGTATAAGAAAATATCATCAATGAAAGACTAAAAATATCTGGATCATTTAATCTTATATAAAAGAGAGTTTACAAAAAATTCAGGGGAATTTATGAGCACGTGAAAGGTTTTTGACACCTCACGGCCCTTTCAACTTACTCGAATAACCCTTATTAGATTCAATATTTGGTAGCTCTAACTAAGCAAATTCAGATATCTAATAAGGTATACACTGGTAACAATGAGGAAGCCTAACCAGTGGAAATTTAACTGTGACATGTCATGGGTCACTTCTACTTTGTCTCCCCAGGTCAGGCCTGTGTAATTTTCTAATGTCGTTTTCGGGTGATGAAACAGGAGGATTCAGAAACTGCTGGGAGAGATTCTTCAGCTTGGCAGATGTCCTCAGAAATCTTATCCACAGACAGCCCAAGGACAGGAGGAAATACGAAGCTATTGGGATGATATTTAAAAAACATCAATTGGAAATGTCTCTGTAAACAGTATTTTTTACATCATATTGAGGCCTATGGTGGGATAAATGGAACAGTTTCACATGCAGATCAGGGATCCACATTGTTGCCCTTATTTCAAGTTATTTGTAGCACAATGGCTTAATCAGACAAGTAGTGTTTCAAAAACAGTTATGTGTTTTTTTAATGTAAATTACTCCCACTAAAACCTATACATTTCCTGAAACATTCTCTTGTCTCAAGTTTTGAGTCATTGTATCATTACCAGGCACAGGCAGTAAATGAGCATTCAAAAGCAAATGGTGAAACTGTAACAGCAAACATCACAGACAACCCTATGCAAATTCACAGAATAGCTTTCCATAAAGGCAAAACACACGTTTTTGATTTCTACAGAGATGAAACTGCAAGCCACCAATGGGAAATACCACATTTAAAGGTTGCTATTTCATTAAAAAAAAAAAAAAAAAAGCCCCCTTACTTCCAATTTTCAAAATTCAGCTTTCAAAACTGAGCTCACAAAGCTCAAGTGTTTCATGAGCATCTCACGAGAAGAGCGAGCACTGCTTGGAGCTGGTCTAGCCCATCGCAGAGGACAGTTTCTGGGGGCAGAACTTCTTGCTGAGGCTCTTCAGGAAGCTGTAATAATTTCTTCACAAATCGCAGCTGTCCTGGCCCAGCCTTTCCCCCAGGGCACAGAGGTGTTTGGTCCCTACAGAGCTTATGCAAAGGGCAGCATGAGAGTGTCCAGGCTGCAAATTCCGGGAAAAGAGGCTCTGAAGAGGTATTAGGATGATATATAAAGACTTTATATCCCTGCTTGTGGCACCAAGAGGAAGAAATTTTGAAGAGATACATGTTCTTCGAGATAATAATATGATAGCATAAAGATATAAAGAAAGTGTGTGCACCACGCTTTATTTAGGATGATAAGAACTTGCCCTGCCAAGACAAGTTAACCTTTTCTTCTGATGTCACCAAAATGAAAGACCTTTGTATTCCTCCTCTGACTGCATCCTGGAGGGACAAGGGCTCTCCCTCTGGCTGAAATCACAGACCCAGCATGCTGTGCCTGCCACTCCATGCTCTGGCAGGCAGAAACACATTTTCCAACATGTCCAAAGTTGAACAAAGTGGTCAAGCTAACACGATTCTGCACCTCAGTTTATCTTCTCTTTGAGACCCTCCTATTGTGCGATGACTCAAAAATTACATGGTCAAAATCAAGGCATGCTGCGTTTATGCACCCCAAAGCACAACTCGCACAAACCAAAGAATTACTGCAGAGAACCCTCTTTACATTCCTGTTACCTAACTATTAATTTTTCCTTGTGAATGTGGTACATTCCAGCCAGTTCATCTGCCCACACTCACTAGCTGGGAGGAAGAAACTGAGCTGATGACAGCACAGTTCCTCTGATACTGTGTTTTCTGGCACACTTGCCATCCCTCTCTGACACTGCCTTGAAAGCCCCATCTCCCTCCTGAAGATACTTGTTTAGCATTCACAAAAATTCCCATTCCTAAACAATGGCTAGTGTGAGAACTATTCATTTTTCCCAAGGCTGAGATGGGGCTATTCACCAAGAAGCAGCTTCCATGAATTTCCAATAGGGATTTTCCTTATCATGCTTTTCTTTGCCAATTTCTTTTATTTAGCAGCATGGATTCAAGCAGGAAGCACACATTTATTGCATTTGCACTCACACATATCACCTGAAAGACAGATGACTTACTAAAACCTAATATATGCCTATAACTTCTTTCTTGACACTATGATTCTGTTGTTGACAACCGAAACTAGAAATAAACACACATGCATAAGGTGGAATTCATTTCCTTAGTTCTAGCAATCTAAAATCTGACATTTGGTCTAACTCAGTCATGAAAACTTGAGCTATATAGTCAAGGCAGAGTTAAGTAGCTTCAAAATAAGTAGCCTAACCCACTATTTTAGATATCTATAATGTTTTGTGGCCATGGCTGCCTTCCTCTCCACTGACTACACAAACTCTAAATGATTAGTGCCAGCTAGACAATTTAAACACCTACAGTGAGGTAAAATGAAATCTATGCCAAATGACTAGTTTTACCATATGAAGAATGACAATCTGAAAACACAGACAATTTCCCTCTTATTTCATAATATTCTATTTCCTTTCAAATATTTCATAACACAGCTAGATCCTTCCAAATCCAGTCACTTATTCATTCTGGTCCACTAAGCAAATTATACTTCTGCCTATATATATTCACAACTCTGTAGGCACAGTGCAACTGCAGACAACTCAGAGACATTCTAATGGCTCCTGAGAGTAAGGGGTTTTTTTCCAGCTATTTGAAAACAAATGTACAAATGCCTCATGATACAGACACTGGAAAGATGGCAGATAAAAGCGGAAATGTCTGCATATCTATGTTGCTATTCGAGCCCTGGAGGTGCCTACTGACAAGTATGTGTAGAGTTAGGAGGAAGAGAGAGGTCCAACTCCTCTTACCCACGAGCACAAAGTACACTGTGTACACACCACATACAGCCCTGTGCAGTCCCCAGAGAGACCAGATAACAGTCCCCTTTTCTATTAGATTACCATGGTAATATGGTAATATTCAAGGAAAACATACTTTATCTTTACAATTCGCATCCAAGAGTGAAACCACATGCATCCTGATTGTAAACTATCTGCTTCACAATTCCTGCCAAGATCTCTGCGCTGACTCCCCATAATCCTGTCTGATCACTTTTTTCCTGTTACCTAAGACACTGTCCTCCTTCCATGAACATTACATTACGCAGCTATAAAACTGATGATCACTGGGGAAAGATTGCACTTGCAAAGAAGACAATCCTCTTTACTTATTAATATACAGCGTTCGTTACTGAAGTTAAGACTACTGAGAATAATTGGTATTAGGGCTGCAGGCAGATGACTCAGCTCTGGTCTGGGTAACTGAACAGGACATGGAAAACTACTGGGTATTACGTGAGAAACTACCAGAAGTGATAACAAAGTGAGAAGCTGACAAGAGTTACAGGTGGCACTGGGAGGAATGGCCAGATTCCCCACATGGTTAAGAGGGGGTTGAGTCAGAGGTGAATTAACTCCACAGTTAGTTGAAAAGGGTACTGAAGTACTGTTGGGGACTATCACAAAGTCAACAGTGCCCAGGTAACTCTTAACATAACAAGGCCAGAATTACTGAGGATCAGTATCAGAAACACTAGATTTAAGTACAGATGTAGAAAAGCTGGAACAATGGGGAAAAAAGTAACTAGGGATGGAGAAGGGAGACCCAGAGGCAAATGAAAGGGGAGTCAGCAGAGGCGAAAAGGGATAATGGGGAGGGGGGGAAACCCTGCCCTTGATCACCACAGCTGGACCAGGACAAAGAAAACCTGTTGTTCTGATCATACCTCATGATTCAAACCTGCTTGTGCAGCAAGGAAGGACTCGTGCACTCAGGAGGATCAGGGCAGGGGTTGCTCTCCCTGCTTTGCATCCAGACACATGGATGGAACATCCCAGTGTTGCTGTGTCTGCTACAGGCTTGATGACGTCAGTAACTACACACCAGTTCATAACATGGATCTTACTAAAATTAAATGCCATATTAATTTACTTGGCTGTACCACCTAGAGTAATATCTTCACATAAACACACACAACATAATTGATGAAGAAAAAGAACATTAATTTTCCAAGCCTGTTGACCTGGCAAGCTGGAAGAGCAATAGAGTTTTTAACACTGGAAGATGTTTGTACTATAGGGATCATGACCATGTAAATAAATAAGATAAGCAAATAACTTCAGAGCAAATTTCTTTCCAATCTACCAAAAGGAAAGAAATACAGCCTCTATGGAGGTATGACATTCTCTGGAAGTCTACATCCTAACACAAAAATAAATTAAAATACAGTCTTATCCTCTAAATGTCCATATTCCAGTCTTTACATTGATCTGCCAAATAGCACCTGAAAATCTGTCAGATCTCTGTTTGGTGTGTTGTAGCTGCAGAATCAGGTTTAGATACTTTCTGTTGCTGTTATTAGAACAACTACCTACATGAACCAGAGGTTTAAATCCTAAAATGACAAGTGGGGCTTTCCTTCTTCTGCAGTAATTCCATCTTTAAATAGTATTTTAAGATAGTATTTCAACACTGACATAGGGAGACAAGTAATAAAATTCACCAATATATTAAGCCATCTGGATAAGCTTATATCACATTCCTTTTAAAGTATCAACAGTACTGATATGTGCTATAAGAATAAATTTCCTTCCCTTTGATAATTGTAGAATTTACTTCACATAGGGCTTCCCCATCCACATTCCTTATAAATAATGAATCCTCCTGCCCTACAGCATGCATATTAAAATCCTTAGCAACATTCAGTCAGACCTAGCTCTGTATTCTGTGCACTAATGCTGCCCATGAGAAACCACCTTAAAGCACAACAGACAGAACCTCCAAAATGCATACCCCAAAATAAAAGTAATAATCTGTTCTGGTGAAGAAAGAGCAAATTCAAGGCAAAGCAAGATAACAGCAAAGTTCTCTATAAGAGGCTAAGTACTGGAAAAATAGATAAAGAACTGCTGACCCATATGTACTTATTTAAATGCAAGCTTTGCCTTTAAACAGCAGGATGTATGTTCCAGTCAAATGCATATCTATGGACAGAAATACTCTAAAAGCTGTGTAAATCACGTTGCAAATTAAAAGTACTTAAGCTGTCTAAGCATAATGTTTCATAGAAAGTAACAGAAGTTGCATTATCAGCATTAAAAACTTCCTGCAATGTTTTGTTGAATTATTCATATTTTAAGATGTGATCCTTTTTTAAGCACTTCACATCTGACCATGTGCTGCACTTTCCCAGAGATTCTGCCAGGCACCTGTAAGCCCCACGCTCAATATTTCTCAAGTTCGATACCTGATTTTTTTTTCTTTTCATTTTATTTTAAAGCACTTCAGTTGTTTTTAAGAACTGCCAGTAGCAAGTCCCTCTAGTTATTTTTTGACTGATTTCCTGGCATGCGTAACAGCTTTTATCACTGCATGAGAACTGGGACACAATTTTTCATCTCTTATGATCTTTCTTGACTCCCTCTGCCTTAAAGCAGATAAAAGCCTTGAAGCCATGCTCATCTTAATCTTTCACTCTCTGCTTTTATTTCTGACTTTTGTCATAATAGCTGAAATGACAAGACATACTTTATTCCAGCCACCACTGAGCAATTGCATTTGTTTTCAAATCCAAACTTGAAATTAAACTAGTAACTCTTTTGGTCACAATGTAAAGCCTAAAACAAAATTAAGAATTTGTTTTTTCAACACATTCCCTCATGAATTCCCCTGTTTCTGATTCAAGCAATAAGCTTCATTTCATTAAACAAATAGCAAACAATTCTCAAAGAGAACCATGGAGAAATGTTTTCGAGAACTCACCAGCGTGTACTGCCACGTGCAGGACCACCCCATTCCAAACGCCAGCTAACAAACATTTCACACTCGCAGAATTTGTGCAGTTGAGCCAAAGCCAGTGAGAGTCTGTCAGACAAGATCTTAGAGTTCTGCCACTCAAGCCATGCACTGATTGCGACTCTGACACTGCCTGCACCAGAGCTAACTGACGTCTGCAAATCTCAAGCTTTTCATTTAAAATTTTCACTTAGGTGAAAACATAGTAAAAATTTAATGTAATCCACTCTTAGATGCTCCTCCTGAACATTGTCATACTGAAGTTCCATTAAACTCACAATTAGACCTGATCACTTTCAATTTTCACCCCATAAATGCACATTATTTCTCTCTAAAGACACCACTTCGAATTTAAATTACACCTGAAAACACTCCAAGCATCTATACAATTTATAATAGGCAATAATGTAAGCATATCTACAATTTATAATAGCAGTAATAGGCAATTTAAGTATCATATGGGAGTTCCAGCACACAGGTGAAGCTTTCCCCCTGCACATAAGCCTATTTGTTCACAACTCTAGAGAGTAATGAATACTATGGATTTCCTCTGTTTTCTTAATGGCTCTTGGGCTTATCTGACTTCATTTGCTGGCTCTACTGTCAATATGTTAAATTCATCCCAAGGAAATCAGATCCATTCGTAACTTCACTAAATTCAAATTTCTAACATTTACATGGAAAATGTTATTTTGTGAACTATATGGAAGCTACAAGATAGCAAAATTAACACAATTTGGCATTACAGATCAGTCTTGTCTTTCAGCTTCCTGATATCTGTCAATCTGTACCAGACTGAAGGTTCAACATAAATCCACTACGCAGTGTATTAAAGTGCAATAATTCATTTCCCCTTTGTCTTCAACAAACATCACTTTTAATTCCTGAATTCATCTGGATTACATTTGTTTCTCACACAATCCATTGTGGTGTCCCTGTAGCTACAATTCAGGAACTCTACTACTAACAACTATATCACACAGGTTTCAATTTCAGAATTATTATTTTTGCCAATATACATGAATATAGCTGGTACCTAACAGGATCTAACTGACTTGCAAGCAAAGAAACTCAAGTATTCTTTTTGTATAGGCAAAAGATTATTTGGTGTTACATGAATATCTGATGTATCAAGAACACATTTAATTTCAAAAAATTCTTATGAAATTTAAAAACTGAGGAATCTTAAGAAGTCTTACATTTAGCCCCCCATAATGGAGAATAGAATCCTTTTTTCCTCCTTGGGAATAAAGAATCTGAAATCTGATCAGCAACATGCATTCAGTGCTACAATGCCTTTAGGAAGAAATGTTGAGTTAATTACTCAATTAGAGCATATTTACTTTGTAATTATAATGTCATGTTCAGTCATATTTAATTGTTTTTTTCCAAAATACCCAAAGGCAACCATACACATAGTGGGCTGAAAACTTGAAAAATTTTAGATAAATAACAATGCCATTTAGAGAAGCATATTTTAAACTTATGACAGAGTATCCTTTAAGGTTAGATGGATCTCAGACAATATTTTCTTTAAAGCAATTAACTCAAGACTTATGTACAGAACGCAAAGGAAAAAAAAACAGTTCCTGTGGAGTTAGCCAGATTTTTACTGGGCGTGGTTTGAAAACCATTACATTGCCAGTCACCCTTAAGAATTACTTTATTTTAATCTTCTGTCTTTTATCAAAGAAGCAAATCTTCTCTCCCTTCTAAACATACTAAGTTTGTTTGTGCCTAGTTGATGAACCTCGAGGATTTCTTTTATTTCTCTACAGCTCCCAGGTTAAATAATCTTCTTTTTTAATCCCCACAAACAAGACTTTAACTGGTACTCTGCTAACTCCTCCCAGCTGTTGAAGACACATGCAACTTGCTGGTGTTTTTTCATGGATTCTGAATGTCTTGACTGCTGAGACAGCCATTGAAATTCATAATTTAATATCTGGGACTGGGAAAAAAAAGACACATAAAAAAGAAGGAAAATTGTCAAAGTACTCCACAAATACATAGTGTTAGCATTCCAAGATAAGCTTCTAAAATCCCAGAGAATACCCATTAACAGTTAGTTTAATATGCTTTAGTCCACAAGGAAAAAGAAATCTAAATCAAAGCTGGGATCCCCATCCTGTTTGGATTCAAGCCCTACAGTCATCACTTCCCTGGTGATTTTATGTGTGGATATAGATACATCCCAACAGAAAGTAACTAGATTCAGCTAAATGCTCATTAATTACAGCAGGATTCATTTTTCAACTTATTGAGCTAACAGGTATTGGAAGGTGAAAGTGAGCTACTCACAGGTTTCCACCACCTCATCGCTGTATGTGCCTGTCTCAGTCCTGAGCCACAATTCTGCATGAAAGTTACTCCACCATAGCACAAGATAACAACCCACTTACAAACACAGGCTGTCTACCCAGAGCAACTGAGACTCCAGGCTTGTCTCACCTCTCCAGCAAACTATGATACCGTCAAAAAAAAAGAGGGAAAAAAAAGGCAAGCAAGCTACTCTGAAACTGGTGTGATGCACCGAGGCAAAAGCCCCTTAAGTTCTCCATCTCAAAGTTTCAACAAATGGCCCCTTTATCTGATAAAACTCATAAACACGGCTGCAGTTGAGCTATTGGCTGACTTATGTAAGTTAGCTCTCCATCTTCAAATATATAGATTTGAGTATACAGAGCAGACAGTAGGAAAAATGTGTTGACTGTGTTTGTTTGCCGTGAGGGTTGTTAAATTCTGCAACAGGCTGCCCAGTGAGTTAGCAAAAGCTCCCTCTTTTGAGACATTTGAGATCTGAGTGGACATGACCCAGAGCAACCCCATCTAATGAGACCTGTTTAGAGTGGGGTGTTGAACTGCCCAGCCTCTGTAGGTCACTTCCATGCTACAGCACCATTTTATTTAATCCTCGCTGCTTAGAAATGCAATTCTTTGCAGTGAAACATGCACCAGTGAGAGCAGCATCTCCCAGGACTATCTTCTTGAGAAAGGCACCTGGGAAGGTGACATACAGAGCAGACCACTTTTAAAACCATCATCAGTTGGCTCTCCTGAATTCAATGTCTTGAGGATGAACTGTGCTAATAACCCCTCATCTGTGGATCACAATAATTCAGCCTTGGTATCAGGACAACTGGCAATTTGACCAAATAAAGACAAAATGTGCGTCAAATCTTCTGTCACTTTCTATGACGCATGTATTAATATTTTCCCATTTCCCCACTTACCAAACCCCCCTCATGGACTGTCAAATTCGCCAATCCAAACCATACAATCTCTAATGTATTTAGGTTTCTGGGAGAAATTCAACAAGGCCTTTTGTTCTGGACATCTCTACGCACAGTACAGAGAGACCTGCGAGTCTTTTATCTGGAAGAGACCTACCCTGAAACTATCTCAAGGTCTCCTAGAAGTTTATCCCACTCTCATGACTCACTGACAGAAACTCTTTCAAGGATTCTTCCATACAAATATTATATCAACTACACTCTGATTTATTCCACAACAACCTTGCAAGAGCAACAGGTGCATCTGTGACCATATAATCTCACCACTGCATATCACAACTCCCAGCAGGATCACTCTACCACCTAAAATCACACCTGCTCTCTGGCAGAAGCACCACAAGCCCACCACTGTGCTCTCTGCCCAGAAAACACAGTGACTTCCTTTCTCACAAGGAGGCAGTGGGGGGAAAGAGATTCAGGAAAAAAAGATGTTCAAGTAGTTTAAATGCAGTGATGCTTTTACTCCAATGAAAAAGAAATGTCTTAAAATGGCTTTTTTTTTTTTTACTTCCACTGATAAAATTACAAGAAGAAATGCCAATTTGATGTTTGGTAATATATGAACTACCAAAAGGAAAAGTATTCAGTAGCAATCAATTGTCTGAACCCTTAATACTGTTTTCTTAAAATTGCTGATGTTGAAATTCTGTGATAAACATGTTAATGAATATGCTTGCTCTCAAATTCATATCATACCCACTATCTAAATAAAATCAGTGTTTCAGATAAATGATTAATAAAAAAATATACTGGGCTTGTCTACAGTTTCAAAAAAAAAAAAATGAGTCAGTTGAACCATTTAATAACATTATGTTTTGTAAAGCATATATCTGCTACTGGAAAAAGCTTTCTTTGGTGTTGATCTGATTTGTTGTGCTCAATAATTTAAGAGAGATTTTTATGGCATCCAGTCACATCTGTTATGCTGGTTGATAGACAATAAATTTAGAGAACACACTTGCTCAGAAGAGATCTTGTATTTGCTGTTCCTGAACTCGAATGAATCCGTTCCTTTAATTATTTCCCAGAAAGGGTTAAACAAGACACTTCCTAGCAAGTCAAATGGCCACAACGACAAATCACACACACACACACACACACAGAGTCAACTTAAGAGCGACCATCATTCAGATAAACCCTATTTTAAGCATAGATATAGAACCATATTCCACAAATTGAAAGAATGAAAACCAAAACTAAGCATACATGGTAACGCTGCAGTTATATGTCATGTTCCCTGAAGTGTTCCGAGGAAACAAAACAAAAAGATGAGGACAAATAACACAAAGCAAATATCTTGGAAGGATAAATGAATCCTACACAGCAAGGCTGTGTCACATCTGCTGCAGTGAATTACTCAGGTGTAACCCCAAAACCATATTTGATTGCAGAGTAGAGATGCAAGAAAGAGCAGGTTCATAAAGGTGCCCTGGTTGCAGAGATCACACCAGGTAAGTGTTCATGATAGCAGTGCAAACTTCAGGAGAACCAGTCAACAGGAAAGGAACACTGATGATCACCTAACCAAGATTGGTCTCTCTGACTAAAGATAATTTCAAAGACAATCTTTCAAAAGTATATACTTTAAATTCTATGCCTTTAGCAGGATATTTAAATACTCCTTTTAAGGATAGGAAATGCTTGAAAGCACTTAAATACTTTTCTGAAGACTCTACTGCCAACTTTCACAAGTAAGTGCAGTGCCCTGCATTACAAAGAATATTTAAGTACTGTTACTGAACATTAAATATTAACTTAAATATTTTTATATTACACTGCTATTTCACATTATATTGAATTAAATGCTTTACACTTACTGAAAGTTCTAAGCACTTTGAGGCAGAAGATAATACTTCATAAATACAAGTGTTTATTGTTAAACCAAGGGGTTGGAATTCTAGTGGGTGCATTTTTAAACAGTGATTCAGACTCTCTTCTACAAAAATCATGAAGATAAGCTGTTTCAGACCACTTAGAGGTATTCTTTATGCCCCAGGACTAATGCCTACTCTGCCAGCAAAACAAGAACAAATACTCAAAAATGACAACTCAGTTTGCTAATCTGATCACTTTGTCACCATGGAAAGAGCATGGTTTCTCCTACACATAAAAGCTTTGCTCCAGAAAATAACAGGAAATAAACCTGGCCTTTTGAAAATAGAGCAAAAAATTAAAGCAAACATTCAATAAACTCTGGTGCTATAGCCAATGGTTTTGTCTTGTAGCACAGCATGAGACAGATTTCAACCCTTCAGCTGTAATCAGCTGTGAGGTGTCCACAATCATCTCTATTTATACCTGCAAAGTTAAGGGGAATATTGGTGGGTTTGACCCTCACTTCAGGTCAGAAAATGCATTAGGGACTCTACTCGTGACTTGACCCTCTCGCTATCAATAGGTTTCTGAGAAATAAAGGGTATACTAATTAGTTCTTAATTTAACAGATACAGAAGATACAAGGACTATGAAAGGAGTGTCTTACAGGGAAAGATTTCAAGAACAGGGTATGTGCAGGTTTGGAAAGGAGGTTGCAAGAAGACCTAATTATGGCTGACAAATACCTGAGGGGGTTCTTTTCTACAAGCAGCAGGTAGAAATCTGTTCAAAATATGCAATAGGGACAAAGCCCAAAGGCATTATCTGAAATTGAACGAAGGGTAGTTCAGACATGGTGTCAGAAATGGCTTTTCACTCAGAGAATCATTACCACACGGAATAAATGACCTACCAGGGGCTCCTCGATCCTAATGAATTTTATTCCGGGATAGACACTCATCTCTCAGCGCTACATCTGCCCTCTCCTCCCGAAGCGCAGGGTCCGGATGCGCAGCGCGGGCAGCGGCTCCCGCCGAGCCCCTCCGGGCGCCGCCGGGCTGCGCGGCCCTGCAGTGCCACCTTCCGGGAGAGGCAGCCCGGGACCCCCCCGCTCCCCCTCCCCACCTAATCCCCGGAACGGAGAAACACAGCAAAACTGCTGCCTTGCTTTCATTTCCTGCCTGATGGCCAAATCTCCCCAGGATACAAACCCGCCGGACTCCTGCACGGCCAGCAACGACACCTCACCAGGAGTTGGAGGGATGCTGGAGACCCAAAGCGGCTGCCCAGGGGCCAGGATGGCTCGTTGCGGTCCCTCCCTGGGGAGAGCTGCAACACGTGGGTTTGCAAACTGATTTTCCACTTTATATTAGGAGAGCAAGTTTTCAAAGTATTGTGAGGGAGCACATTAGAGCTGCCCGTCTAGGATTCCATCTGGTCCCACATGTGCATTAGATGTGATGCAGTTACTTTTGAAAGCTTTTGCTGGTGCTTATCAGGGAGGTTTTACCATTTTCTAGACAAACACATGCTCTGTGGCATTAATGCCTATTTAATGGTTATAAAAAAAACCCCACTCCAATGTGTAGCAAAAATGAACATTGAGAAGTATCTCAGCATCAACAAATAATACTATTCACTCCCTTTTGTGCACTAGGGGACTGTAATGAAAACACAGTAGGCTTATATTTTAACATCCAAAAAATTAGGAAATCCTTACTTTAGGTCAGAGATTCTCAGGGTACAAAGCCACATTCAAAAGTGCAAAACAAGTGTATTACAAACCTACCCAAATTAGCAGTTAAGAAATCAACAAAGCACCCCCCAATACAGTCTCTTTTCTCCAAAACTCTCATGATGTAACTCATGGTCTCTCTGTGCTTTTTTTATTTACTTTAAATAAGTCCTATTACACCAGCTCCCCTCTTGCCCAGATACCTGAGTGGAAGGGCAGCTCAGGTAAGCTAATAAAGGGCTGGCTGAGATCAAACCCATGCAGAGACCAACTGCTGGCAGAGGCCTAGCCATGTCAGTCACATTTCAAGAACACACATCAGTCTTGCACTACTAGCACCTGGAACATTCACCCTACTGCCAGCAACTGGGAAGGATACAAGGGTAAGGATTTATCCAAATCAGTCTTCCCTGCTAGAAACAAGAAGTGAAAAAGGATCACAAACCTAGCTTCATCCTTTGCTCCCTTTCTACCACTACCTTGCCACTGGGAAATCCGTGGTTGCTTTAATGGCTCCATTCCACATTGTGATTGGTTTGCTCCCATCTCCTCACCACTAGGTTTTCTTGACTACTGATCAATTTAACCTTTCAGGTGCTGTTTGCACAAAATAAAAATAGATTGTAAATAAATGGCAGCCTGAGCACTATCTGGGAACAGAACTCTCTTCCACCTGGATGATTATTTTGTTTGCTTTAGAAGTTGTTCTTTCACCTGGGAGTAATGACAATCCGCATCAAGAGACAGATGCAAAACTGTTCCTTCAATTATATAATCACTGCAGCTGATAAGGAGGGAGCTGGATTTAGGTTGCCATAGCGTTGGCATATTGCTATGGAGGCTGAGCTCTTCATCCACTTTATCAGCTCTGGACCAGGAAGAGCAGCCCAATTATGCCTGCTGAATGCATGTGCTGTGGACTCGCTCCCTCTTGGAAGGAGCACTCTGAATCAGAGGCTGCTTCCTTTCCCCTCCTACCTCGTTTCGATAGAGCGGCCAGGGATGAGGGTTCTGGGTGGTTTTATTCTTTTTAATCTGTATTTAATCGTAAGGAGGGTGCTGTTACCTCCGAAAACCACTGCCTCTCCACCACTGACGGCTGCCATAGCGCCAGTGCCCGTCCCCAGCTGCACCCTCGGCCGCCCCTGCAAGAGATTCGGGGCTAGGAGGCACCCGGGGGGCTCCCCACGGGCACCCTCACACCCAGGGCAGGTGTTCCACGGCAGCGGGAGGGGGCACATTTGCAAGTAGGCAGGCTGGCAAGTTGTCGCCGGCCGAGGGAGGAGCTGCCCTGAGGGCAAGGCCGGGGGCGAAGGGGGAGATGAGAAAGAAGTTGGCCGTGAAGAGGGGTTTCTGCTAGGGAGACAGAAGCAGCCCGACACCCGCTCCCGGCGGAGCGCGGCTCCTCTCTCGCTGAGGGGAGGAAATGGCTCTGTCTGCTCTGCAACACCGACGTGTGTGTGTGCAGCCAGGGCTGGAGGGAAGGGAGGGAGGGGGTGANGGGGACGTTTGGTAATGCCAAGGAGCAGCAGCACGGGTTGGTATCCATGATGCGGGCGATCCTGAGAGAAGCGCGACGACAAATCAGTGCCTCAAGTAAAACCCAACTTTGATTTTAATTCAGCCCCCCCCGGTATCCTTCGTTCTCTCAGTATGGTCGCGTGTATGGTGTATATGTGTGTAAACAGATATTTCTCCCTTCCCCTCCCCTTTCGTGTGAGAGATTAGAAATAGCGTAAGAGAAGGGAAGGGCTCCTCTCCCGGTGTCTTAGGAAGCCGTACCCAGACGGGGGTTTGGAGGATCGGGACGACGTTAATTGGGAAAGATCCCGTAATTCCGGCCACACCGCGAGTTAATCTTGCTCTGACATGGGGGAGTGGGCTGCTCCGCTGCTTCCCTCAGCCCCCGGCCCCAGCGCGCAGCCCCTTCGCCGGGCGCCCCTCCTCGCCCCTCAGCCTAAGAAGGCGACGACGGCGACTTAAAGCAACTTTTCTCTGCCCAGGGTTTCCTAACACCCTCTCCCCGAGGGGCTGCGGTGGTCTTCCTGCAGCACACCCGGCCGAGGGGAGCTGTGTGCTCCGAATAGAACCCGGTGTCAAAGGCTGTCCTCTGCCCCGGCCCCTCCGCCTGCCGCTGGCTGTGGCAGCGGCGGCTGAACTGAACGGAGAGATAAGGGACAAAGGGCAGGGTAGGGAATGGTTGCTAGGTCCTCGGAGGTAAATCTCAGGCTTACCTTGATGGTTTTCTTCTGGAATGTACATCCTCTTGTTTTCATTGACCATTTAAAAAGAGTCCAGATTGATCCCTCCGACAATCGGCTTGATAAAATTCAAGGAAGAATGGAGCTGCAGAATTTCCCCTTTTATTATTACCTGATTCCCATTATTGCATCAAACACCAAAAACTGATCCTTTCCACTACTGCCTCCTTTAGTGAAATTGCAATGCATCCTCAGTACATCCGGGCCCCTTCCAAGAATTTAGCACAGCACCTCTGGCTGTTAAACCATAA